>VDFB02075321.1:208954148-209554148 GCA_007258455.2 Sequoia sempervirens | reverse complement strand
GTTTTACATCATTTACCATTACTTCCAAATGTTAAAATTTTCAAGCACAAATTAAGAAAAATGAATCTGCAGATCATAGTCTTGGTAAAGGTTAAGTTGAAGAAACTTCAAGATGTTGGTTTTATTCTCCCCATAGATTATGCAGAATGGATATCCAATCTTGTTCCTATCACTAAACCAACTGGTTGTATCAAAATATGCATATATTTTTAGAGATATAAATAAGGCTTGTCCTAAGGATGATTTCCCACTACCTAACATTGATATTATAGTAGACCTTACAACAAGATACAAGATGTTATCACTTATGGATGGCTTTTCAGGATACAATCAGATTAGAATTGCCACTGAAGATCAACAAAAAATAGCCTTCACATGTGCTTGGGGTACCTTTTGTTGGAATGTAATTCCTTTTTGTCTCAAGAATGTTGGAGCAACATATTAGAGGGCTATGACAACCATTTTTCATGACTATATGTGTGTCCTTATGGAAGAGTTTGTCCATGACTTATTGACAAAATTTTTGATAAGAGGTGGTCATCTTGGAGTGTTAGACAAGATTTTCAAAAGACTAGAGGAATATAAGCTTAGACTAAATATGAAGAAGTGTGTGTTTGGGGTCCAGTCAGGAAAACTATTGGGATACATAGTTTCTCATAGGGGAATTAAGGTCGATCCTATGAAAGTAAAAGCAATCATAGATATGCCACCACCCACCAACATTAGTCAGTTGAGGATTCTACAAGGAATATTGGAGTCAATTTGAAGGTTCATTGCCCAACTAGCAGAAAAAATCCATCCATTTGACCATTTTTTATGTAAAGGATTTCCCTTCATATGGATTGGATGTTGTTAAGAAGCATTCCAACAAATAAAGGCTTATCTATTATCTCCTCCAGTTCTCATGCCTCCTATTGATGGAAAAAACTTAATCCTATACATATCAACCACTACATCAACACTAGGGGCATTACTAGCACATAATGACAATGATGGAAAAGAGAGAGTTATCTACTATTGTTGACAATCAGATATGCACCCTTTGTCAGATTTTCAAAAATCAAACTATCTGTTGAAACATGGAAACTCCTTTCAAATGTGGGTGATCTTCTGTGAAAAGAGAATCTCTAGAGTGAGCTAGTTCTCCGAATGATGGTCCTATTCTAAATGACTTTCTGGGAAAAGGGATAGAGAATAACTGAAATTAAAACCTATGACTAACAAATGATTCACTAGATTTATGAAGATTCAGACTTTATCACTCACAATAGTTTCTCTATCACAATAGCCCTCACAATCTCATTAGCACATGTTTTCATCAGTGATTTGCATGAAGATTTAAAAGAAACTAAATACAACATGCAACCTGAAAGCATGTAATTCTGAATAAAGGTTCACAACAACAAGACATATAAGGATTCAAATTTGAAACACAAAGACATCAGATTGCCATTACAAAACTGAGACTGGAAAAATGGGAAGAACTCTGCTGCTTTATTGAAACTGAAAGAGTGTATCTGTCTAAACTGAGTACAAAAAGTTTACAAGCTCTCAAGAAGTGTATCAGAGCAAGAAAAAATAATTTGAACTGGAAAAAAACTAAGTTTTTCCCAAGATATACCTCCAAAACCCTAATCTGAGATCAAGAAGAAAGCTCAAGGAAAGGTATCAAAAACTGCCCCAAAAGTCTGCACAAAAGCGGAAAAATCACACTTTTTGCATGTACATACTGAAAAGCTCCCCAAAATAGGTCAAATCTACTTTTAAAGAAAAAAAACACCTTATCTCTCCATCAGGAAACCCAAATCCAACCAAGGAAATATCTCTCAGAAATATGCTAAAAATAGCAAAGAATAAAAACAATTTGTTTTATTCTTGCTTTACAATGACTTGCAGATTCTAAATCTCTTCAATTTGATTGATTTTTTGCAATTAAATCTTTTGAAATCTTTTGCAAAAAATCACAACCTTATTTCCCCAATTACAATACTTGATTTTCTTTAAAAAACATAAAAATACAAGGCATATCTCTTCTCACCATAATTGATTTCTATAAAATCAATTGAAAAATAAAGCCTAAGTGAAATATCATTTAGAATTTTAATTGATTTCTCTCAAAATCAATAAAAACCTAGGATATCTATCAATCTCCATTATATTTTAATTATTTTTTCTCAAAATCAATTAAAACCTAAGGCATTTGTTATTCTTGATTTTGACTAAGGCAATAAAATCTAACAAGACCTAAAGTCTAAACCTTCTACACCACCCAAAACATAAATCAAATAAGTCTAAAGACTTAGGAAAAATAGAAATGTGAAGACCTCCATAATGCTCAACCTAGGGCATGTATAAGGCATAAAACTAAGGCATTAATCCTTAAATGAAAAGCCCACTTTTAATTAGGGCATAGGAAGAATAAAATTCGATGCAAAGCCTAAAATCACATTTTTGTTTCTCACTTGCAACTTTGGAAGAACTCTGCCTGGGAGGAGATGTCGCCACCACCATGCTAGGGTTTGGGCTTTTTCAAGAAAACTCAAACTCCATCTGTCACTTCTTCTATCGAATCTTCATGGTCTTTTGATGGGAAGATCATTCTTGAGCTTTTTGTTGCTTTATGAGACTCATTGCTTTGTTTCTGAGCCATTTTTTGGCCTTGAGGCTGTGACATGAGCACATTTCTAATATATTTGTGGCTCTATGTTTACTGTTGTCAATTTCTTCAATGGCCGCCATGTGTGAGAGTTTGGCCCTACATTTGGAAGCTCCTCTATTGTGCGCATGGTAAGTCTATTATTTCTTTGTATTTCTGTTGGCATTTCTTTCTAAAACAAAAGCTTAAGAAAGGTTTATATTTCTGCAGAAAGTTGATTCTATTTGCAAACTTATGGACATCATATAGGCCACACCATGAATACATGCTCTTCTTTTCTTTGAAGAACCACTCATTTCATTTCCTCATTCCATCATAAGCCATCCCATGAAAGCACAAAGGAGTGCTTGTAATATGCACTTCATTCATTGTATTTTTCTGTATCATTGTTCATGAGCTCATAGAGCTTAATGGCCATGCCTATCATGTATGTTTTTCCATTATTTTGGGGATCCTTAGAGCCCATTGCTGTATATTCAAGTGTTCTCATGCTTGTAACATGAAACCCCATATGGGCACTTGTAAAAAATGAAGAAATTTTGCATTTTATGAAAAACCCTAAAGTGGGTATCTCTGAAAATGAAAGAAAACCTTTATCTTGTAATCTGTCAAAACCATCAAATGGGATTTTCTGAAACAAGAGGAAAATCTATATTTAAGATGAAAACTTCATATGGGTATTTGGGAAAATGAAAGAAATTCCCTTTGTTATCCTGTAGCAGCATGATAATTTCACCTCTGGGACTAAAATAGTCCTCCTCTTCACTGTTTGCTTATTCTAATTGCAACTATATGCTTTTCATTTAAATGCTTGACAGAGATTAAAGCCTCTGGTATTCTCTATTTCCTTTACCTCTTATGGTTGTTCATGTATTGAAAGATTTGTTATGCCTATTGAAGGATCCTTTAGTTTGTTCACTGTCATAATATGATAAAATACTTACTTTCATACCATTGTTGCTACTCACATGACATCTGCAATACATTCCAAAAAATGATTATGTTCTCATACACAACACCATATCTGTCATTCACTAGCTAAGGCCTACTCTTATTCTCTTATGGTATTGGCTCCCTCATGAATGGCTCATAGCATTTGATGATCTTCACTCACCACTCTACTTGTATGATTACCTTCATGCTTGTTACCTCCCATACAATGTACATGAATGATTTAGAAAAGAACATGCATTTTCAGCTCAACATTCTTATAAAATGAAAACCCACTATGTGTTGTGTCATCTATTAGAATATTTACTAATAAGGCATTATGTATGCCTACTCACTATCATCATCATGACATGAAACACTTGCCTTAATTTCTTTGATGACTGAAACTTCGTTTTACTCCTTCCGTTGGATAACTCAGAAGAGCATGATGATTGTATTTTCCTTCTCAACCCACTTGTAATGTATAAGGGGCAGCATGCTGAGCTCTACCCTTGTGGGAGCCCATTTTTTCCCACATGATTGGTCTTCAAAAGATAATTAGCTACATGACTTTTCCTATACCTACACAAGGAAACAAACAATGTTAGAATAAAAACAATGTATGATGATGATGTTTTGCTTTTCAGTTCATGTTTATGTTCCTTCGTTTAGTTGATTCCATGCATTTCAAAGAATGAATTATATTTCTGTTGGTAGAGGTTGTAGTATAACTCATATCCGGAGCTCTTAATTGATGCCCCTCTCAGTCTCTTGCAGGCACACTCAAGATTGGAAGCAGGATAGAGCAAGCAGCAACGCCTCAACCGAAGATGAAGAATTAGGCAATGATGGATATGTCTTCTGCTATTTGCTTTCTCATTTATTTTTACCTTCAGTTGTAGAATTTACTTTCCACAATGAATGGAATTAGCTAAAACCACGACTTGTGTGGATATTTAATTTCATTCTTTCATTTCCATTCTGAAAGAAAAGCATTAAAATGCGAAGTTGTACCATCATTTGTATTCTTGCAATCAAATGAACACATGTAATAAGAATAAATTCATAAAAAAAGTGAAAGCATTATGTGCTTTATCATTTGTATACTCAATTTTGTACTCCATTTGATTTTGCAAAAAACATGAGCAATACTTTTGAAATTTAGTTTTCTCAAAACACTTGCATAACTGTCACTTGATAAATGATAAATAAGGTGCAAACAACACTTAAGCATATGTAGAAATAATTGTATTTTCACTTTCAAATATAACAATATTTAAACTAGCTCCACCAATCGAGTTGTAGCAAAAAAATGGTAACATCTATATCAGTCAAACTTTGGTAGGATATGAGCTTAACTACAGTCCCATTGAGAGAGCATGCCTTGTAGTCATTTTCGTTGCACAATAGCCAAGACATTACATGTTGAACTACATAACAAAATTGATAGCCAATATTGATCCTCTAAAGTATTTTTTGAGAAAAGAAACTTTGACAAGTCGAATAACAAGATGGGTTATGATTCTGAGTGAGTATGACACAAAGTATGTTGATCACAAGGAAATAAAAGAACAAGTAATAGCTGATCAACTTGTAGATGCACCAATGATAGCAAACCATCCTCTTGTGTCTGACTTTCTTGATGAATCTTCCTTTACAATAGAACCTCCTACAACATGGAAATTGTACTTTGATTGATCCTATACAAATCGTGGTTCAGGGGCTAGAATTATTTTTATCACACCTCAAGGAGATTCCATTCCTAAGTCATATAGAATAGCATTCCTGTGCATGAATAATATGGTTAAATATGAAGCATTATTGATAGGACTACACATGGAATTCAAATAGAAAATCAAGGATCTTCGAGTATATGGTGATTCCCAGTTAGTTATCCATTAAGTGAATGATGATTATAATACAAAGGATGAGAATATTACCCCTTACAAGCACATGGTGGATAGTTTTAAATTATAATTCAATGGCATTTCTTTTGAGAAAATTTTAAGAATTCAGAACAAGGTGGATGATGCAATGGAAACCATTGGATCTCTCTTGGATATTCCTAACAATTCTTCGCATTATGAGTTCTTGGTGGAATAACTATTGATCCCCATGTTCGAGGTCCTTGAATATGAACTCATGTGTGAACTTGTTGGTCTTGAATCTCCTTGGTAAAAATACTTCTATAACTACTTGCATGTCTAGATTATCCCTCCCGACTTTTCTACAAACCAACACAAAACCTTTATTCGGCAAGCCTCCAAATATGTCATCATCGATGATACCCTTTACTATCGTAGGATAGATAGTACCCTTCTTAGATGTCTTGACTCATATGAAGCACAAATGTATTTACAAGAGGTACACAATGGTATATGTTGAGCTCACTCTACTGTCCCTACTCTAGCTAAGAAGCTCATGCAAATGGGATATTATTGGCCTACAATAGAACGTGATGCTTATTACTTTGTGAAGAAATATTTCCAATGTCAAATGCATTGTGATCTTGTACACACACCTACTCAGGAGCTGCACCCACTTACATCCCCTTGGCCCTTCTCTCAGTGGGGACTCGACCTCATGGGAAAGATTCACCCTACTTCTACCAATGAACATAAGTTTATCCTTGTTGCTACCAAAATACTTTACCAAATGGATTGAAGCTATTCCAATGACCTATATTATTGGAAATAAAATATCTAAATTCATCCTTAATTACATCATATGTCAGTATGGTGTTCCTCAATCCACATTACAGATAATGGTAATCCCTTTAAGAATCAAGATGTTTGTGAGTTATGTGAAAAGTTTCATATCCAACACCATTTCACCACTCCCTATTATCCCCAAGGTAATAGTCAAGATGAGGCATCTAATAAGACTATACTTAAAATCTTAAGAAGATCGTCAATGATGATGGTCATGACTGGAATGTCAACCTAAATCCTGCACTATGGGCCTACTGCACTAGCATCCGTACACCCACATGAGCCACTCCATATTCCCTCATCTTTATATTTGAAGCTATTCTCCCCATTGAGGTCGAGTTACAATCTGAGGGTATCCATGCAAGAATTTATTGATGAAGAAGAGCATCACATAGCCCATTTCTATGAGCTTGAGTTATTGGATGAGAAAAAATAGAATTCTTTAACCCATTTACAAGCATATCATAACCGTCTTTGATGCAGCTATAATAAGAAATTTCAACCTAGATACTTTGACATTGGTGACTTGGTTCTGAAAGAAAATCCTAAGAATCAAGAAGATCGAGAAAATATTGAAAAGTTTGAACCCAATTGGTTGGGTCCCTACATCATCACAACAACATATGGGTCTAATGCTTATTAGTTGTCTACTCTTGAAGGTGAGTCATTTCCTTAGCCCATCAACAACATGCATCTTCATAGATATTACACCTAACATTTAGAGAATCCCTTTTAAAAATTCAAAAAAAAAAAAAATTAAAAAATTGAAAAAAAATAGTAAAGAGAAATAATTCGTCCAATAGTGAAAACCACTTCAGTGGTGCTTTAGATAAGTGCCATGGTGAAAACCTAACAAAAAAGTGTCATGTGTAGTCAGTCTATGCTCCTTTGTCTACTATCACTCTATCTAGTTTTTCACCTTTTGTCCATCCATTCGCACATACCATCCATCCATAATAAAGCTTTGTCATCCTTCTCATGGCTTGAGAACCTTTGAAATCTAGTGTCCTTCATGTTTCATAACCATCCTTTACATCCATTTCCCCTTTGCACATAATAAGTTGGTCTTATACCTGACTAGGGGAAATTTCTTGACTTACGTCTTTATGGGATCCTACACATGTTTTCAACTTTTAAAACCTTCAAAATACAAAAAAAAATCATGGAACCATCAAAAATCCAAAAAAAATCATAAAAAGCATCAAAATCCAAAAAAATCATAAAACCTTGAAAATCCAAAAAAAAAAAGCATCAAAAATCCAAAAAAATGATAAAAACATCAAAGCTCCAAAAACAAAGTCAGAGTCAAAGTCAAAGTCTGTGTTAGTCCAATTCCAGTCGAACTACATTATCTCTGTGCATTGCTACATAGGCAAGGCCATCTTTTGATGAGCCCCAAGGCACTAGGTCAGTTCCTCAGGGTTTTGTTGAGTCAAATCAACCATGATTTGTGTCATAGTATTGAGTCATTTTTGGTCCAAGTTAGTCGAACTACGATGTCTCTATGTGTATAACGTAGGCAAGGCCATCTTTCAATGAGCCCTTGAGGTGATAGGCCAGTCCTTTAGGGTTTTTCAGGTCTATTTTGATCTATTATCTTTGGTCCTATAATAATTTGTCCCTTGCTAAGGTTAGCACTTTGGACTCAAGCAAACAAACACCTAAACCAAATCTCAAACCAACAGATCAACTATCCAACTGGTCTTCAATCTAAATTGGTCAATTGCTTAATCATCAATGCTTTTCAAGTCATTGGTCTTATCATTTTTTCCTATTTAGGATGTGTCCTTCCTAAATTGGGGCGTTAGTCATTTTTCAACCTTGTCATTTTCCTTATACATGATATGTCTTTTCTGAAACCAGGCATGGCCAATCAATCTTTTCAATTGGTCAAACCTATCAATCAGTCAAATTGATTAATTAATCAATCAATCTTATCAACTGGTCAATCAAATCTAGTCAAACAATCAATCTTGGTCATTCAGTCAATTTGGTCAAAAAATCGGTCAATCAATCAATCAACATTGGTCAATCAAACTTGTCAATCAATCACTCAATCAATCACATCAATCTCATCATCGAATAAAATATGGCAACTGATCTAAATGGTTGTTGAATTTTTTAGTCTAATTGGTCTTATCTTTTTGATGGGTCCTTGGTCATGTTATTAGCTACCTCGAAGATGTCCCACAAAGGATTTAGAGGGGTGATGATGGATCATGATCTCTTTTCTTTTGGTTGCTTTTTGTGTTTTGTCTTGACAAAAAAGACTAGGCAAATTGGGCCCTTAGTATGAGTCATGGCATTCCTTATCTGTTGAGTGTCTACTTTCACAAGTGGTAACATTGCACACCTTGGTCTATGCCATACCATGGTGTTTATGGTCCATTTGCTACAAATTTTCCACCCAATAACGATAAACATGCAAGTTGACATTTATTAAGCAAGAATGTTCATCCCTTTTCATTTGACTAGCTCCATGCTAATATCCACCTTCTTCATGCTAACATCCATCTTCTCCTCACCTTTCCTTTTTGCAATCATTCTAATGGCCTCCTATGACACACACAAAAAAAAATATCCAACATGCATAATCAAGTTATAAGCATATAGGAATCATAAAGGATCATAGGAATCATCATAAATAGGTTAGGTAATCTATATTGCATCTCAAAATACAAAAATCATAGATAGTATCATCATACATACATGCATACATACATCCATATAAGCATTATATATTAGGTCATGACCACATAGTATCATCTTGCATTCATATCTCATTGCATACATTATTATACATGATCATCTCATTTCATATACATCATCCATATCCATATCATTGCACTTATATCAATCACATACACATCCATATCATAACATTTGCATACATCATTCATATTGAGTTGCATCGTCTAGCATCTATAACATCATAAACCACACATCACATGTGCATCCATATAAACATAATAATTATATAGAATCATCACACATATAGCAAAATTTACCATGTGCATCATCCATACATCATAAAGTAGAAAAGTATATATGAGCATAAAACATAAACCATCATCCATAATAAATTAAAACATATAGGAATGCATAATCATATAGAGTCATCTCATAAGTGCATAACATCCTAGCATCATGATCAATCATACCATATGGAAACATGCATAAGAAATAACACATTACATAATCACCACCAAAAGAATAATAAAATGAGCTAGCTGGTGCTCCCACTATCTCTAGATGGGGAAGGAACTGTCGAGGGTGCCCTATCATCCTATGGCTGGTGTGATCCTGATGACCTATGAGCTAATCCTAATGGCCTCTAATAGGGAGATAATAGTTGAGACATCCCATCACTACTCTATAACCTACTCTTAATCTCTAAGAAGTTGGGATCTCTACGCTCTAGGGGTACCTCCCTCTCATAGAAATCTCTATAGTACTACTTAGCTAAAAGAGCCCTCCTAAGCTCTCACAAGATATCCATAGTCGAGCCAGTGCCTCTGCTCATGGAATCGGTGGAGCTCCGCTTTTCCTGTAATACCCTATTGGTAACCATATCCCTCTTAGCCCACAACTACTCTATCTGATTCTATGCTTCTTGTAATTGTGCCTGAAATTGAGTGATCTATCTATCCACAAGATGGTCCTCCCCCTCCACATCCATCCTCTCTAGAATTGGGATCTCCTCTAGTCCCTCATCCATAATGGCTCTCTCTCTCTCTCTCTTCCTCCTCCTCCTCATCCTATCCAATCTCACCCACATTGACATCTACACTGATGTCCACTACTTCCTAGTCACCCTCTCACTATCTCTCCTCTTGGAAAGGAGGTACATCTTCTTGTATCTCTCCCATGAAAACCTGTACTATGATCTCTCCCTCTTGGTGAGAGGACTTTGCACCTATCTACCCCCATATCTCCTTGGTGGATGAGGTGGTCTCTCATCTCTATCTCTCCCATCTCGACCTCTCCTATCTCCTTGGCCCCTTCTCCCTTCATCCCCTCTAACATCTCCCCCTTCATCCTCTCCTCCACCTCCCTAGCCTCCATCATCCCCACAACCTCATCCTTAGATCCACACTCCTCTCCTTAATCTCCTCTACTTTCTATCCATCAGTGTGATTTGATCCAAATTAGTAAGTGGCATAGGCATCATAGTTGAACATAGTGCCTTCATCGATAGCTCCATCTCCCCAACCCCACTATACAAGCTATACTATGTATATATCTTGCTCTGCTATGGTCACAAGAATTATAGGGCCCTAGGGTTGAATCTCTCGTCCAGACTAAGAAAAATCTACAATGCCAATATGTAGTCCCTGCTAATCACCAAAATGTTGTCATACCCTCTCTAGTAAGTACCTCTCAATGATGTGTTGACTCTACACTATGTGGTCAATCAGATGTCGTGGTTATCAACAATAGGGTAAGTGATCATCATCATTGAAGAATGGAGTACAATCCCTATATGGTATGCATGTGAATGAATCCAACAGGTCAATAACATGTCACCAGTAGCCAATGTCACTTACATGTGTCTGTGTGATTGTGCCTCCATATATGTAAACATATGGCAATCCCTCTCCAAGCTACCTCTGTACCGATGGTCTAAATACTGCAATATGCTCCCAGGCCCAAACCATCAGGAGTGTGATCCTACAATTGATGCTTTGACCTCCCCTATATGCCACATCATGCATCTAAAAGTATAACATGGCCAACATACATGGCCCCCAGGCATAAATAGTGTCTTGGGTGAGCATGCCAACTAGCATCTCCCCCCAACTGATAGGAAATCCATGCACTCACTAATTAGGACACACTAATCCGCTAATAGTGCTACATAGGACAATGACAAAGTGATCGTATCTCTCTATGAGTGTATCCCAGTGAACCTCATACTTCTCTACACCTAGCTCTACCTCATCCTCATGATAAAATATAGTCGTAATCACATTGTATTCTCGATCGGGGTCATAAGACACATGCTCTCCATAAATAGGCAATCTGAGGGTGTGTTAAAATCCTCTAGGGTCACCATAGCCTCCCCTATTAGCAAGTGAAATGAGCTCATCTCCAAGTACCACCCCTCAACCAACACAATCAATAGTCCCCTATTTTCCTGAATCATGGGCATGAATGTAACATGGTACAATCTTAGCAAAAGCAGTCGTTCCCTCTGGTCATCATCTAGTTGTTAGTACAGTCTGAAGCTCGAGGGATGACTCTCTCAGATCTGAATTGGGCCTAGTGACACATGTGATCACAAGAAAGTGCACTATGTCAATCCAAAAGCTTTCACAAACCTATTTGACCTGGGTATAAGAGAAAATTTTATCCAAAACTAGGGCAAAACTTTTGACAAGAAATTGTGTTGAACTGTCTTGCATATGTGGCTTAACATGCAAATGTGTTGTAATTTCAACAAATGTCATGCAAAATCTTAAATGCGTTGAACTTCCTAGCAAATGTGAGGTTTAAAGAAAATGTGGTGATTAACACCACAACTACGTCAAAAATTTTCACATGCAGGTCAAAACCTCACATGTGTCACTTAACTCTACACTTGCATCACAATTTTCAATTGCAATGTGAAAAATCAGTTGTGTATAATGCTAATTAGTTGCATCGAACTGAGTCACTTGCAGTGAACCATAGTCACTTATAGCCCACGTGATAACAAATGTGGTCAATTGAGTTAACCACATTTGTTTTCCCCCTTTTGGAGCCCTAAATTTACCAAAAAATTAAAAAATCACAAAGCAAGGATCAAGCACTTATCGCATTCCCTGAGCCTGCTGGCCGTCTGTAGGTCCAAACTTTGTACCCATGGTGTGTTGTGTGTGGAACTGGCATGATTTTGATAGGAGCTTTGCAATAGGGTTTGCACTCTTCTCACTACTCAAAATCAAAATGCACAAATGACTATTTTTGGCAACCCTAGGCCCATTTATACCTTTCTAAAATGGGATTTTTGCCTATCTTGTTGGTTCATAGTGTCAAATATTGAAACCTAAACCTATTGAAAATGTCTTGATGGTCCAAAATTGAATCTTTTTGCTGTCAATGCTAAAATGGCTTGTTGGAACAATTTTTCAAAAAAAATCAAAATTTCCAAATTTTTTTTGAGGGGGCATGGGTCTATCTTGCCTTCTGTGGGGCACACCAGGGCATGGTTTGAATTTTATTTTCCTGATTATTCTTTGACACAACACTCACAATCACATTATGTCAACAAGGGGAAAAATGTAGACATTGGAAAATGTCTTGGGTTTGTGAACAACATTTTTCCACTTCAATCTCTCATCTCCCCCACATAATTAAGTAATTTTAATTATTTAATTATTTTACCACATTCCTCTATTAATTAAATATTTTTTAATTATTTAATTAATTCACATTCCCTTGCTTTATTCTTCTTTTTGATCGATTAGATAAATTACTATTTAATTCTATCACTAACATTCTCTTTCTTTCTATAATTAAATAAATTATTATTTATTTAATTATTCGCTCTTTGTCATTCATCTATAGTTAAATAATTATTTTTAATTATTTATCTATTCATTAATCTTCTTCGTCCTTCTATAGTTAAATAATTATTGAAATTATTTAACTATCTTTTACCACTCTTCCACTATTAAATAATTAATTTTATTTAATTATTTAATCCCTTTTTTCGTCACCTCTATATTTAATTTAATGGTTGCACAATCATTTTAAATTAAATACTCATTTCCCTTATTCTCTCAAATAAATAATCATTTTTTATTATATATTCTTCCACATCTTTTACCAAATTAAATAATGTGATCAAAGATTCCTCTCATGAATTAAATAATAAAAATTATTTAATTTCTCCACTACCTTCCCTCCATTCTCATTTCAAATCTAGACCATTTATTGCTTCTAGTCTTCAAAGAATCTTGACCATCCGTTCATAGCTGTCCTTAGCCCACTACTTTGTGGTGCATGAATCCTCCACTGTTGATCTTGCCATATTCTAGAAGTTTAATCTCGTATGTTCATTTAAGAAGCTTTTCTATAAAAGAAGGCTTTCTCCTCCATTTTGGCTTTACAACCACATTCTCCAACATTCATGCTACCATATCATTATCACTTGCAGGTATTTGTGCAAAAAAACTGAGGGAAAGTTTATAAAAGCATATTTGAGGAGAAGCAAGGAAGATGAACCAACTTTGATTGGGGAGTTTGCTATTGCTTTTTATGTTTACTTGATTTGTTCTATCATTTGTGCTTTCTTGTTTTGGATTTGGATTTTGGTTTAGATTTGAAGTAGAGTGGTTGCTACTTGATCTTTCCCTCCTTTGATTTGAATTTCCACATCCTTACAACACTTACAAGGAATCTAAACCAATTCTTCTTCCATGTTGAAATATTCAACACTTTACTCTTTTCAGGGGGTTGAGAGTTTTGAAAATGAAATCTCCCCTAAGATATTGCTCTATCTCAGTTTGTCTTAGGATCTTTTGTAGAATGGACAAGTGTAGAATCATCATTCTTCTCATTTTCTTGAACTTTTTCTTCCTTCCAAATCTTTTCATTACCCTTGTTTTTTTGATTAGGGATTTCATCCCTTTTTTGAACTTTTGACTTCACTAAACTACTTCTGCAATAGTTTTCCTTATGTACCATCTTATTGCATTTGTAGCACACAATATTGTGTTCTAGAACAAGGTTGTTCCTTATCTCCTTAGATTTGCACTTAGTAGTTTTATGACCAAAATTGTTGCAAGTATAACAATTGAACTTGGTAGGAGCATGTTGACTTATAGTTGGAGGACCTTTGAATCTCCTTTTATTTCGGATAGGATTGAATCCACCTTCTTTCTTGCCATCATGATCCATCTTTGCATATCTGAAGGAATTCTTCTTAGAATCTTCAATGTAGACTTTCTCCTCC
Organism: Sequoia sempervirens; assembly: GCA_007258455.2. Lineage (NCBI taxonomy): Eukaryota > Viridiplantae > Streptophyta > Pinopsida > Cupressales > Cupressaceae > Sequoia > Sequoia sempervirens. The sequence continues at coordinate 209,539,912 of VDFB02075321.1, read as the reverse complement.
TTTGTCTCAAACTTTCCATATAATTTGGAGCTATCAAGACTAGACTTATCTACTTTGTTAATTTGTTTTTTATTATAGGTAAAGTAGGTTTTGAAGGGACCTAAAACCTTTTACAAAAATAATGATTCTATATAATAAGCAAGACAACACAATCAATCAACCATCAACAAAACTTCAGTAGAGAAAACCCCAAAAAAATAATAGCCTGCTATAAATTCCTCATGATCTTCGTAGCTTCCAAATCTTGGGAGATAATGTGCTCATGCATATCCAATGCCTTGACCAACTCTTTAGTTAATATCTCTAAATGTTTCTTGGTCTTACTCTGAGTATAGATACTCAGAGCTATACATGTAGTAGCGCCTTGATTGCCCTTAGTCAAATCCACCTCAACACCAACAACCTCCTTTTGCTGATCAGACAACTCCCCTTTCTAGTTCCTCACTTTTCCATTGAGAAATTTAAGACCTTGAGCATTATTGTGAAGCAAAGTATGACTAACTTTGACCACTTTTTCAAGATTACCATACACTTTACAAGTCTTTTCCTCCAAAAAAGAGATTCTAGATTCAAAGTCCATAATCAAGACATCATTTTCCACATCCTTGAGAATACTCAACATTCTATTACACTGATCATAGTCTCTAGTATCCTCCTCTTTGTTGATATTCTTATTAGCTTTATTGATCATGGAGTGAACTTTTATGTTGATCTGATTAACCTCATTGAAAAACCATTTAAATAGTCTAAAAAAATGACAATTCCATCCTTAGCCATATCGAGAACATTGTCAAGTTCTTCTATGTTGCAGTTGAAAATTTTGATATCATCTGATAGGTCAATAGAGGGATCATTCAATATCCCTTGCTAAGTTTCATCAAGCATAACAACCTTACCTTTTTCTTTGCCATAAACCTCACTAGGAATTTTAATTTTGGGTTGAGGGCCCTCCTTAATAGTAGTCAAATTAGGCTTGAACTAAGCAACATCCTCATCCATAAACCTCCCCTCCACATTCCTATAATTCCTTTTCTTCTTAACCTTTGAAGTAGCATATCCCTTATTGATCTAACCAACATCGTCATCCACATACCTTCCATCCACATTCCCTTCACTATCCTCCCTCACATTACCAGATTTCATTTTCTTCTTAGTAGAAACCTATCCCTTATTGATGTCCTTCCTTTTACAACTAGTAGGAGGCTCCATAAGAATATCCTTGGAAACAAAACCCACCACCTCCTCAACCTTTTTATCCTCTGTACTAACAAGCGAAGGACACATCCTTTGAATAGGTTGGGGCTTCGAAACAAAACCATTACTTGGGTCTTTGGTAAATCTCAAAACCTTCTTGTAAGAGGCAAGGGAGGGATTACCATCCTCATTACCAGTCTGGGAACCCCTAGAATAGGAATATTCCTTTGTTAATTTTTTATTTTTCTCTTTCCAACTCATTTCTCAAAGTGACAATCTCATCCTTAAGTTTAAGGCATTTAACTATTTTGTCACTGAGTATTCAAGCAATCTTCAATGTTCTTGCTTTCTTCAACCTTAACTTTCAAATTAGAGATCACATATTTTACCACTTTTAGTTTGATTTTACCTTCTTCCACTTAAGCTTTTATTTTTCCATATTCTTTTTTTGAATTTTAAAGCAAGCTTTCATACTTTTGATTTAGCACCTTTGCTCCATTCAGGTCTTCTAGATCTGACCAAAGTTTTCCTTCAAAACTTATTTCCCAATCATCTAAATTGAAATCCCAAAATTTTGATTCCATTGACTCTAGATCTGGTTCAAAAGAAAACATACCTTCAATACTAAAGGAGCTGGAATTTTTATAATTTTCAATATCACATTTTTTTTTCACTAAAATCTATAAAAGGGTTTCATCATTTGAATCATCCTCCTTATCTTCAATGGAACAACTGCTCACCTTAGAATAAAAGCTCTTTTTGACCTTATCTCTTTGGTTACTACCATTTGATTCTTTATAAGGACATTTATATGCGTAATGACCAATCCTTCCATAATGAAACATTTGAAAGGTAACTTACCTTTGTATTTGCAAGTGTCTTTCTTCAATATTCTTACAAAGTTTTCTTCAATTTCATCAAAGTCATCATTCTGATCAACAACTTCATCTTCTATCTTTTTATTGGATTTGAATGTAGCTTCATTCTTTGGAACATCTTTGTCAAATTTTCTCATCTCAAAGGTAGTTAGAGCATCGAACATTTCATATACTAGATAGTAATCCAAAATCCTTACACTCTTCAATGGAAAAAAAAATTATGACTATAGGATTTAGGGAGAAATCTCATAACCTTATCACAATCTCATCATCTTTGACTACACCACCAAGACCAATAATGCCGGAAACAACTTCATGTACCCAGAGCATATGTCTTGCAATGTCTTTATCGTTTAACATTCTTAAGGTCTCAAATTTGCTCTTGAAAATATGCATCTTGGCTTTCTTTACTTTTGTATCCCCTTCATAGGTGTTGTTAAGCTTTTCCTAGACATCTTTAGTAAAGATGCAACTCATCACCTTTAAAATTTTTGAATCAACCAATCTACACAAGATAGCATTTTTAGCCTAGGAATTGTTCTCATAAAACCTAATTTTAGTTGGTTTAGTTGGAGGAGAAGCAAGAGCAACATAACCATATTTGATTGATTTCCATACACCAAACCCTAGAGAGTTTAGATGGACTTCCATTCTCAATTTCTAGAAGGTTTAATTAGTCCTATCAAACCTAGGAACCTTGTAAGCACCATCATGTGCCACCTTGGACCTTTACCTCAAGTGGTTAAGCTTATTTAGAGGAACTTATCTCTGATACCAATTGTTCAACACACTGGATACTGAGAGGGGGGTGAATCAATATCTGCAAAAACTTAAACCCCTTTATAACTTAAACCTTTTAGCACAATAATTTACCAAATTAAAAAAAAAGAGATAAAACAATAACAAAGAAGGATATAGCAGTTTGAATCTTCAACAACTTCAATAATCCTTAGCAATGAGAGATATAGAAATTTTAGACACTTAAAAATGTCCTAAATGATATCATACACTTGAATCGGGTATACTAACATGATTTCATCCTAAAAAACCATCCTATTTTTGCTTAATTAATTAAATTTGTCTAGCTATTTAATTAATTGTACCATTTGCATCTATTAACCTAATTAATCTAATCAGGTTAATTCACCCCCTCCATGCTAACATTTCATCCTATTAAATTAAATACATCAAGTTATTTAATTTAAATCCCTAAGATCTCTTTTTAAACTAAATAACCCTAAGTTATTGAATTAAATATCATATCATTATCCGCCTTTTCATTAAATCACTTTATTTAATGAATATCATGAAATTCCCCTAATTTCATAATTAAACCTTTGTTTAATTATCAATTACTGATTAATCTAACCCCCCACTTGCAGGGGAATATTCCTCCTTTGCACATTCCTCCAAAAGGGAATATTTCCATGGAATAGTCCTTCCCCTTTTTCACAATTAAGCTTTGTTTTAATTTGCTAAATATCTTTTTCCCCTCACCCATGAGAATGTTCCAAAGAATATTCTCTCTCCTCACTCATTTGAAAAAGGGGAATATTCATTTTCTATAATAAACATACTTGAGTTCTTGTGCAAGTTAATTTGTGACCTCTTGTGCAAGTTAAAAGTGTGTTTGTTTGGACAAAGGTGAACCCTTGATTAAATCTGATCATTGATCATCATCCATTGATGAGAATCCATGATCCATGCCTCCAACTTCCTCCATCTTTTATCATTGATTAACCTTTTTGATCTCAACCCTCCATTTCTCATTTTCTATCCTATAAATAGGTCACTATTTGGAGACAAATGGATCCATCTTTTAACATCAAACTTATGCTATTAAAATCACCCACACTTGCACTCACATTTAGCATATTTTTTAGTTTAAATTACTTGCATAATAGCTTAGCTTCCATTAATGGCTTCCATGGTAACATAATGCATCCATTTAGCTTATTTGATAATTAGGGTTTGAATATTTTTAGCTTAAAACTCATTTAGATTAGGCTTGCATACACCCATATCAGTTAAAATAGCTTGCATTATGTTCATTTAGCTTTAAATCATGTTTCATCACACATTTTTTATTAGTTTCATTAGTTTTCTTCCATAAATCTGATTGGAATAGGCTCATGTATCCAGGATATTGGGAAAGGGTCATCATTCCACATCAACGTGACACCACTTCCCAAATAGGATAAGTTTCAATGAATTAGAGTAGGCATTTTAAAAGCTTTCATAGTTTAGCATGTTAGTTTTGATAGATGCTCAATTTAGTTTATTTTGAATGATCTCTATTGGATTAGTGTTTAGTGGCATGAATATGCTTTGATTCTTCATGGATCAAGTGTAGTCAACCCATACTAATCTATCGGTCACATTTTGGCACTAGAAGGAGGGCATAACCAATCAAATTTAATGATTTTTTCTCTCAAAGTTCATTTTCTAGTTTTTGCAGATACATCAACGCTCCAGAAGATTTCAACAACACCTTTGTAAGGCATTGCCATATAGTGATGCTATTTCCATCTGACACATCAATGCCTAATTAATACATTGGTGCTAATTAAAATAAATGGCGATGCTAATACTTTTTAGAGGTATCAAGAATTTGAAAACGACGACGCTACCGAATAGCGACGCTATCGTCGTCATTTCCTTTCTACAGAGTGACACTATTTTTCACCAAAGAGACACTCATTTGATTTATGGCGATAGTATCGTGAATAGTGACACTCTTCTCTAGTAAGCAAAAAATAGTGTGATTTTTAGCATGTGCTTTAATTTTTTTTACTTCATCGGATCACTAACATGTCTCTAACTTTTTTGTTTTGGTTTTTAGGCTAACTGGGTTTTGTAGGTTGGATGATATAAGTCAAAGTGAAGAAGAATTCTTGTCTTTAAATCTTACAATTGTAACAAGGGTTTCAAAACTTTTAGGACAATTATAACCCATTTATCATGCTTTTCATTTTATCCTGTAGGACCACACTCTAAATTGGGTTTTAAAATGAATTCTCAAATGGGATTAAAATGAACCCTCACTTCATTATGATACTTTGGGTTTAAATTGGATAATACAACTTAACACTTAGTTTGGTGCTTAAAATAAACTTACCTTTTCTTTGAGGGTTAAAATTAACGAGTGTTTGTCATGTCTTGTGATTTACATTTTCATCATTGAATGTATATGCTCTTCTCTCATGCCACTCAGTGATCTTGAGAATAAAAATCATTCCTTTAACATTTTGAATTAGATTAAAATGAACCCCATGATAGTGTAGGGAAAAGGTGTTGTGTGTGTTCTCTCCTTGCTTCATGTGATCTAGGAGATTGAACCACAAATGTACTTCCTTGATTTTGTATATCTTTAGAGGGCCCGCCACCCTACTTTAAAAGGTGGGAATGACCCAAGCAGTAACAAGCTAAAGCCAATCTCTTTCAAACTACTATATAAAAAATGTGTTTGTGACGAAAGTCATAAGCAACAAGTGTGGATGTGTTATACCAACAAGTGCCACCCCTAGTGTCCATGTGACACATCAAAATCCTTTCTTAGGAAAGGATTGGGAGGCCCCTTGATTGAAATAATATTGAGCTAATATTTCCACGTGTATGGCCACCTTGACCAAAATCCCTTACTAAGAACCAATTGTTTAGAAGGAAAAAACCTTTATGCTTGTTGGTGTAGGAACGGTCATTTTGAAGCTGCCCACATTTTACTATTCATTGTTGAAACAGGAAAATCCTTAGGATCTTCAGATATTCAAGATTTGAGATTTGGTGGTCCTGAGAAGTGTGTGTTGTGGAGGGGAGCCAGTGCCGCCAAATCTCTATCTTTTCGCATTGTCTTAGTGTTTGGAGAAATCCAAGTTGGGATTCAACAAGTAGTATCTTCTAAACCTAATATGGTAAATGCCTGTGAGTTAGCTTAATACTTTGCTTGGTTCCAAAACATTGCAAACAAACATCAACAAAGTCTTTTCAAAATTTCAAACCATTTGGTCTAAGTATGGATACCCTTTGACAAAACCTTGATATTAATGCTTGTCCTAAGAGTCTATTCTTAGTGACTTCTAAGTATTTTGGTTTATATCTCAATCCATAATTCCCAAAGTTAACATTGGCAACTATGGGTTGAACTTTCAAAAAATGGACTTTGTGGAATTGATGATGTTTTTGACATAGATATTTAATTTGAACTTAATCAAGACAAGTGTTTGTGGTAAAAGAAACTCACTTAAGCAAGATAAATTGAAAAATTGAACCCCACATGATCATTTGGAGACCGATTTCTCCCATTGAACAACTTGACCTCACACCCACTATCATTCAACCAAAATTTGAACTCATTGGAGAACAAACTGATATAATTAGTAGTTTGAGAAGCTTCACTTTTGAAACAAAAGAAACACAAACCAGTGTAGAAACAAAACATATGTCATAGATGAAGAAGAGGAACAAGTTGATATTGTGGCTAGAAGGCCCATATTACCACCACTCGTGTGGTAATAAATATCCTCTTTTTCATAATCTTAACTTCTCTAAATGATCTCACACAAAATCAAAATCTCCAAGAGAAGGTCTACAGGTCATCACTTCAAACTTAGGCATCCTAGTCCAAAAGCCATCAAAAGAAACCTTTTAGCACTTCACAAAAATAGAAATAGGTTGGTATACAACTTCTATAAACATGCTTCAAGGAACAATCCAGACTTATATGCATTCTTTTGGAGTCAAAACCCTGGAATTTTTCATGATCTTGAGCCTATCTAAATCATTGGGTCTTTAGGATTTGAAAACTTTAGAGGTCTAGCATTTTTCTCACTACCTTGGTCTTATCAAATAAAGGTTCACTTTAAGTCAACATTGGGTCAAACATTTCATTCACCCCTTCATCAAATTTCATCCTTCACTTCACCAAAATTTGTAAAATTTTTGAATACACCAACACTTTTTGACCTAAACATCTATCAAACCAACCCCTAACTTAGCTACTTTGTATGTGAAATTAATCATTTTCCATGCACTTAGTAAGTTAGTTATCATCTTTGAACTAGTTTATCTTGAAGGTCATGAGTCTACCATAAAGATTTCCAATTTCATCAACATCCTTTATCCAAGCATCAAAACATCAAACTTAAGTCAAAAGTTTTGTCCCAAAATGTTTGCAAAGATCACTTTGCACATCATCCACCTTTTCATCTCCCATTATTAGCATTGCTCCAAAAAGAATTAGAGCATCCATTTTCATCTCCCATTATCATCATTTCTCTAAAAATAATTAGAGCATCCCTTTTACCTAGATTTGAGTCAACTAGAGAGTTCAAACATTACAAATCTCAACATAAATCTCCCATAGGCGACCCAAAATTTATGGTAAAGACAAGATCACAACACAAGAGAATCATGGAGAAAACCAAAGTCACATTCACCTCAAGTGATCCAAATCCTCAAGAATTTGATCCAATAAGTCAAGTTACCCCATCACAACAACCTTTATCTCCATCAGGGGCATATGAGATAGAAGAAATTACCAATAACCTGTTTGAACTTACTAGGGAGGAAATCATGGAACATCAAGCCTTAGAAAACACAACTCCAATTTGTCCATCTTTTGTTGTGAAACCTTTGACACAAGGCTTAACTACTCCAGTGCTAGGGCTAAATCAAACATCCACTCTGATTCTTGCAACTAGTCTGGCCAAAGACTTTGGTCTAACTCTTCCATTTGAAAGCAACACGCTTGTGGGTACCCCAAACACCAATCCACCTCAAGCCACTACTTGGACACGTACCTTTGGTGCTCCCCTCATTCTTGAAGATCCCCAACATCCATATAAACCTCTTACACTTCATTACACCATAAAAACCTCCACATATTGAGGACACCCCTATTCATCCATACCCATGAGTACCCCAGTGTTCCCAACATCATGCAAAGTAGTGTGGACCAAGTGTCACAAATTGGTGCAGGAGCACCTATTTGATTTCTTGCCTCCATGAGGCCATTTGTAAATAGTTGATCTATTTTTTGTATTGGGTCTTATAATAAGGTTTATCAAACCATTTTAGAGGTGTTTGAGTCTTAGGAATCCATATTTTAAGTCATTTTTCAAATAATGTTTAGAGTTGTTCTATATTGTAAAAATTGTAAAAGTTGCTCAAGAAAGTTGTCAAGCAACTTGTCAAAAGGTGTCATTAAGGTGTTTTATCAACAAACTAATCAAAAGGTAGTTGAAAATGGTTGGTTTTGGTTTGAAATGTATAAATACACCCTCAAAAACTCGAATTGGGGGTTGGAGACATTATTTTTGAAGTTTGATGAATGGCAACCTCAAGTTTTGTGTGCATTTTCTAATTTTTACATTGTTCCCAAGATGAAGTTTTGTTTTGTATGGCCTAGTATAGAATCAAATAATGGAATATAATATATGGATGGAAATATCTCTGTTTCTAGTTTCCAATTATTTTTGTCTCATTTAATTTTATTTAGTTTTGTGGAAGATATGACTATTTTGGTGAGACTGCCTATTCTAACAATATTGTGCAGAATTTACAGTCTAAAAAATATGATGGTACGGATTTTAAAGTCTATATTTTGGATCTTAAACCAATTTTATTTTGTTTCCATGTGAATCTACTTTCATTTTCTTCAAGTCTCATCAAATTTCATTAAGATTTGAATAAGTTATGACCATTTTTGTGAGGGCAAGTCTGAACCCTACCTAGGGTTTGCAGTTTTGAAAAAAATGCAATAACTTTCTTTTCCAGCATTGGATCTTCATAAAAATTGGAGGAAAGGTCTATAACTATGTTTTATTCAATATCACTAGAGTGATTGGATTCATTATTTTTTTTGTGGAAGTTATTAATGACCGTTCGTTGCATTAAATTGTGGGCTGCCATAGTTATGTTTCCAATGTGATATACAATGCCTAATAGCATGTGTTATACAAATATTTCTTTGAATTATTGTTGAAGGTTTGTGAGATGTGTTGTTGAATCCTCCTAGATCTGTATCCAAAATATATCCAAAATGGAAAGGAAATATCCTCACGCAAAATCATCCCTTAACACAGCATGGAACATCTTCATCCAATCCTCCCATTGATACATCAAATCCTGCAATTTCCCAAAACACATCTATTCCATCCATCATCAACCCACATCAAAAAAATACCTTGATCACAAACCCCATCAAACAAGGTAATACCTTGACCACATCCCAAATGCAAGGAAATCTCCAAAACATTAATCAAGAGAATCCTTTCAATCAATGGACCCAAGGTCCTAATATGCCCTTAACATCACAAAATTTAACGATGCCATCCTCATATTTTACGTTTGTCCCCCAAGTCATGAAAAATAAAATGGGACCTCAAACTTACATTCCTCCACCCTAATCCACTATCTTACAAGGAATGTTAAATCAAGGGAATCCACAACCTCTCATAAACAATCCACTACCAACTCAAAACATCAACACCCAAAATCCATCACAGATGTCCCAACAACCAATTGATCCTACATTACAAGCACATGCCTTAGCTTTACAACAAGAAAAAAAATCTTATCAACAATCCTTCCAACAACAACAACAAAAAAAATCAATCCTAGTAGCACAACAACAATAGAAACAACAACAAGAAGCCCTAGCAACACAACAATAGCAATGACAACAACAACAAACAACCCTATCAACACAACAAGTAGCCTTAGTAGCAGAACAACAACAAGCAACATTAGCACAAAAACAACATTAAGCCCATCAAGCAGCCTTAGCAACACAACAACAACAACAGGTCCAACAACGAGCCCTAGTGGCTCAAAAACAACAAGAAGCCCAACAAGTAGCCCTTGTAGCTCAATAACAACAACAAGCCTTACTAGTTCAATAGTATGCCCAACAACAACAACAACACCAAAAAAGTTCCTACTATAATCCTCAATAGAACATCATCAATACAAATGTGTTAGGAACATTTACATCAACACCTCAATCACCTTCATAGAATCTCACACCACCATACACCCCATACAACACTTTATCATATCAGAATCCCACATACAACCCATCTGCCATCCCACAAATCCCAACATATGTTCCTCCACCAAATTCGCAAGAAGATCTAGCTTCACAACTTAAGGCGTTATCATAAGAAATGCAGGATCTTCATATGGGTAAGACAAAGAAGCCCCATACATAGAACCTATGTCCCTATCCATTCAATCAAAACATCACCATGGTACCAGTCCCTCTCAAATTTTAAATCCCTAAATTTGATAAATACAAAGGGATGGGAAGTCTTATGGACCATATCAAAGAGTTTAATGTCATGTGTATGGAGGTGGCCTACAATGATTAATATTTAATGTGCCTCTTCCCCTGAAGTTTAATAGGTCCTACCATGGATTGGTTTTCTCAACTGTCACTGAGTATCAATTTTTTTCAAGAAATCACCGATAAGTTCATAGATAATTTCTCCTTTAACCTTGGCATGGATGTAAGCCTAGAAGAGTTGTATACTCTCAAATGAAACAAAGGAGAATCTTTCACCAATTTCTTGCAATGGTGGAGACAAAGAGCTAGTAAGAGCAAGTGGCCCCTTCCTGATGAACAACAAGTGGGGATCATCATTGAAAATATAGATCTAGATCTATCCTTCCACTTGAAAATATAGTGCATCAAATCATATGATGATTTGTCCCTAGAGCCCTTAACATTGAGAGAGATCTAATCTCATAGGGAAATACTCAAGCTTACAATGACAATCACCCATCAAATAGTTCAAATGACAAGCCACGTGTCTGGGCTAAGAACAAAAACATGACCAATGATGTTGTGGTAGATGCGAAGGTATTCCTAATTGCTCCTAGGCTAAACAACAGTCAAGTTGCTAACGTTCAACCAACTGTGCAACAAACAACACCCCCTCAGAACAATCAAATCAACAACATCGAAATGCAACAAAGGCGAACCCCTAATAAGAACAATTATCTGAAATGCAAGTACACACAGTTTTTAGAACCCATTGAGACCATTATGAAGAAATTGGTAGAGTCAAACTTGATAATGCTTCCCAACTTTGAAAATTACCAAGAACCACAAGATAAACCATCCTGGTACAATGAGAATGATAGTTGTGACTTTCACAAAATCAAAAGAAAAAAAATGAAAAATTGCATGAGGCTCAAAAATAATGTCCAAGAACTTATAGAGAGTGACACCATATCTATTGAAGTACCAGCCGGTAACCAAGATCTTAAGATATACAAAAACTCTATGCAAAATCATAGCAAAGGGAACAACAATGGAAAAGCTAAGGATTACACAAACGTGCAACATACCTATTCAAATGTAGTCACTTCCTATGATAGTGTCATAATTGTTGTCACCATCAAAGGGCCTAGTGCGAAGTGTGGAGTCAACACACAACATGGAAAAGTCACCATCCAAGGAGTCCCATCTCAATGTAGGGCACACCCTACTCAACCAACACCAAATTTGAGCAAGTATAATCTCCTAGATTGGGTTAAGAAGACCCCCACACAGATTTCTATCTTAGAGTTATTAAGACTATCCCTCACACATAGGGAAATCCTAGAGAATGTTTTCTTAGCATCATCTGTCCCTGAGGATATTGATACAAAACAATTTCAAGCTATGGTAGGGAATATCACTAATCATATTCTCACCTTCTCATAACAAGACCTACCATCACAACCATCTCATAATTGTGCTTTACACCTTGAGGTCATTATTCATAAAAAAAAGGTTAAACAAGTCTTAGTAGATGGAGGTGTTGGTCTGAACATTTGCACCCTTCAGTTGGTCAAGAACCTGGGTTATTCAGAAGATACTATTAAGAAAGAAAAGAGTACCACCATCAAAGCATATGATGACCAAGAGTGGGTATCACAAGGTATCATTGCACTACTCATCCAAGTGTTAGACCTTGATCTCCCCTACAACATTCTACTTGTCTGACCATGGATCCATGCCCTAGAATTTGTAGCTTCAACCTATCCTCAATATGTAAAGTTTCCTTTTGAGGGCAGAGAAGTTACTATCCATGAAGATCTTGAGCCCTTTTACAACTACAAGAATCTTGAGGCCAAGTTCTATAAGATCCCCCAAATATCCAAGAATGATGAAGGGCCTACACCATCCTCCTCATTTTTTGACCCCTTATCCCTTGCATTGACTTTAGAAACAAAAATACCTATTGTGTAGAACATTCCCGACATCAAAGCAATTATCTAGGATGATGGTTGTGGAAACTATAAACTAATGAAAGATACATTTTTCTTGGGAGAGCTACCTATTTCTCCTCAATCCCATGGGAAACCCACATCTAACAACAAAGAGGCTGAAATTATCAAGATGGCAGCTACTACCTTCACCAAGTGGGAGGATTTGAACCAAGAAGATGTCAATGAGGAGGATGTCTCTAAAATACTATATCAGGATGAACGACTTGTCCCTATCCTTGCCATGGAAGATGACAATAAAGGCTTGCAGCTAATGAAGGGATGGGGCTATAACAATAATGAGAAGTTAGGATAGAATGATAATGGTTTGCTAGAACCCATCGTTCCTGAGAAATGCCTAAAGAATCTTGGACTAGGTTGTACTACTAGCAAGGTCACCCTTATTGGAAAAGGTACTTCTGCTAAATGAGTTGAGGCTTCCTCTTGGTTACCTACATCACATGATACGACCCTAGATGACTTCCCCCTTGATGTTGTCAACCTATTTGAGAAAAACTACCTCTTCATGATATCCATAACATCCTTTGCTCTGAGCAATCAACTGACCAAAATACGTCAAGTATACCCACAACTCATTGACTCAAACCAACAAGGACCACCGATTCTAGATTTATTCAAAAATGATGAAGCAATATTATAATTCATGGGACTCCATGACAATCTACCATGGGCAGATCACAAAGATAGTTTTGACATAGAACTAGACATAGGGGCGTACTACGAGGAGATGATTGGATCCTTTAGTCACAAAATTAATGACATACAATTAACATGTAGATCTCTAAGTGAAAACCACACTTTTGCACTTTTTGATCCTACAATAGTGAAAAGAAAGGATGCATCCGAAGGTGAAAACCTCTCTAAGGCATCCAAGGATGAGGGATTCAATCTCTCCTTTAATGTGATGCATCCAGAGAAGTCAACAATGCTAGCAAAAAAGGTCACTCAAGTCAATGTAGGAATAGAAGAAGCATCCAATATCACTTTTTATGTTGAATCACTGTTGGATGAAGAATAGAAAAACCTAGCAGCATTCCTAAAAGAGCAAAGAACCAATTTTTCATGGTCATACACTGATATGCTAGGGCTCGATCCAGAAGTAGTGGTGCATCACTTAGCAGTTTATTATGAAGCCAAGCCAGTAAAGAAAAAATTAAGGAAGATGCACCCTCAGATAGCACTCTTGGTGAAACTTGAGTTACAAAAGCTTCTTGATGTTGGATTCATCTGACCAATTGATTATCTTGAGTGGGTTTCAAACCTAGTACCAGTCTCAAAATGCACTAGGGGCATTAGAATATGCATGGATTTTAGAGACTTAAACAAGGAATGCCCGAAGGATGATTTCCCTCTTCCTAACATCGATCTCATCATGAACTTAACAGTTGAGCATGAGATGTTGTCACTTATGTATGGTATTTTAGGCTACAATGAAATCATGATCACCAAGTGATGCAGAGTGAGCAGCGAAGTGCACCAATCTCAGATGGAATAAGTTCTTTATGAGTGCTTCTCTCAAATACTCCTATCAACACACCATCAAATCACTGTCCTTCTATAAGGAAAACTCAACACACCAAGGGTTTTTGAATATCATAATTTTAAAGGACTTATAATCACTTGAAGCATTCTCTAATAGACCACAATCATAACACCATAGCCATGATCAACACTTAGGAAACTCCATCAATTCATTCCTCAACTAGTAGGCCTCTTTACCCCCAATTGCTTGTAGCACTGCCTGGTAGGACAGTCTAATTAATTCTCACCCACAAACCTATATCTGATGTTAAATAATGTTTTTATGCAAGTATAGTATGCCTCTACAAGGCCACAAAATCTTACTTCTTGAAAGCGATTGGAAAAGCAACCATGGACCAACCTATTGATGTCCTCAAGAGGCCTAATTGAGTGCACTTGACTGGTTTTTGGTTACCTATGCTCACCCCTTCTCCCCAATGCCTTTTTCAAAAATCCTACATGCTACTTACAACCATTTCAATCATTCCTAAGTGCCACCTTGAAGAAAAATCTCTCAAAACAAGCAAAACTCAAAGCTAGGCCTGTCACATGAAGATACTAGGCCTAGATCAGTTTGTAACATTCCCCAAACATTTATCCATTCTCTAAAACATTTAAAAGATGAAAATATACATAAATACCTTCCATCCCACAAGAAATTAGCAACTATACACCATGGGAGTGGAAGATAGAAGCATTTTTGGCCAAGCCCTAGTTTTGAGGGTTTCTTGACCTGCCCCTGCTAAAACGGCTATAAATTTTGTTATACTCAATGAAATTAAGTCAAATCAATTCCAAATGAAAGCTGACACTCTCATATTTCCAACCATAATAGGGTTGATCCTGTACATATCGTATAGAGGTCGTACCACACATTTTAGCAGCAATTTACACACAGAAATTTCCAGAAAACAACCACTTTTTTCATTAGAACTTCAAAGAAAATGATTCAACAACCATGCCTCGACCATGAGAGGCTTATTTAACATATAACCACCCTTACAAACATCCTCCAACTGAAATTTTAATTAGTTGGACATTGGAAACCAACTTTTTACCAATTAGACCCCTAATTGCCTAGTTTTTCACTTTTAACAATTTGTTGATAATAAGTGCATTTTTATGCAACATTTTGTATTTTTTGAACTAAATAACATAAAAGACCCCTAATTACATCATTAATGGGCTCAAATGCCTTATTAAATCATTAAATGACCCAAATACCTCCCTATTTCCTAATGTCTTGATCTTGAATTTTGAAAATGTGTGTATTGGGTGCTCCTGCACCACCAAGGAAGATCAACATAAAACTGCATTTACTTGTCGACAGGGAACATATTGTTGGAACGTGATGCCATTTGGGATAAATAATGTAGGATTGACCTATCAAAGAGCAATGACCCTCATCTTTCATGACATGATCCACAAAACAGTCGAAGATTATGTGGATGATATTTTGGCCAAGTCAAGGAAACTGGGTGAGTATATAGAAGTCTTAGGACCCATCTTCGACAAAATTGAAGAGTACAAGGTACAACATAATCCAAAAAAGTGTGTCTTTGGGGTTACATCAAGGAAACTTCTTGGATATATCATCTCACAAAGAGGGATAGAAATTGATCCAAAAAAAGTAAAATCCATCCTAGACATGGAACCACCGCAAACATTGAAATAGATGAGAGGGTTACAAGGAAGATTGCAATCCATCAAAAGGTTCATAGCACAACTATCAGATAAAATCCACCCTTTTTTGTATCTTCTCCATAAAGGAATAACTTATAAGTGGGATGAGAAGTGTGATAAATCTTTCCAGTAGATCAAGAACTACTTATTGACACCTCCAGTGCTCATACCTTCAATACCAAAAAAACCATTGATCTTGTATATCTTAGCAACATCAACAACACTAGGTACTCTTCTATCACAACATGATGAAAATGGAAAGGAAAGAGCTATCTATTACATCAACAAGACCTTGCTAGGCTATGAAATGAACTATTCATCCATTGAGAAAGCATGCTTAGTAGTGGTTTTTGCTTCACAAAAGTTTAGACATTACATGATGTCACATCAAGTCAAGCTTATTGCAAAAATCGATCCATTGAAATAATTGTTATCCAAAACAACTCTCACTGGGAAAATGGCCAAATGGGTAATGATCTTAACTGAATTTGACATAGAGTACATGGAGTACAAGGAAATCAAAGGACAAGTGATTGCAGACCAATTAGCATAAGCACCTATCTATGCAAAGAATATGTTGATATCTAAATTCCCTGATGAATCAATGTTCCTTGTCAATCTAACTGATAAGTGGAAAATGTACTTTGATGGATCATTCACCCAACATGGATCTAGGGTGGGTATTCTCTTTATCACCCCTCAAGGTGATTTCATCCCAAAGTCATATAGGCTATCATTTCTATGTACTAACAACATTGTTGAGTATGAAGCCTTAATCATAGGTCTAAGGATAGTAGTTCAATGGAAGATACAAGAGATGAAAGTCTATAGAGACTCATAGTTGGTTATCAACCAAGTCAATGAAAACTACCAAAATAAGGATGACAAGCTTACTCCTTATAAGAAGATGGTAGAAAATCTCAAGGACCTTTTCATAGATATAACTTTTGAGCAGATTCCTCACATGAACAATCGGGCAACAAATGCTATGGCAACAATTGGATCATTGTTAGACATGTCGCACAATGTCCTCCAATGTGAATTATTGGTAGAGCAACTTCTTGTACCAACTTTCAAAATCCCTGAATCTAAATTTGTGTGTGTCATTGTTGGTCTTGGATCCCCATGGTATCATAGCATATTCATCTACCTAAACAGAGGAATCCTCCCATTTGATATCACCTCCAACCTTAAAAAAGACCTTTGTTAAGAAGACATCCCAATTCATGATCATAGGTGACACCTTATACTGCCAAAGCATTGAGGGGACATTACTACGATGTCTTAACCAAGAGGAAGCCTTAATCACTTTAACAAAAGTACATGATGGCATATGTGGTTCCCATTCTAGTGGTATGACTTTAGCTAAGAAATTGTTGAGGATGAGGTACTTCTAGCCAACCATGGAAAGAGAAGCCCATCAGTATGTGCAAAAGTGTATCTAGTGTTAACAACATGGAGATCTTATTCATGCTCCAGCTCAGGAGTTGCAACCAATGATTACACCTTGGCCTTTCTCATAGTGGGGGCTTGACCTTATAGGAAAGATCACTCCAACCTCATCTAATGGCCACAAGTTTATGATAATAGCTATTGGGTACTTTACCAAGTGGGTAGAAGCCATTCCTATGACCTACATAACGGGGAAGCAAATTGTCAAGTTTATCCTAAATTACTTCATCTTCCATTATGGTGTTCCACAAACCCTTATCTCAGACAATAGAACACCCTTCAAGAATCAGGATGTAAAAGAGCTATGTCAAAGATTCAACATCCAACACTGATTCTCTACCCCATATTACCCCTAGGGTAATGGTCAAGCTAAGGCTACAAACAAGACCATTTTGAAAATCCTAAAGAAAATGGTCAATGAAGCTGGTCATGACTGGGATCTATAGTTAAATCTTGCTCTTTGGGCCTATTGAACTAGTATCCGCACACCTATAGGTGCAACCCCTTTCTCCTTGGTCTACGGATCATAAGCCATTTTTCCTATTGAGATCAAGCTCCCATCATTACGAGTGTCACTACATAACCTAATTAGTGATGAAGAATACAAAATATCTCGACTGAATGAGCTAGAATTCTTGGATGAGCGTCATCTTGATGCCCTTTATAACTTGCAGGTATATCAAAATTGACTGAAATAGAGCTATAACAAGATCAAATGTCAATATTTCTAGGTAGGGGATCTCGTCCTAAAGCATAACCAAAAAAATCTTCCAAATTAGGACAGTAAAGGGAATTTTTAGCCTAACTGGTTGGGTCCCTTTGTCATCACAACAAGCTATGGATCGAGATCATATCAATTTTCAACACTTGAAGGTGAACCCTTGCAGGGACCAACCAACAACTTGCATCTTAAATTTTTTTATGCCTAGTCTTGAAGGGTATACATATGAAAATACAAAAAAATAAAAAAATGATCAAAATCCAAAAAATAAGAAAAATGATTGAAAATAGTAGAGAAAGATAATCATCCTCTAGTGAAAACCACTTCAGTGGTGCTTTGGGAAAATACCTTGGTGAAAGCCTAGAAAACAAGTGCCTTGCATAAATAAAGCACCTCCATCTATTCTTTGTCTCTTTATCTTATCATTCTTTGCATTGCATCCATCCATCACATCATTCATCCTATTTATTCCATCACCCATTTGCATCCATATTGTAGCTTAATGTTGTGAAGTATTGTATCCCCTTTAGTACTACTTGGAATATTCCTAAGGTTAGTTTTTCCTACCTATATTGAGGTAGTCTATTGCGTCACGCTGGGGGAAATTCATTCTGGATCATATCAGGTTCTTGTATATCTTAAGGTTATTAGAAATCTCATAAAAAATCTAAAAAAATTCATTAGGAAATCCAAAAACATTCAAAATCTTGTAAAGCTAAAATCCAAAAAAATTTAGAAAATTGTAAAGTCAAAAATCCAAAACATTTAAAACACATCAAAATCCCTAAAAAGGTTAAACATTGAAAATCCAAAAAAATACCTTGTCGAACTACGAGCATCTAAGCTTCAATGTAGGAAAGGCCATCATTGATGTGCCCCTAAGACACCCTAGGTCAGTCCTTTAGGAGTCTGTCATAATAAACCAACATCCCTCAACTGTTCATCTTCATCTTTCAATATGTCAAGTCAGTCGAACTATGTGGTCTTTGTGTGTATAACATAGGCAAGGCTAATCTTTGATCAGCCCCTGAGGCCCCTATGATAGTCTTTTAGGTTAGGTTCTTGGTCAAAAAACTTAGAAAATCCCTAAAAAATTGCAAAATCTTGGAAAAACCGTAAAAATTCAAATATCATAAAAATCCCTAAACATTTGAAAACTTAGAAAAAAAACCTAAACAGCCTCAAAAAACCAAAAACACAAACAACTCAAAAGGACCAAAAATAGCCTTAAAACATTTTCAAAACACCAAAAAAATTGAAATATTCTATAAAATACCAAAACCATCATTCCCATCTCGCTTTCACCTGAAATAAACCTCCATCCATAATAAAATTGATCATCACCTTCAACCTTTGGAAAAGCAAATAGAAAGCAAGTATCATAAGTCGTAAAGTGAGAACCCAAGTGTCAAAATATAAAACTCTAAATATGTAAATGAGTCAGTGAAGTTTGTATCAATGGATTATCATAAACCTCATCCTAATCAAAACCCTTGATCAACATGTCCTAGGATGTATCCTTCTTGCGATGGACATCAATATCAAAAATCACCTTAGCTAAGTTAAAATGGTAAGAGATATAGATAACATTGATTCTTTGTCTTTAATATTTTCTTATGATTTATCTTTTGACCCATTCCAAGGACCTATCGATGATGTCTATCAAAAATTATTTAGAGAGAAAGGAATGGGGCATCAATCATTATCTTTCATTTTCTGTGCTCGTGGGTATTCTTGTAAAATAATCTTGGCACATACTTGCTTAGTTGTGTGTATGAAATTTGTTTGGAGTAGATTGTTGACTATTGCATATGATTTGGTCCGATATATTCTAAGCTTCTAACTTACATTCCAACGAGGTTTCCATATGTCAAGGTGTGAACAAGAACTATCCTATTTGTTTGCAGAGTCAAAGTCCATTATACTAGATACAACACCATCCTGGTTATCAATACCTTGATGCATTGTGTCTATGTGTTATATCAAAAATAAGGAATGATGGAAACTCCCAATCCCAAGATATGAGAAAATAATCATCTCTCGTCGCCATCTCTAATAAGGTCTTGGTGGATCATAGACTTGTTGGATCTTTTGAATCAATCATCAAAATCAATGGTCAAATCATTCAACTTATTTCTTCTTTCTTCTCTCTGCGCTAACCTAGTATTATAATAGTCAACAAAAACATCATCAATGCATCTATCCCACATCCAAAAATCATCATCGTGCATACATCTCTCATAATCATGACATATCATAATATAGAAAACACATTTCGCTGCAACATCATAATCATTTAAGCTGTGAAGAATAATATAGATTTTTTATTCTAAGCATCTTAAATTGTTGCATTATCATAGCATAAACGAACAACATACATATCATAAACATACATCACATTAACACATTATAAACATGAACATCTGCATTATCCATACATACATCCATAAGCATACATCATCATCTCATAAAACTACATAAGAAAATACACAAAAAGAAATGCATCCATACCATTTGCATAAGCATCAAATAAGCATATCATATCATCCATCCCATAACATGTCATGAAAATATATTGAAAAGGAAGTACATCCATTCATTATATTTCATCCATACATGATCATAATGCATCACATCACATCACATCATATCAAAATGCATCCATAACATGATCATAATGCATGAAATAAAGAACACATCACATATCGAATCTGTATAATCATATATATATCAAAAAATGATTGTCATGGTACAATATATGAATCAATGTGTGTATATATATCAAAAGTAAAATATCCATGAGGCTATAAAAATGAGCCCATGAATGTATATCTGTATAAAGAATCAGGAAAATACTCAAAAAGTGTCTATACAAGTAAGCTAGCCCTGATGGCTACTCCCCTCTCTGGGTTGTCTCTCTAATGGTTGATCCTCAGCCCTAGGACGTGATCCTCTCCTCTGTGAAAAATTTGGTTGTCTCATCACCACAGGGACATCTCGATGATAATGCATACAATAATATGCAGCCTTGATCACAACTTCTCTATATAAATGAGCATAAACTATTTGTCCCTATGCTGCAACTATCATAGCCTCTAACTACTGGTGCCACTCGACCTCCTGTACCAACTACATATCTGAGGTCTATCTGAGCTAACTCTCCTAATCCCCCTTAGATGTGGCTTCTTGTACCTACTGTTGCGTCTAGTCTCTCTTAGCTATGACTACCAATATCTACTACTGAGCCTAATCTCGCTCAGTCATAACCACCTGCAACTACTATTGCAACTATTGAATCTTTACATCATGAGGATCTAGCCCTAGCGATGGCTCTTGTGGTGGATGTTGTTGTATTGGTGGTTGTTGTTGTTGATGCAATGGGGGTGTACCTAGGACTTGTCCATCCTATCCATCTTGTCTACCCCATCCTTTTCCCTGTCCATCATCTAGCTGGCCTCGACCTTTGCCTACGCCCCTCCCTCTCAGTCTCCCTTATGGAGGTATACCTACTGGATCTATCAATTTGGGAGGGGCTAAAAACCATGCATCATATGAAGGTGTAGTTTTTGCATCTTCCTATCCCTCATCATAGGCCCATGGCCTCACAACCAATTGTATAAAGCCCTCAAAAACCTCATGGGATGGGATCATGTGTCCCCATGTAGTCTCTTAGGCTGATCTGGAAAAAATGGTAGTGTACTGATCATTGGATCTGTCTTGCCTCTTTCCAAACTATCTAGCAACCCTATCGGGTAGCTACCTCTCAATCATCATGTGCTCTCGGTCCTGCATGAATAAGGTTTCCCAAGCAAAGAATAACTATTGTACATCATCATACCATGTAGGCACCTAGAGCCATGAACACCATTTAAACATTGTCATCTCATTAATCACTCTATGCCAATATGAGATGTTGAGTTGTCCTGTGTGCTGAAGAGTAATAACATCTCTGTACCTTCATACATCCAGATCATTTGTCTCTACATCTTCCATATGGACAATCGGTCGGAGCACGACAATGTGCTCCCATGCCCATATGTGAAGAAGAGTGACCCCTGTACCAATCGCTCTGCCATCACAATACACAAAGTCATGCATATCATGGTAAAGGGAGGTCAGCATCACTATTCCCCATGAAAATTGAGTCCTCTGGAAGAGCATCCTATGCCAAGCCAGCTCCCATCTTGGAATGAATCCCTTGCTTTGTCGATTTGGGGCAACGAACCCCGAAATCACTGTCGCAATGATCAATTTGAAGGTTGATGCCCGACCTCTGTACATCTCAAGGTTTGTCTGGGAGTTGACCAAGGTGATGGACTCTTGGTCAAGCACCTCTTGTCAGACATCATAGTTGACATCAATGTTGTAGATAACACTCTCACCATGTATCAACAATTGCAAAATATGCAATACATCCTCCAACATCATTATCGCCTCACCGATAGGTAGGTGGAATGACAAGGTCTCACTATGCCATTGCTTGCACAACACTGTCATCATCGCCAAATGGGTCCACACGATGGGTATGTAGGCGATGTACCACAAGCCAATCTCTCCCAAGTGCTCCTATTGATGCTCAAAAAAATCATCAAGTCTGGATAAAATTGTTAGTTGGTGCTCGTGGAACATCAAAGGCTGGATAACCTTTTGCACCCATGAAGCACATGACATCAAAATTCACAAAAATTGGCTAAGTTTGGATTTTTTGTCGCCCAAAATGACAAAAGTGTCACTATTTATGAAAGTGTCGCTATAACTCAAATTCCAAAAAATGACGCTAGATGCATTCAAATTGCAAATCACGATATGCTTTGCTAATCACATCTCTGTCACCATTTGAAATTTGGAAACCCTAAACCTAAATTGCAAATCATGAGGTGTGTCGCTATTTACACTCGCACCACGATTTGAAATCTGAAACCCTAATTTCAAATTGCAAACTACATTTCTCATTACATATGTGTCGCTATAAATGAAAATAGCATTGTCAATTCTCAAAATAGTGTCGCTATATAGAAATGCTACCAAAATCCAAATTTCAAATTGCAGTAAATGCATTCAAAATTCAAAATGCAAGTCAAGTTTTGAATCACATACCCGTGGTCCTGTGCCTAGTGGCCTCTAGTACTTGCGAACCTAGTCGAAAATGTGTCATGGGAGAACTCGTTGCACCATTTCGTTAGAGGGTCAAAGCTAAAAAATGAAAGAATTCTCTAAGGTGTGAATGCACAAATGAATTGAAAGTGACCCTTCCTCACCTATTAATGCCTACAAATTAGGGATTTTTTCCCTAATTGAATTATGTAGCTAGGGTTTTTCACCAATTTCACCTATCTTGCCAAACTGAAGCTTATTTTGCACCCTTCTTTGTGTTTTTGGCATGTTGTTTGCATCTCAGAGCCTTTTTAGACCCTTGGGGTAGGCTTTTACTTTTTTTGAGAAATCAACCCAAAATTCAAAATTTCTGCCTGATTTCTTGAGGGGGTAGGAAACTAGCTTATTCCTTCCACTAGGGCAATAGTGGGGCATCCAAAAATCAGATTTTTTTTATTTTTTGATATGAGCAATAGTTTTTAATCTGAAAAGCATCAGTCTTTGAACCAACATAGCAGAAGATGAGCAAAATGTAGACACTTAAAAATGTCCTGAATGATATCATACACTTGAATCAGGTATATTAACATCATTTCATCCAAAAAACCCATCCTCTTTTCGCTTAATTAATTGAATTTACCTAGCTATTTAATTAATTGCACCATTTGTATCTATTAACCTAATTAATCTAATCAGGTTAATTCACCCCCCTCCATGCTAACATTTCATCCTATTAAATTAAATGCGTCAAGTTATATAATTTAAATCCCCAAGTCCTCTTATTTAATTAAATAACCCTAAGTTATTGAATTAAATATCATATAATTATCCCCCTTTTCATTAAATCACTTTATTTAATGAATATCATGAAATTCCCCTAATTACATAATTAAACCTTTGTTTAATTATCAATTATTGATTAATCTAATCCCCCCCACTTGTAAGGGAATATTCATCCTTTTCACATTCCTCCAAAAGGAAATATTCCTTCCCCTTTTGCACAATTAAAATTTGTTTTAATTTGCTAAATATCTTTTTTCCCTCACCCATGAGAATGTTCCAAAGAATATTCTCTCTCCTCGCTCATTTGAAAAAGGGGAATATTCCTTTTCTATAACAAACTTACTTGACTTCTTGTGCAAGTCAACTTGTGACCTCTTGTGCAAGTTAAAAGCATGTTTTTTTGGACAAAGGAAAACCCTTGATTAAATCTCATCATTGATGCTCATCCATAGATGAAAATCCATGATCCATGCCTCGAACTTCCTCTATCCTTGACCATTGATTAACCTTTTTGATCTCAATCCTCTATTTCTCATTTTCTCTCCTATAAATAGGTCACTATTTGGAGACAAATGGATCCATCTTTTAACATAAAACTTATGTTGTTAAAATCACTCACACTTGCACTCAGATTTAGCATCTTTTTTAGTTTAAATTACTTGCATAATATTTTATCTTCCATTAATGGCTTCCATGGTAACATAACACATCCATTTAGCTTATTTGATAATTAGGTTTTGAATCTTTTTAGCTTAAAAATAATTTAGATTAGGCTTGCATACACCCATAGTAGTTAAAATAGCTTGCATCATGTTCACTTTTCTTTCAATCATGTTTCATCACACATTTCTTATCAGTTTCATTAGTTTTCTTAAATAAAAATTGATTGGAATAGGCTCATTTATCCACAAGATTTGGCAAGGGTCGTCGTTCCACATCAATGCTACACCACTCCTCCAATAGGATAAGTTTCAATGGATTAGAGTAGGCATTTTAAAAGCTTTCATAGTTTATCATGTTAGTTTTGATAAATGCTCAATTTAGTTTATTTTGAATTATCTCTATTGGATTGATGTTTAGTTGCATGAATATCCTTCGATTCTTCATGGATCAAGTGTAGTTATCCCATACTAATTTTTTGGTCACAAAAAATATATCCTTAATATGACCAATAGCAATGAGAAAAAAATCGAGAACACACACATGCACAAGGAGACACTAGATTTACTTGGAAAACCTAATGAGGGAAAAATCATGATGAGAGTTAACTCACAATATAAAGGCTCACTGCCAAAAAGGACTTGCAAACTAGGACACACTACCTTAGAGAAAGATACAAAAAGGACTTGTGGAACTAAAGCTAAGACAACTTCATGAGCAAGGTATAAGGACATTATGAGACTCACTATCTTAGAGTAGGATACAAAATTTTATAGAAGAATTACAATATTTATCAACACAACACTGCTGACTAAAGCATTAAGGCATATATGATCTTTCCTCTTCACACTTTAGCACTAACTCTACTGGATATTCAATACATTCCACATTCACACTTCTTCACACTTATTCACACTTCCATACATATTACATCCAAAATGATCTTGCATTTATATCTATCGCAACACTTCAAAACTTCAATTAGGTTGGATAGGAGAGAAGATAAACAATGAATTCAATGTTGGCCACCAAAAAATAATCTGGTCATTTATTGAGGATAGAGAGGACCAAAAAAAAATCTTCTTGCATCTTCTAATGTGATCCAAAACAATTCACATGTTGGAGCACATTAATCTAAGTTAGCATCAAGGAAATATGTAGATCAAACGTGAAGCACATAACCAATCAAACCAAAAACATACTTTCAATTTAATTAACTTTATGTGGTCCCCAAAAGGATAGGTCAAGAACTAAATCTATCAAATGTTGGCACGGACCTCCAAGGACATGACACAAGCAAAACAACAAGCCCTATCGGCCAGATAACCACAAGAAACTCAGGAGGCCAACACACGACACAATGCAACACCAAATAGGACAATTAGCATCATGTAGATCACATGGGGATGTTCCATGAACATCCAAAAACACTTCCCAACACTTCTTTCATACTATCATGTCACTAACAACCATTGCAGAAAAAACAAAAGCAAAATACTTTAATCAAGAAGCATAGAACACATAGTCATGAGATATAACATTAATAGATCAAAATTTGGACCACTTCAACACAAGAAATTGGAACTGAGACATTTCATAGGTATTGAGAACACATTCACCAAGTCATAGGATCATAGATATCAATGTGGAGAAATGTGGAGCATTTTTAAACTAGTCCAGACATCCAACAACACTGCCAAACTTTTATGATTCACATAAATCTCTTCAAAAATACTAATGACCTAAAAATATAGGAGTGCAACATTCACAAAATTCTAACTTTGAAACCAAAATTTCAAGACCATATCTTCAATAGTGGAGCAATGTGGAGCATTCTCCCAAGAAGTCTTCATAGGAACTTTCTAAACCAGAATCATGTAATCAACTTTCGAAGGCTATAAATTTATTTCAACAACATATAATTGATCAAGAACAATAGCAGAGATCATGAAACATACTATAGACCATCAAAAACATCTCTCCACCATCAGAAACACTTCTAATCTTAATTCTTTTAATACCCATCTTAATATATCATTATGGAACCAAATCTGTTGACAAGAATAATACTTAATACTTCTTTGAATAACATCAGACAAGGCATGACGTCCAACCATGAACTTTAGAAACAACACTATACATCAATGCTAGCCCAAACTAAATATCAACAATCTTCCTTACTTCTCAAGTGCTTACAACATGACAACCTTGAACAATTCACCAAGTGTTGTCATCAACCACTGCCAACAACCTCATAGACATATGTAACAAGCCAACCAAGTGTTGACACCAATGACAACCAATAATTAGTTTTGAGATCAATGACAACCACTGCCAACAATCTCACCAAAAATTCCTCAAGTGTTGACATCAATGAAAACAGCTGCCAACATTTGTCACTAGTTTAGTTGCACTTAAAATTAGAGTAATGGGAAATTAACTTTGTTTTTCATGTTTGGAGGGTTGGTGTTTGGTGTATTCTCTCCCCTTGCACCTAGTGTGATCTTGGGAATAAAAAATCACACATTCCCTCATCTTTTTTTAGATTAGATCCTATGATCTTGCTAGTTTTGTGTGTATGTTGTACACTCACATCTATTGCAATATTGGGTGATAAAAAACACCTATCAAAGTCCTTCCCTTTAGGAGGTCTTCTTGGATATTTTATCACCCCAAGGGATAAAATCAACCATGTGTTACTAGTGGGGTATATAAAAGGGGAAAATGAAAGTTGTACCCCAATCTAGCTACATCATGTTTGGCAAATCCTTGAGGCCCCTGGTGATTCGAGATACATGGTGAAGCACTGGTCTAAGATTAAGTTTGGATCACAACTCATGATTGTAGATGGGCTAGTGTTCACATTTGTTCCTCATGTACCCTCCTATTATTTTAAGGACTCCTTAGAGGACTTGTATATCCTAGCCTAAAACTATTTGGTCATAGATTAGTGTGGTGTAGGGTACAAATGATCATGCCTAAAGTTACTCGCCATGTAATTTCTCTTGTTGAGGTCACAAATATTCCATTCATTTGAAGGTATTACCTTAGAAGGAACTTTTCCTTCTAAGGTAAGGGGTTTCAAGGTGGTACATGACCATTGCATACCCTAGTTGTCCATTCATTTGAAGGTATTAGCCTTTTGGTTGTTGGGCCCAGATTAATTTTACACTCCACTTGACTAATTTAGGATTGTGCTCAAGTGTTTGGTGTGTATTTAATGTGTTATACCAATGATAAGCCACTCAACATTTATTTCTAAAAATATCCTTATTATCCTTAAGAATTCAAGTCATCCATCTTGTGTTTTATGTGAAATTTATTGCCAAAATCCAAGAAAGCATAACTAGGATCATAATTCAATGCCTACATTCATAGTTTAGCACCTAATATCACCTTTTAAGTTTTTAGTGCCTAAGTAGTATGTTTTAGTTCTTTTTCTAATTCAACACCTAAGTAGGATACTTTCATGCCTAATAAGATCCCTTTCAACACCTTTCAAGACCCCTTTTAGCACCTAGGCAAGACAATTCTATTCTTTTGCTAGCTCAACACCTCTATACTATGCTTCAACATCTGCACTATTTCACCTAAAAAACTAAACAATCATCTCCAAAATTTGATCACCTCCACTAATAAAGGTTTAGGTTTCATGAGTAGTGACCTTAGACAAACCTAGTTGTATAATCAACCATCCATAAAACATCAAAACTCTCAAAAAAATCAAAATCAAAACCTCATCCAAACCTTCCTCCATTCCAACTTAGGGTCAACCTTCATATAACTTCCACCCATGATTATAGTCAAATCATTTCACAATCGCAAACCTAAATATCCATCATCAACTTAAAATCCACATAAACCTAGTTTTCCATCCATAATCAATAATATCAAGAGTTTATTTAGATCCTACATCATTTTATCATCTCTAAATTGTATAGTGCTTAAGAAATTTCCTATCTTAATTATTTTATTAATTCATCCCTTGATCAATTTGGATATTATTATCTTAGAGCCTAGGTAGTCTCCAAGTTAATAAAGTCAAAAATTCCTCTTCCAATTTTACTTGAGGACTTTCCTATCTCAAGTAAGAAAATAAACATCCAAAATCAATCCCCCAATCATCAAAACCATCGAAACCAAATCATTATCTCACATCTAAACCAACCATCCATCCAACCTCATAAATTACACAAGATCCAAATAACCAAAATCAAAACCAAAAATCAACTAGATCTATCATTGTATGCCCTTAATAAGGTCACAAACTAAGAAAATCATGGAAGCTAACAACCAAGTGTGGGGAATTCCTCACATAGAGGACATCATAAATCAACTAGAATCACTTACTAAAAATGAAGAGTAAACCCTCGTGCAACAACATGAGTATTCACCAAGGACATAACAGTTTGCAAATAATCCTAAAAATAAGAAATTATAGAAGGGATCATTCAAAATTAATTCAAAAAGGATCTAAATTTCCACCAAATTTTGACATAACACAACTCACATCTACCGCAAATACCACAACACCAACAACTACTAACCCCCTACCTACATGCTCAAGTCACCCAACCATCCATTCCCATACCTTAATCAACTCAACCACACCCATCTATACAACTTAGGATTAGTATTCCATCTACATTAATGCATTGAAGAACACATTCATCAATACCAACCACACCCTTGAATCAAGCCACAAAAATTATTAACCTATTCCAAGAATCTAACCCACTCATTGATACTTCACAAACTACCCTCCCACAAGCTACAATCAATATCCCAACACATTATCAACACATACAACATAATAAATCTCAACTAACCGTCATCGCTCCTACATCCTACCACTAACACATCCTTGTTGTGCCTTCGCACTTACACCCCTTTTTTTCTTTCGAAAAAATGGGGACCCCCTCCCTTTTTTTTTCTCATCTTCCTTTCCCCTTGTGTTTTATTTTCTTTCATTTTCCTCTTTCCCCTGTAGTTTTTCTTTTTGCTTTTGCTATCTTTTGGAGTTCGGATGTTAGGTTTCCAAGGAAGGGTATCCCTTCCATGTCGAGCCCAACCTTCAACCTCTCCCTCTATTTGTGGTTTGTTTGCATTGATGTCATTTGTGACGTCATCGATAGGATGTCTCCCCATGTGTCCTCGACCGATGGTGTATGTTGACGGCTCCTCATTTAGTGCACACATCACATCAAATATTATCAAGCAATCTCCAGACAATATCAAATTTAATATTGCATCTTGTCTAATTTAATGAATTCTACTAGATTAAACACTAGGCCACTTGAAGTTAATGCCATTCCATTGC
This sequence comes from Sequoia sempervirens, assembly GCA_007258455.2. Classification (NCBI taxonomy): domain Eukaryota; kingdom Viridiplantae; phylum Streptophyta; class Pinopsida; order Cupressales; family Cupressaceae; genus Sequoia; species Sequoia sempervirens. The sequence goes on along the minus strand of VDFB02075321.1, from coordinate 209,510,331 downwards.
ATTTAATTATCCATTAGTATGGTGTCATATGAATGTTAAGTAAGGTTTTTTTTTCTCATTTCACAAACACATATTCCATAAACTTACATTCGGTCAATTTCTACCACTCTTTTTTTATCAAGAACTCACTATTACAATCATTGGTTAGCTTGTGCTTTGGTGTCGAGGCATCAAGTTTCATGTCATTCATTACATGCAGGTGGTGTAATTCATCTTCTTTGTGCCTCGCTTTCTTGGCTTCGTTAGTTTTCACCTTGTTTCCCCCCACTCTCTTGCATTGTTCCAAGTTGGTTCACTTCCTTGGCCTTAATCTGCAACTTTTTTCTATTGGTTATTTGGAGTAGCATGGGTTTGCATTGTGGGCTTGGGTTTTGTTGGTTTACTTCTATTTTTTCCTTCATTTGTTTTTTTTTTATTTTGGTTTTATTTTTCCTTTTTCTCTGTTTGGATTTGGTATTGTTTTTATTGTGATCTTCATTGCATTTATTTTTGTTCATTTTTTGTTTGTTCTTATTGTTTTTGGATCTTTTTACCTCACTAGATTGAGTGTCTTTTCGGTGCGCTGATCGATGATGTTTATGATTTCATCATCAGGCGTCAGACCTTAGTGTTCCCTAAGGATTCTTCCCTATTCAAAATTTGGATGAATTAAGATTAATAACCTTCGGGTGTCGAACATCGCAGTTGTTCCTTGCTTCAAACCTAAAATCTTTTTGCATAAGGCAAGGAGAAATTCTGACCACCAACCTCGATCTTTCCTTAGAAGAAATGGTAAAAAATTTTAGACTTTGGTCATCAGGGATACTTCTTAATGAATTCCTTATAGAGTTGGTATTATTAAAGATTATTTCCGATCCCCAATGTTTGAAAAAATCCTATACATTCAACTATAGGCCTATAAGACATTCAAAATTACCTTCAAAATGTTAGACTTTTGAATTCCTTAGGTTTCAACTTAAGGTCTTGCCTTAAACACTTCAAAGACCCAAAATACTTTGAGTTTCAGACTTCACAAGTTCCTTTTATTTCATACCTTAGAGGTACAAGGGGTAAAGAGTATTCCCAATCCCTTACCCCTAGCTTTACTTAATGAAACACCTAGCCAAATTGCTTTCCTTTACAAAAACCCTTCGAGTTTCGAGTATTGGCAATACCTCTTACCAATTGTTAATAGAGGTGCGAAGGGTAAAGGGTATCTCTAATCCCTAACCCTTAACGTCCATGAATAAAAAGTGTTTTCATAGGCTATGTAATATCTGCACCTTTCATTTTCGAGACTAAGGTTCAAAATATAAAATGAAATTGTTAAAAGTGACAAATTTGGTGGCTAGGATTAAAACAAAAGGACGAACTCTAATCCTGAAGTCCTTTTGAACTTTGCAAGTCGAAGATACCATCTAAGTGATACCAATGCTAATAAATGAAAAGGGTAAAGGGGACCCTCGATCCCTGATACCTGGTTTTGCAACAAGATATATCCTCTAAGGGACTTTATGGATAAGCAAAGGGTAAAAGATATATCTAACCTCTAATTCCTAAGAAGCTTGAAACTAAATAAAGGAAACTCATTTTATGATTAATGGGTATGGATAATTTCTGATCCTCAATACTTGAAAGTGATAATATTGAAATAATTTGATGTTTAAGTGTAGATGCTAGTGATAAAGAGTAAGGGGTAAGCCCAAAGGCAAATCCTTGAAACTTTTTATGCAACTCCTTTCTAAAAAGTTATGAATTTGAAATAAAAGTTGATATGGTCTAACATGACTTGTTTTTGTAGGTTTTCTCTTCTTATATATGAAAATTTTAATACATGGTATTGGTATTTGCAATAGATATGCCTCCAAAAGATATAGAGGAGATGAAGTATTGATACAAGGGTTACCATCCACCTTCCAAAATGTTTTCTCCTTACAATGAGATTGGTGACACAAACTTGGGACATGTCAATATGGATGAGTTCAAAAGAAGGATCAATAATATTGGTACCAAGACCTCAATGGCAAGGGATATTGCTAATTCTAGATTGGTGGAGATTGTTTCTTTCTTGGTTACAATGAAATCTCTAGAACTAGTATTAACATGTGCTAAGCACTACAATCACAGGATCCAAAAAATCAAAGGGGCCAATGATAAAGTTTTCATAATCTTTTTCATAATGAATATGAGGTAATGGATCTATAAAAGGCCATCAAGTACTTTGATGATACTCCATTTGACAACTTAACATACATAAATGATCACTTGTTGGAAAAACCCAAAAAGGTGGCATCCAAATTGGAAAGGATACATGGGCGGGTGCAAAAAGATGGGGGGCCAATTTGTGGCCAATTTTTTTTTAAAATTTTGATAGCTCATAATGCGCTTGCATTATGAGTCATTAAAAGAAAAAAAACGAAATTGAATTCATTTGCATTGTGACTATTTTTTTCTGCCCGTGGCCAAAATCCCTTCATTTGCACACTCGCATTCTAGGAGGAGTCATCTTGCAATTTTTTTCATCAAATTGTTGTTGTTTCAATGCTAGGATGTCGCCACGTTGACGAGGAGGTCTAAGAGATAAGGATTGTTCAATTTTTGTTAGTTTTAGGTTGTTTTTGATATTTATTTGTTGAATTTGTAGGAGATGTTAATGAACTTGCAAACCCTCCTCGAAATCCTCAACAAGTAGAGCAACAACAACAGGAACAAAATCCTCAAGTTCAACAAAAACAACAACAATCTCATCCACCAATCCCTCAACATCCTCCTGGCACTCAAAAAAATTTAATAAGTGAAATTGAAAACAATAAAGAATGAATTGAGGAGTTAATCACGAGGTTGAACAATCCAACCAGTTCAAATATGGAAAGAAAAACCCTTACAAATTCACTCAAAGAAATGTTAAAACATGTAGATTCAATCAACAAACAATTAACTGGTTGGTAAAATAGGAGGTAGGCGACTAGGGATTATTACAAGGATAAATTAGCATATAAAAATGTAAAAGATCTAAAAATTACAAAATTAGCTGTGTGCTCATTATTCACTGACCCATGCACAAATACAAATATTAGCCTCAATGAGAAGAGGTTTCCTATCCATTGGTTCCACCACCAATAGATTATGAACTTTTTTTGGGATAGGTGGTACATGGTTTTTGATTACCCACCATGTAACAATTGCAAAGTTCCATAATATTTCCTGAGGAAACTATACTGTGAGTTCATCCTATAAAAAATTTGAATTATTTTGATATGAGGGACTTCCAGGGGAGAGGTAGGGGTTGGCCCATGATAGACCTGGTGCACAAAAAAATCCTAGGTGGCAAGTGAGATGACCTCTTGCTAGGCCGCCTCATGAGCACATAATTATCCCTTCCATTGTGAAGGAGAGTGCTAAGGTAGACACTTTGCAGACCATCAAATCTTTGACTTAGAGTGTCATCCAACATGCCAACCCTATACTACAACGCCATCCAAGGGAGTCTTTGAGTGGTGGGCTTCAACCACATTTGTGTCAGGCTTGCGGGGTGATTTGTTCATATGACCCCACTAACACTCATGAGGATGCTATGCAGGATACATCTACAACTATGGAGATGGCGAGGGCAGCTGGCATTTTGAATGAGGCCTATGGCATCAATACTCAGGTAAATGTTAGCATGTTCATTGAATTTAATTTATTAAATTTCAATTTTGAAATGCAAGATTAACTAATTTAGTTTTATGATTTTGATAAACTTTTAGGGTCATAGTGTTGATACTGGATACACTGACCCTACACTCACTTATTACTCCACTGCATCTACCATTGAGGTATGTACTAGTAAACAATTATAAATTTATTACATGTTAATAGCATTGTTTTATGAATGGTATTCTAATATATGATTTTGGATGTTGAATAGGGTAATATTGGAGGTTTTGAGGGAACACCTCCTAGTGCTAGTGGATTTACACAAACCTACATGCAAGTAATAGAATAAATAGTTTAACTAATGAATTGTACTTAATACATCTTTGTATTTTATATTCATATCATTGATTATATTGCATTGCACATATTTCAAACTCAAAGCATTACTTCACATTCCATAACTAATAACTAGATGTTGATAGATGACAAAATTTCAACTACAATATAGTTGTTTAGAAAGTCAACATAAGTAGTGTTGCAATTACTTCACATAGCATATGTAATAAGTAGGAGTAGCTTCCAATTGGATTTTCTTGTAATGGCTTTCCATGAGGTCACTTTTTACTGAGGCATCTTTTCAAACAGTTCACTGCCTTATCTATGTTATGGATGCTTGGAAGAAATATATAAAAAATTAATACTAAGAAATAGCATAGATAAGGCAATGAGTTTTTTGAAAAAATTCCTCAAAGAAATGTGGTCTCATGGTGATTTCCATCACCATGAGACCCAATTTATTTGAGGCGTTTTTTCAAACAGCTCATCGCCTTTTCTATGCTATCACATTTTCCATACATGTCTACCAAAGCATTTTATCAAACAATTCATTTCCTTGCTACTATGGCTAAAAGCATAAAAAAGGTGCTTTCCAATAAACTATGGATGCTTGGAAAAATTCTATCAAAGCATAATAGTAAGCAATAGGATAGACAAGGCAGTGAGTAGTTTGAAGAAATGCCTCAAAGAAATGCGGTCTCATGGTGATGGAATGCCATTCCATCACCATGAGACCACATTTTCCATACATGTGTACCAAAGCATTTTATCAAACTACTCACTTCCTTGCTGCTATGGCTAAAATCCTATAATAGGCACTTTCCAACAAACTATGGATGCTTGGAAATAATATATCAAAGCATAATAGTAAGCAATATCATAGTCAAGGCAGTGATTAGTATGAAAAAATTCCTTGAAGAAATGTGGTTTCATGGTGATGGAATGCCATTCCATCACCATGAGACCACATTTCTCTGAGGAATTTTTTCAAACAATTCACTACTTGAAGAATAGAAACCAACCCTTAAGGGAAAATTCCCCTCCAAATTCTTTTCAAGGTCCTCATCCTCAATTTACCAATCCATGGAACCTTCCACCTTTTATTCCATTTTTTCATGTCCCCAACCCTCCCTCTTCATGTCATGATCGCCCTCCATCTCATAACCAAGACCACACTATACCATCCATCCCATCCTAACATAATACCATAAAGAAGGAAATGAACTATTTGAAAAAATGCCTCAAAGAAATGCGGTCTTATGGTGATGGAATGCCATGACACATTTGTTTGTAATGGAATTCCATCACCATGAGACCCAATTTCTTTGAGGCATTTTTTCAAACAATTCACTACCTTCTCTATGCTACCACAATTATCGTACATGTCTACGAAAGCATTTTATCAAACGGTTCACCGCCTTGCTACTATGGGTAAAAGTGTAGAAAATGGTGCTTTCAAATAAACTATGGATAGGGAAAATAGTAAGCATGATATTCAAAAATATATAGTTTAATAAGTACTCAAATTTTTGTTCATTATCTCATACATTATAAGCCATGACGTGGATCACTATTGTATTTTTCGTGATTGAATAATTTATTGTTTTATTTTTAGATGTTGGAAGCGGATACACCTCTAAATGTTCATAGGGAAATGGATCTCAGTGTTTCATCTACTATACATTCCTCGATGGCTCTCATGGAGGAGGTATGAAGAATATTACTAAATTTCAATTTACATTCATTGTTATATCTATTAGTTAGTAAAAATCAAACCATTATTGATTCATAGTTTAATTTCTCTTTGGATGGTTTCTATAGGGCTTCAACACGCCATATCATGAGCATGCAGATCTTTCCCGTGAGGAGAGAGGTCGTCTACTGGTGGTAAGTGATTATTTTTTTAAATATATCATTTTTTATAATGTAATTTCTATATATTAATGTTTTTGCTTCTTATTGTAATAGATAAAGCTTGACCAAGAGATAAACCCTAGGAGGAGCACCAGGAGCACTCCTTGACCTCATAATAAATGAGTGATAGACCTATTTCCATCTGGTCGACAAGAAAAGGGAAATAATTTGTTTCGAGAGCATGCAGAGCAATTACTTTTGATTCTATAGCCCTTTGTTGTATGCCTATATGGCATTTTTGTACATATTTTACATATTGGATATATTTGACATTGTATGCCTATATGGCATTCTTGTAAGCCTATATGACATTCTCATAAGCCTAGATGGCTATTTTGTATATATTTTATACTTATATCGACATATATTTATGTATGCCTACATGGCTATTTAGTTAATACAAATCTTTTTTTATCAATGGTGTCCATATTTGCATTATAAATCCATGGTTCAATAGATATGAGTTACGTGTATTCAAGTGTATACATTACAACGTACGTGTATTCCAATGTATAATTTGTGACTTACGTGTTTTCATGCGTATATCTTGTATTCATGTATATACTTTGTATTAATTTGTGTATACTATGTATTCGTGTGTGTACTTCAAGGATTACGTGTTTTTCAGTAGTTGTGCTTCCCTTATTCACATGTATGCTTGACTTATTCACATGTATACTTATTAATTGGTTAGCCCTAGCATTGATCATTGTTGTCCTTCATGGTTTGTCTTGAATATTTATTGATTGATGCTAAACAACTTTATTAGTTGATGCTAAACAACTTCAATATTTCTAAGAATACTAGTAGAGTTACAAATTCCAAAATTGCACAAATTGAAAAGAAAAGATTAACTGCAAATAAATGCATTGATTATTAACTTGATAATTGATTAAGAATGAGTATAATATATATCAAGAGATGAGCCTTCTAGAATGGCAATTACCAACTAGAAAATAGACAAAGCATTCCCAATACTTTGAAAGCAATAATCCACCCAAAATTGCAATGGGAGAGAAGGCTTATTTAAGATCCTTGAGCAATGTATTTCCTAATGCTCCCTTGTTCTTACATATCTCAATTCAGTTTAATCCAAAGAGTTCCATGAAATGCTTTATCTAAAAGCAAAAAGAATGTTTTCAATTGGTATTTCATGAGATGTTTTATAAAAAGATTCTAGTATATTTAATCTTTTGATTGGAACAACTCAATTAAGCAAAGGATACATAATCTTCACAACACTTGCAAAACATAATATTCATAGTAGATGATGAGTAGTTAACTTATTGACACATTATCATACAAACATTTATCTTGAATAGTCTTTAAAAAATTTCACAGCATAATCCTCATAGTACATAATGAATTGTTATGTTCTTGATCCATCACCATATAAACACGTCGAAAGATGTATATGTCATCTTTTTGCAATATTATTTCTTGTATAGGAAATGGACTTGGGAGAAAGCTTTATAATGTATAATACAAATAAGAAATGGACTCAAGGGTGGAAATTTTATTTATCACACCAAATAATAAATGTACATGAGAGCATCACTTGTTTCTCTTAGACTCCAATTTTCAAGCATAGCAAATCATTTCAAATGAAAATGACAAAATGCTTCACAACCAAAGTTGTTAATTGAGGAAAAATAAAATGTTTCCAAGTTCCACCATTGTACACATTTACAATTGGTTGTATATTGTTGTAAGGCCAAGGAGGATAATTAAAAACCATCTTGCGCTTGCTAGACTTGAGGATGATCATATGCTTTTTGTGTGGAAAACTCAGACTTCTCAACCATCGTGTGTATGTTTCTCTTTTCGATTGTTTTGCATGCCATCATAAGGGATCGATTCGGTTGAACGTAGCTCAAAGTGATTCTTCATGTTTGGGTGTGAAAGAGGACCATTCCTAGTGTAAACGTACCCATCCAGACACATTGAAGTAGTTTGTTTGGTCACATGAGTTGCAAAACGACAGTTGCACCACTTTGCAACTTTACAACATTTGACACTTTTTACATCAAGTGAAAACTAGACACCATGAGAAAAATGACTCCAAGATAACAAAAATTGAGAGAGGTTATTGTAGAGGGGCCCAACACAATCTTGTAGGCTCAAATGGAGAGTTTGTAAAAGTCATGGTTTCTAAGTAATATCTCGTCAAAGATTGTTGTCCTTTTCCACTTTGGACCCTTAAGGGATCGAGCCAGTTGAACGTAGCTCGGAGTGATTCCGCATGTTTGGGTGTGAAATAGGACCATGCCTAGCGTAAATGTACCCATCCAGATGTGTTAGAATAGTTTTTTTGGTCACACAAGTTGTAGAACAAAATTTGCACTACTTTGCAACTTTACACTACTTGCATTTGACACTTTTTCCATCAAGTGAAAACTAGACACCATAGGAAAATGACTTTGAGTTAACAAAAACCGAGAGAGGTAATTGTAGAGGGGCCCAACACAATCATGTAGGCTTAGAAAAAGAGTTTGTAAGCATCACATTTTCTAAGTAATAGCTCTTTAAATATTGCTGCCCTTTTGCACTTTGGATCCTTAAGGGATTAAGCCAGTTGAACGTAGCTCAGAGCGATTCTGCGTGTTTGGGTGTGAAAGAGGACAATGCCTAGCATAAAAATACTTATCTGGATGCGTTGGAACAATCTATTTGGTCACATGGGTTGCAGAACAAAAGTTGTACCACTTTGCAACTTTACACTGCTTGCATTTGACACTTTTTCCATCAAGTGAAAATTGGACACCACAGGAAAATGACTCTGAGATAACAAAAACTAAGAGAGGTTATTGTAGAGGGGCCCAACACAATCCTATAGACTTAGATGGAGAGTTCGTAATCATCACGATTTCCAGGTAATAGCCTATCAAATATTGTTTTCCTTTTGTACTTTGGACCCTTAAGGGATCGAGCTGGTTGAACGTAGCTTAGAGTGATTCCACGTGTTTGGGTGCGAAAGAGGACCATGCCTAGCATAAACGTACCCATTCGGATGCATTGGAATAGTCTGTTTGGTCACATGGGTTGCAGAATGAAATTTTCACTACTTTGCAACTTTACATTGCTTGCATTTGACACTTTTTCCATCAAGTGAAAACTAGACACCACGGGAAAATGACTCTAAGATAACAAAAAATGAGAGATGTTATTGTAGAGGGGCCCAACATGATTCCATACACTCAGATGAAGATTTCGTAAGCATCATGGTTTTTGAGTAATATTTCATCAAAGATTGTTGCCCTTTTGCACTTTGGACCCTTGAGGGATCGAATCGGTTGAACGTAGCTCAAAGCGATTCCACATGTCTAGGTGTGAAAGAGGACCATTCCTAGTGTAAATGTACCCATCCATATGCATTGGAATAGTCTATTTGGTAACATGGGTTGCAGAATGAAAGTTACACCACTTTGCAACTTTACACTACTTGCATTTGACACTTTTTCCATCAAGTGAAAACTGGACACCAAGAGAAAACAACTCTAAGATAACAAAAACCAAGAGAGGTTATTGTAGAGGGGAGCAATGCAATCTCATAGGATTAGATGGAGAGTTTGTAAGCATCACGGTTTTTGAGTAATAGCTTGTCAAATATTGCTTCACTTTTGCACTTTGGACCCTTAAGGGATCGAGTCAATTGAATGTAGCTCAAAGTGATTATGCATGTTTGGGTACAAAAGAGGACCATGCATAGCATAAAAATACCCATCTAGCTGTGTTGGAACAATCCGTTTGGTCACACAAGTTGTAGAATGAAATTTGCACCACTTTGTAACTTTACACTGCTTACGATTGACACTTTTTCCATCAAGTCAAAATTGGACACCACAAAAAAATGACCCTAAGATAACAAAAAATAAGAGATGTTATTGTAGAGGTGTCTTCCATGATCTTGATGCCTCATACAAAAATCTTGTAACTGACACAGTATCTGGGTAATAGGCCATCAAATATTGCTTCCCTTTTGCAATTTGGATTATTAAGGGCTTATGTTGCATGAATTACAAATGCTTGAGGGCAGCAATAAATTTCAAAATTTGAGTAAATCTCATTACAAATGTTTATTTCAATATATTTAATGCTATATTGATATTGATATATAATCATTACGTTGATATGTTTTAATAAATGAAGGTTTTATAATAAGTTAGTCAATTAGTGCTAGTTATAATAGGGAGAGAATAAAAGAAGAAAAAGAATGATTAGTAACCATCATTGGTTATTACACTCACTATATTAATAATATTATGTTTACAATAAAATGAGATTTATTTGGATGTCTGAATTCTTCTGTTTGTGCTATAATTGTCTAATATGCTTCATAAACCATTTTGAAACCCAAGTGCTTGTACTTGTAGGCACAATGCCTTAGGTACTTTGTTCTTGCAGATCTTTTACAATGTCACTCATACATTTATGATTCTCTTATAATGTATACATCATAGGTGCTCATGATGAGGTTAACTTCAAATAAATAACTTGAGATTCCCTCACTAAGCTTCACATGCTCGTTTATAATGGCTTCAAATTAGAATTGAGATTTGTCAAGATCATCAAAATAAGGATGTTGCATTGCTTTTTTAGCTGAGATTCTCTTGGATGACTCATAAATAAACATTTTCTACAAGGAGACACCAATCAATTTTTATTAGTTTACTTACAAATAGGCAAAGTAAAAGAAGAAAAATAAAGAGCATCCAAAATGGAAATGAAATGAAAATAGATGGAAGGCACTTACAGACAACAAATCCACACCATTTGGTTCCAAGTCAGGAACAACAAGACATAAATCTCGATGCTTCCATTGAGGATAGGCATTCCAATCTCTCAACTTAGTCACTCCTAGCCATACATCTTCATTGGGAGTTCCAAGATACCTATTGCACACAACACCTCTCATCAACAGAATAAATTGAAATTCAAGATGCTCTTATAATGTCTACATCATAGGTGCTCATGATAAGGTTAACTTCAAATTAATAACTTGAAATTCCCTCGCTAAGTTTCACACTCACTTTTATAATGGCTTAAAATCATAATTGAGATTTGTCAAGATCATCAAAATAAGGATATTACATTGCTTTTTTGGTTGAGATTCTCTTGGATGGCTTATAAATCAACATTTTCTACAAGGGGACACCAATCAATTTTTAGTAGGTTACTTACAAATAGGAAAAGTAAAAGAAGATGATATAAAAATTACATAATAACATTGGAATCATACCATTGGAATCATACAAATTAATGTGCATACAAGTATAAATTAATAAGAACCAATGTGCATACTTACAAATTAATCCAATGAACCATCTGAGTCTACTCTACTCTTTATTATGTCAAGTATTGTCTCATGGTCAAACTCATGGACCTTCCACAAGGTCTTGTTCAAAGGTCTACCCCCATATTTGGTCAAACGAACATTGGATGGCACGACAAGGTTTGAGTAATGAAGAATTTTCCAATGTGTGTCAAAGTTTTGAAATAGCCAATATTTAACACTCTTATGTGGGTACCTTCTAAGCCACATTCCAGTAACCTACTAAAAATTAACCTACTAAAAATTAGTCAACGCTACAAATACCCAATCAATTTTTATGTGGGTACCTTCTAAGCCACATTCCAGTAACCTACTAAAAATTAGTCAACGTTACAAATACACTACAAACTAAGATAACAATAGGAATTTCAAAAACTAAGCAAGTAAATATATTACCAGGTTGAACTAGATCTAATATTTGGTCAAAGTTGATCGATGAATCCATTTGTGTTAGTTCCAATGCCGTCAGAGGGAAGTACGTATGAAGTGGGCTAAGATAACTTAAGGACCATTTCTCAACCCACTCCTTTCACTCACAATCATCCTAGGCTTGCATTGTATAGGAAGAACAAAAGCATGCCATCTTTCGTGTATTGATACTCCATGAACCTACACCTATGCTAAGGAAAGACTAGCTCACTCGATCCTATTAGTGTACAAAAATCCTCATATAGTGCAATGTTAGTATCATCCATCAACCAAAAAAATCTATGAACTAAAGACGTACCTTCATTATCGGGACCCATTGAAGCATTAAACCACTCGACAATTGATTTTGCATCTGTCAACTTTGCATTGTCTTCATACTTTAACTTTTCTCGTGCTAATGCTCTTTTCACACATGCTCTTGCATCATCATGCTCCCCCTTTCCATGCCTGGCCTCACAAAACTTCCACATATGTTGAACACTTGTAATGAAATGCATCCTACAGAACTAGTAGAGCATGTGCGAGTTCTTGAACTATGCTACATAGTTATCTGACCATCTAATATGTCGACTGTATGTTATGCCCCTCTAAGCCAAATCACTGTAGAACATCTGGAAGCAACCTTGCATGAACTCTGGAGAATGTGTGCGATCATCACTAATATAAATGTTAGAAGGCACAAGAAAACTGAGGGGGGGTGAATCAGTTGTCACCAAATTTAAACTCAAAACTACAACACTTATTAACTTCACAATCACACTATTTTGTTATTAAGTATGATCATGAAATACAAATAATAGAAAGTAAAATCAACACACTAAACACCAGATTTTACTTGGAAAACCTAATGAGGGAAAAACCATGGTGAGGAGTAACTCACAATATAAAAATTGAATATATAAGGCTCACTGCATTAAATAGGACTCACTATCTAGATACAAAAGCTCATTGCTTACAAGGAGGCTCACTTCCTACAAAAGGATTTACAAAACAAAATTGGGATTCATAGCCAAAATGAACTGAAAAGAGTGCACCTAATAAGTGCTAATGCAGTTTTGGTGATGCTCAATAGACAAACTTAATACACTTCATCATTTTTCACTCTTCTTCACTTTTGCATTCACAACTTCCACACCAAAATCTCCACAATCTTCAAAAATTGTTCAACATATATACTTGATATGTCCACAAGCATCAATTAGGTTAGCCTAATTAGATACATTTCTTATTCATCAAAAATACCAACTATTGGCTACAAGATTTTACAAAATCTTCCCAAAAGTAATTAAAATGCTCAACATGCTATATCATGTCAGCATAGACCTAAGATAGGTCACACATACTTCCAAAAAAAAATAAAAATTCACCATTACATCATCTATCCATTAGGTCGGCCAAAGATAGACCTAATAGCAAAAATTGCAATTAGTAGAACAATGCCAATACACTATACGAGCATCTGAATACATGGATCTTGAATGTACGTGCTCCCAACATCCATAAACCATTTCCAAAAACTGCTTGCAACAATAATCAACAATAAACAATTGCAAACCAAAATATTGGAGGATGTAGCTTGAATACCGGTTCAGATACCAGACCAAAATACCAGATCATGTACTGACTTAGAGATGGTCATTCTTCTTCATTCTTCCAACAATCTCCCCCTTTGTCATTGATGGCAACATGTGCCAATTTTTTTCAAAACACAACATTCTCTCCTCCTATCACCTTAGCATAAATCTCTCCCTGCTCACATGACTCTCTCCCCCTTTGGCATCAATGGAAAAGGGTGACCAAAAAGGTAGGATGTAAACATATGTATACAAGAATTCCAGCTTCTCATTTCAAGCATTCAAACAAGAATGGCGCTTTTTACATGAAATATTTTCTTGTACCTCTCTCTTATGATCGGAAGAATTCTTTTCCAGGAAAGCATAGCCGAATTCATTCTTGTACTCATACCTTCCAACAAAGATAACTGCATGAAGGAGGAAGTCTGATAAGAAGATAGACATAGTCGTTCACAATTTTCTGCATTAGAGAGAAATCTAGAGAGATGATCTAACTAGACCTCAACAACTTCCTTAACCAACCATAAGGTTCTAACCATATCTTCTCTTTTCCTTTGAGTAGTTAGCAACTCCACCTATAATTCACCAACCATTATTCTCTATTTTCCATCCATGTCTTTGAAGTAATCAAATTTCTTTCCAATACTATTCATTTTAGATTCAATAGCTTCAATTCTACTTCTGAAATTGTCAACAGTTGTTGACCACTAGAGATAATACTTGTAGATGTTAGATATTTATTTGATGCATTCTTTTGTCTCATTCATATGTTTATATAGCACTTGTTTTGCTTTGTTACATCTTCTTTCAAGCATAGCTTTGAAATTATGTCCTTCGGGTCCTTCCAATAATGTTCTTTCTTCAACAATCACTACTAGATCATTTGGTAAAGAATTTGTCACATCTGAAACTGAAATACCCTTATTGAGAAAATAATCAACCAACACATCATCAATTTTAAGTTTCTCAATTGGAGAGCACACATTCCAAATTTCACCAATCTTCTTCATCTCACCCTTGTCCAACAACATCTATATATCCTTTTGATCAAAGAAGTCAATTCCAGATAGAAATTCTTCTTCATTCTTCTTTTCTTTTGAGAAATTTGTTACAAGAGTTTTCCTCTTTTTTGGTTCTGGTGGGGACTCAACAATGATAATTTCCAACTCTCTCTTATTGGAGGATGAACCCACTTCAAACTGACTGGGTATAGACATACCAGAGCAAAAATTTGTTTTAAAAGATGTGAAATATGCTCTACAATCACTTACATTATCCGCCACCGATTCCAAGTATTTGTAGACTTGTTTCCCAATAGGAATACCAAATTACCACACAACATTTTCTCTTCCCGGTAGGGAGTTCAAAAAGTAAAAAAGAAAAGCACACAAGCAATGATCCAAAACGAAAAGGATAACCCTCAACCAATGAAATTCGGGCATTCTTAGTTAGATTTTCAAGTAATAGGCTACATAAATCAAACTGCCTATTTTCTTTAACCATCATATGTGCAAGATATACAACAATAGCCAAAGTCAAACCTTCACGATTTTTGAAATATATTTTGTAAGAAATTTTGTACGCAACATACCTTACAACAAAATCCGCAAGAGTGTTTATCAATAGAGCTCAAGGGTCTTTATCAATGCCAGTAAGTTCCTCCACATCTTTGTATTTCACAGTTTTCTTTCTAGGGAGATCCTAAATACTGCATAAACTAGTAACTCCTTCGATCATTTTATTTGTGATCAGGTAGGATTTTTCCAACATAATATTATTGTTCTTGAATCGACTTAACAAGAACAAGATGAACTCTTTATTGAAAAACCAAGGAAATTCTCCCCATAAATCCATACCTAGGGTTTTTATGCTCTGTAATTCATTTTCCTTCATCTTCCTATGATCAAATTCTTCCAATTCAACTCCTTTCAACTTCATTGGAATGTCACCACTCGATCCTCTGTCCATTGTCATGCTTAACCTTTTGAATTCATTATCATTTAGTTGAGACTTCTTCTCTTTCCCTCACAGACTGAAAAATAATTCCTGAGTATCTATAATAATTTCTTCAAAAATGCTTTAGATTGGTTTGAGATTGCTCCTAGATGCCTTTCAAACTCTTCAAGTGCTCAAGTGATCAAAGAGGCTAACAAATTTTACCTTATACACCATCGATTTTCCCTAAATCATATTAAATGCATTAGACATCAAAAAGCTACTAAAAACATTCTTCTCAACATAGAAAACCCTAATTTGGTTTGCAAATCAACATGTCAACATGTTTTCTTTTGGTTCCTTTTCCACAACCTCTATTTTTTCATTCTTCACATTACATCCTCATACTAGCCTTTGGCACACCATTCATCCAGGGTTTTTTACAGTTTTCTGATAATGCTCCCCTTAAGACCATGCTAGGTCTAATTCCCAAAGGAGTTGTCAATACCGGATGAGGGCACAGTCACATCAGTAGTTATAGGTTCTTCTTCTTCTTTCTTCTTCCATATCTTATTCATCTCTTGCTTCATCTCATCTTTTTCAACCTTCTTTGCAGGTTCATTCTTTTCTACTGGATTGGTCTGCTTACCCTTTTTGCTTCTGCAAACTCTTGAGATATGTCCTGGCTTGTTACAATTATAGCAAACAACTTTTTCCTGATTAGTCTAACCTTCATTACTTCTCGATCTACATTGATTTGCTTTGTGTCCAATTTTTTTACAAATATAGTAGTATCAATTAAAAGATTGATTCAGTCTACCTCCATTAAACCTATTCATCATAACCTGATTGATCATTCTCACCTGAGATTTGCATTCAGTAGCTTTATGTCCAACCTTCTTGCATGAAAATTTTTTTCCAGAGAAATAACTAGGAAACTGATTCATCCTACTCTTGCATTCTATTGTGTTGTGACCATATTTATTACAGGAAAAAAAATACCATTGAAAGAGGGATACCTTTGTGCATTAGAATGTCTCATAGGCAGTCTCCTTGCAAAGTTTCTTGAATTTATTTTCTACTTCCCTTTTTCTTGAGTCTTTTGATTGTTCTTTGAACTTTCACCTACTTCATTTCCCAAGTCACCTTTGTCTTTGCTTGGTTTCTATCCTACAAGCAGTTCTCCAAGATTATCGGAGCTAGATCTGAAATTATTCTGACAGAGTTTTTCCTTCTCTAGCTCTACTCTCAAGTTTACTATCTCTTGTTCAAGTTTAGAGCATTCATCAGACTTGTTATGCACCATTGAATTCAGACATTCTTCAATTCTCTTATTTTCTTCTACAAGCACTTTCAGTCCAACTATTTCTTGTTTCAACTGCTCACTCACTTCTTTGTGTCTTTCCTTGAATTTATTTAATTGTTCTTTCAACTTTCAGACACATTCATTAGCATCTTCAAGATTTTCCTTTAGATCTTTGTTTTCATTTTCAACTTTATCAAGGTCTTAAAGTGCAGTCCATAGTTCTTCTTTATCATCCATTTGATCAACCTTTAGGATCTTCCTCAAGCAGTAACCAAGGAACCAAAGCTCTGATACCAATTGTTAAAAGGCACAGGACAACTAAGAGGGGGGGTGAATCAATTGTCACCAAATTTAAACTCAAAACTACAACACTTATTAACTTCCCAATCACATTGTTCTGTTATTAAGTATGAACATGAAATGTAGATAATAGAAAGTAAAATCAACACATTGAACACTAGATTTTGTGTGAAAAACCAAATGAGGGAAAAACCACGGTGAGGATTAACTCACAATATAAAGTAGTTCCAAAACTGAATATATAAGGCTCACTGCCTTGAATAGGACTCACTATCCAGATACAAAAGATCACTACTTACAAGGAGGCTCACTGCCTACAAATTGATTTACAAAACAAAATTGTGCTTCACAGCCAAAATGAAATGAAAAGAGTGAACCTAACAAGTGTTGATGCAGTTTTGGTGATGCTCAATAGACAGACCTAACACACTTCATCATTTTCACTCTTCTTCACCTTCACATTCACAACTGCCACACCAAAATATCCATAATCTTCAAAAACTATTCCACATATATATACTTGATCTATCCACAAGCATCAGTTAGGTCGACCTAATTAGATGCATTTCTTATTCATCAAAAATACCAACTATCGGCTACAATCTTTCACAAAATATTCCCAAAAGCAATTCAAACTCTCAACACACTATATCATGTTGGCATAGACCTAAGATAGGTAACACATACTTTTGTAAAAATAAATTAATTCACCATTACATCATCTATCCATTAGGTTGGCCAAGGATAAACCTAATAGAAAAATTGCAATTAGCAGAACAATGCTAATACACTATACGAGCATTTGAATACATGAGATCTTGAATGTATGTGCTCCCAACATCCATAAACCATTTCCCAAAACCGATCGCAGCAATAATCAACAACAAACAATTGTAGACCAAAATACCAAAGGATGTAGCTTGAATATCGGTTCAAATACTGGACCAAAATACCAGATTAGGTACTAAATTAGACTTGCAGTCACAACTCAAATAACATGGTGACATCAATGACAATACAAAACTGTAGAGATGATCATTATTCTTCATTCTTCCAACAATAAAAGTGATACTCCCTCAATACCTTCCTTTGGTCCTCTGTACTATTAGCTGCATGAATGAATGCTATGTGCACAAATATTGAAACCTGTGTCGAGTTGTAATATTGTGATTTCACCTCACGCTATGGCTATAGAGTGTAGTTTTCTGCAAAGTCGACCATTGAAACTATGTTGCCAACTAGAAGGGTGTCCTTGCATAGCTTGAATTGTGTGTCCAACCATCAAGCTTTATGGTCATTCCTTGCATACTCATACACTATATTGTCACAAAACATGGACATAAACTAATACACTAGAATCTTCTGAATAACTAAATCACACCATTTTGCTTGATTACCATCTTTTGTAGTGTATTCCACTATTCTATACTTCCTGAACTCTACCAGTTTCTATCCCACCTCATTTGTGCTTTCCATATGTTGACATAATGGCATACACTACAAACCACTGCACCGCTGACATGAACCATCCAAGCATAGTGTCCTATAGAATATTTGGCCATCCTCTATTTCACATAATTTTTTTGATAAGAACTCTCTTAAAGATTTTGGTGGGGCTTGTATGCCACAATCATGGAAAAATTGTTAGTATGCAAATCTAAACATATAGAATGATAAACATCATAATGGTTAGAGAATTAAATATGTATTCTACAACAACAAGTAGTGTGTGTGTGATTTATCTTGACATAAAAAAGTTTAATCATTTCAAAATATCTTTGAAAAATACTAATTTAAGGATAATCATGTTGAAAGTTATGAAAAAATTGGGTTTGAGTTGTATCCAAAAAATGCTTTGGATGTGGATCATAGTTTCAACTACCATTTCTCCTTCTTACCACATCCCTTTGATTTAGAGATGGCCTTCTGATATTCTTCCAATACTCTTCAATTAGTGTTCTCAATGCCTCAACAATTTTTTTATCTTTTTGTGGAAATCTCCCCAAGAATTCCCATAATTCATTTGAATTGGTGCCCTCAATTCTTTGTCACCTTTGAATAGCTCTTGATAAAGTTTTTTTATTAATTCTCATTTGTTCACTCATCTTTCTAATGAGACGAGCTCTCTTTGTTTTACTACTTACCAAAGTCGATGCAATGACACATCAGGTGACATTACTATCCTTTGAGTGTGAGGTCTTACCCACACTCTCATAAGCATTCATTAAATTCTTCACAATAGTGTTTTCACTTGAAGCATTCGATGTTCTCAACCCAAGAGTCTTCATGATGTTTCTATACTTTATACCCCACATCATTTCAACAAATAGTTGAAATCTTGTGGTCTCATTTATCCTTTCAAAGAATGAATTCCAAATCTTATTAGCATATCTTCTACAAGTGCGTGCTGGAATCTTACCTTTCATGTGCTACAAAGTATCCTCATCAATATTAATCAAATACTTTGGCTTTCTATGCAAAATTATAGGTGGTCTTCTCCTAGGTACATACTCAACATTAGAAATTTCATCAATATTTATGTGAGGTGGGGTAGATTGTGTACCTTTGATCAAGGGTGGAATATATGACATACCTTGAGGTTGACATGGGGATGATGGCGTACCTTGTTTGTCAAATCTGAGTGATGATGTACTCTCAACTTGAGGTGTGGTGGATGGTGTCCCTTCATATTCACTTGTGGTAGATGGTGTCCTTCCATATTCACTTGCGGTAGATGGTGTCACTCCATATTCACTTGTGCTTAATGGTGTCCCTTCATATTCACTTGCAATAGAGGGTGTGTCTCCAACTGCAGTATCCAAATCTATCTTAGCATGATGCTTTCACATTCATGCCCTTTGTGCCACCAATGCATTTTCTCTTTTTTATGGTTGAGGTTCCTCTTCAATTGGATTGTTTTCATCAATCCTATCCAATTTATTCTTCTCATGATATGTCCTCACTTGTTCTCTCTCCTTTGCTTTATTGGTTTCATACTCTTCGTTTGTTAGTTTATTCCTTGTTCATTTCCTCGGCATGTTAGATAATTTTACCTATATCAAGGTAATGAGACAAATATTAGTTCCTAAAAAATGAATCCATACAAATAAATGAAATATATGTCATTCAAGGCTTCATACAAAATACTTATAATCATCCTATAGAAGAGTATTTCTAGCATAGACAAAGGTCACATGAATTTTTCTGATGGAATGCCTTAAAAGAAATGTGTTAATGTGGTAATGTGGTAGGGGAAGTGTATGCCTCATAGAAATGGGGACTCATGATGATATACATCACTGTGAGACCCCATTTCTATGAGGCATATGCTTCCCCTACCTTGTCAACCCTACCGCATTGGCAAGCTAGTGGAGCACCACTAGCTTGCCAATGCAGTAGGGTTGACAAGGTAAGGGCAACATATGCCTCATAGAAATGGGGACTCATAGTAACTGTGATACCCCATTTCTATGAGGCATATGTTGTCCCTACCTTGTCAACCCTACCAAATTGGCAGGCTAGTGAGCTCACTATCTTGCCAAGCTCACTAGCTTTTCAATGCTACCACATTTTGCATACATTTATACGAAAACATTATTGTCAAACAATTCAAATTCCTTGTCCATGCTTCCATTTTGAGCCATGATTGCAAGATAGGCTGCACCTTTCCCCATGTTGCTAACTTATCCTTGAATAAAGAGTCTTGAAATAGTGGAGATAAGGGTTAGAATCCCTTGTAGGTAGATTAATCAAGGAAACATTTAAAATATATCACAACATAGATGATGAGGTAAGTTTAGTGATGAGGTAAATTTAGAAATAGAGATGAAAACCAAAATAGATTCAAAGATATATCAATTTGGGAGGAGTATATTCCAATTTTTTAGAGACATGTATGGAAAATTTGGTAGCATAGACAAGGCAATCGGTTGCTTGGTATAACTGTTTGACAAAATACCTCAATGAGATAAAGTCCTCATGGACTATAATGATTACAAGATATGCACAAAATAGATTTATTGAAAAGGCTTTAGAAAATTTCAAGCATATGCAAATTGTAGGTGTAAAACCAAATTCAACTACATTTTCCAACATTCCCCATGCCTATACCAAAATGAAAGATTTGGAGAGTGGTATGCACATCCATAGTAAATGATTGATAAATGATGTATTATTTTTCTTCCTTACAACTTATGTCATATATATGTGTACAAAAAATGTGGAAGCATACACAAGGTAAGCCAATTGTTTAACAAAATGCCTCAAAGAGATGTGGTTTAAAAATGTAATTGGCAAGTGTAAAGAATTGTGTAATTTAAAATGTGCATTGACAAGCTAAGGTTATAATGAAAAACAAACAATGATCAACATGGAATATGAAAATAAAATAAAAATGAAAGCAAGCCATAATAGAATGAAAGAAAATGTGTAAAGAATTCACATACCTAAAAAACTATAATTTCAAATGGAGGAGTTCTACCCAATTATGTAGCCTTTGCTTCTTCTTTCTTCAAACTCATCAATAATTTGACTTTTTCAAAAGCTTGTTCCCCTCCAAACTTAAATTGTATATCACTCTTGAATGGAATTCAGACTTGAATTGATATTATATGCCTTTCAATGTGAAAAATATTCTATTTCATGCAAAGGTGGTGGAAAGATGATGAAAAAGGTGGTGGAATGTGAAAAACATTCATGCACACTTTACAAAATCATCAAAAAGAGATTTTTTGTTGGAGCACACACAAAACTAGGAGAATATGTAGAATGTGGGCCTTGAGATCATGGGTATATTGAGTTTTTTACCATTTTTAGAGAAATACAAAACGTACTCACATTATAATGTGCTTGCGTTATAACACGAGCATGTTATGTATTACTAAAACAACAACCATATCTATACTACAAAAAGTGCTAGCGTTATGAGAAAGTTGATTTTTTATAGGTTTATTTTCTCTCTCTTTCTCTCTACCCTCTACCCTTAACCCATAACCCTTAATCCCTCTACCCTTAAACCCTCAACCATCTACCCTTAACCCTAAACCCTCTACCCTTAACCCTAAACCCTTAAACCTTCTACCCTAAACCATCAACCCTCTTCCCTCAACCCTATACCCTCAATCCAATACCCTAAACCATCAACCCTATAGGTCCTCAACCCTATACCTTAAATTCTCAACCCTCTACCCTCTATATCTCTCCCACTCCCTCCCTCTCTCTCTCTCTCAATTCTCTCCCTCCTACCCCATCTCCCTCTCTCAAGTCTCTCTCTCTCTCTCTCTCTCTCCTATATCTATCCCCTATACCCTTAACCATCTACCCTCTACCCTCTACACTCTATCTCTCTCCCACTCCCTCCCTCTCTCTCTCTCTCTCAAGTATTTACCTCCTACCTCCTCTCCCTCTCTCAAGTCTATCTCTCTCACTCACTCACTCCTTGTATCTCTCTACCCTCTACCCTTAACCATCTGCCCTCTACCCTTAACACTTAAATCCTCTACCCTCTACCCTTAAACCCTAAAATCCTCTACACTCTACCCTCTATCTCTCTCCCACTCCCTCCCTCTCTCTCAAGTCTCTCCCTCCTACCCCCCTCTCTCTCTCTCACTTACTCACTCCTATCTCTCTCCCTACCCTTAACCCTCTACTCTTTATCTCTCTCCCTCCCCATCTCTCTCTCTCCCACTCCCTCCCTCTCTCTCCCTCTCAAGTCTCTCCCTCTCTCAAGTCTCTCTCTCTCACTCCTCTTATCTTTCTCCCTCTACCCTTAACCTCTACCCTCTACCCTAAACCTCTACTCACCCCTCAACCCATATTACCTTCTACCCTCTACCCCTCTCCCTCAACCCTATACCCTCAACCCAATACCCTAAACCATCAACCCTATAGGTCCTCTACCATATACCCTCAATTCTCAACCCTCAACCCTCTATATCTCTCCCACTCCCTCCCTCCCTCTCTCTCTCTCTCTCTCTCAATTCTATCCCTCCTACCCCCTCTCCCTCTCTCAAGTCTCTCTCTCCCCAATACCCTCTACCCTCTACCCTCAACCCTTAAACCCACTTAGTAAAATCCCTACCCTAATCCCTAAACCCTTGTGACCCTTAATCCCTCAACCCTCAACTCTCAACCCTTAAACCATAATCCCTCAACCCCTATACCATCTACCTTATACAATGGACCCTCTACCCTAATCCCCCAACCCTATACCCTCAATCCTAAACCATCAAACCCTAAACCCTCAACCCCGATACCCTCTATCCTATACATTGGACCCTCAACCCTAACCTTTCAACCATATGTACGCTCAACACTAATCCATCAACCCTTAAACCCTTAAAAAAACTTAGTAAAATCTATACCCTAATCCCTCAACCCAGTACCCTCTACCCTCAACCCTAATCCCTCAACCCTTAAACCCTTAAACACACTTAGTAAACTCTCTACCCTAATCCCTCAACCCTCTTGACCCTTAATCCCTCAACCCTCAACCCTTAAACCCTTAATCCCTAAACCCTCAACCCTCAACCCTTAAACCCTAATCCCTCAACCCCTATATCCTCTAACCTATACATTGGACCCTCAACCCTAATCCCCCAACCATATACCCTCAATCCTCTACCCTCAACCCTCAACCCTTAAAACCTAAACCCTTAAACCCTCTATCCTCTACCCTCTACCCTCTACCCTATACATTAAATCCTCAACCTCAATACCCTCTACCCTATACATTGGACCCTCAACCATAATCCTTCAACCATATGTACCCTCAACCCTAATCCCTCAACTAAATACCCTAAACCATCAACCTTATAGGTCCTTAACCCTATAACCTCAATTTTCAACCCTCTACCCTATACATTGGATCCTCAACCCTCATATATCTTTATCCCTCCCTCCTCTTCTCTCCTTCTCTCTATCTCACTTATCCCTCCATCTCTCCCTCCATCCACCCCTCCCTCTCTACCCTAATCCCTCAACCATATACCCTCAACCATTAAACCCTTAAACACTCAACCCTAAACCCTCAATACCCTCAACCCCCTAAACCAAAATACTTAAACCCTCTACCCTCTACCCTCAACCCAATACCCTCTACCCTCAACCCTAATCCCTCAACCCTTAAACCCTTAAACCCAAGTAAAATATATACCCTAATCCCTCAACCCTCAACCCTCAACCCTCAACCCTTAAACCCAACTCCCTAAACCCCTATTCCCTCTACCCTATACATTGGACCCTCAACCCTAATTCCCCAATCCTATACCCTCAATCCTCTACCCTCAACCTTAAACCCTCAATCCTCAACCCTTAAACCATAAACCCTTAAACCCTCTACCCTCCACCCTCTACCTTATACATTAAACCCTCAACCTCAATTCTCAACCCTCAACCCTTAATCCCTCAATCCTCAACCCTCAAACCCTAAACCCTCAACCCTGATACCCTCTACCATATACATTGGACCCTCAACCCTCAACTTTCAACCATCCCTCAACCCCTCACTCCCTAAATCCTCAACCCTTAAACCCTTAAACACTCAACCCTAAACCCTAAACCCTCAACCCTTAGCCCTTAAACCCTATACCCTCTACCCTCAACCCAATACCCTCTACCCTCAAACCTAATCCATAAACCCTTAAACCCTTAAACCCAACAAAACTCTCTACCCTAATCCATAAACCCTCAACCCTTAATCCCTCAACCCTTAAACCATCAACCCTCTACCCTCTACCCTCTACCCTAAACCCTCAACCCCTATACCCTCTACCCTATACATTGGACCCTCAACCTTAATCACTCAACCCTACACCCTCAATCCTCTACCCTCAACCTTAAAACCTCAACCCTCAACCCTTAAACCCTAAACCCTTAAACCCTCTACCCTCTACCCTCTACCCTATACATTAAACCCTCAAACCTCAATTATCAATTCTCAACCCTTAATCCCTCAATCCTCAACCCTCAAACCCTAAACCCTCAACCCCTATACCCTCTACCCTATACATTGGACCCTCAACCCTAATCCTTCAACCATATGTACCCTCAACCCTAATCCCTCAACCTATACCCTCAACCCTATACCCTCAACCCAATATCCTCTACCCTCAACCCTAATCCCTCAACCCTAATCCCTCAACCCTTAAACCCTTAAACCCACTTAGTAAACTCTCTACCCTAATCACTCAACCCTCTTGACCCTTAATCCCTCAACCCTCAACCCTATACTCTCTACCCTATACACTGGAACCTCAACCCTAATCCCCCAGCCCTATACCCTCAATCCTCTACCCTCAACCTTAAACCCTCAACCCTCAACCCTTAAACCCTCTACCCTCAACTCTTAAACCCTCTACCCTCTAGCCTATACATTAAACTCTCAACCCTCAATCCTCAACCGTCAACCCTTAATCCCCCAATCCTCAACCCTCAAACCCTAAACCCTCAACCTAAATACCATCTACCCTATACATTGGACCCTCAACCCTAATCCTTGAACAATATGTACCCTCAATCTTAATCCCTCAAACCTATACCCTCAACCCAATACCCTAAACCATCAACCTTATATGTCCTCAACCCTATACCCTCAATTCTCAAACCTCTACCCTATACATTGGATCCTCAACCCTCATATATATTTGTCCCTCCTCTTCTCTCCTTCTCTCTATCTCACTTATCCCTCCATATGTCCCTCCATCCATCCCTCCCTCTCTACCCTAATCCCTCAACTATATACCTCAACCCTTAAACCCTTAAAAACTCAACCCTAAACCCTAAACCCTAAACCCTCAACCCTTAAACATAAACCCTTAAACCCTCTACCCTCTACCCTCAACCCTTAAACCCTACTCCCTCAAACCCTATACCCTCTACCCTATACATTTGACCCTCAACCGTAATCCCCCAACCTTATACCCTCAATCCTCTACCCTCAACCTTAAACCATAAACCATCAACCCTCAAACCCTAAACCCTTAAACCCTCTACCATCCACCTGTTGTGTAGTTTTTGCACACACGCCCTGATGAAAGTAGGGACCCTCTTTTTCCTTCGCTCTTGGTTTTTGGCCCTTTGATTTTGGGATTTACCTTACCTTGGCATGAGCTTAAAGTGTTTATCTTGTGTGCTTAAGGGATTCACCCAAGTTGCATATTGAAAATCTTAAGTTCTGAATGAAATTCAGGTTTTTACTCTAGTTCGAGATTTTCCCAGATTTCATTCAAAGTCCGGTGAGGAAAATAAACACTGCAGTTCAGAAATCTGGCACTTCACGGAATTTTGCCTAGACCGGATTTTTCTGAAATTCTGTCTTGCCGTCGGATTTATGAATTTAAATGATTTTTTGGGGATTTTCTTGCCATTATGCTTTATCATTTGCATTCTCTTGAGTTGGGGTATTCAATCTTGTGGTGCTTGGCTGGGTTTGGCGTGCTAGACCTCCGAATTGTTGGATTTGGTGGTGATTTCCTAGGCATTATCATTGTTGTTCTTTGCTGAGTGCCAATAAACTGACATTTGTTACTTTCTAAGATCAATTTCCACTTCATCAAATGGTATGTACATGTTGCCTTGCTTTTGATTGATGAATATAATTAGTGCTTTGGCGTTATAGATTTGCTGGGAATTCAAATTCCTGTATGTTTGGGTATTTCGTGGCTTGGGTTGCGTGATATTGTCTGATTTATGGTTTCCCAAGTAAGTTTCACATTCATTCTTTCATTCACATCTAGAGATGGCTTGCTTGTGGGCCGTAAATAACCTCTGTGGGAACCCAATAGTCGAGTTATCTGTTTCCAAGATTGCTTTGTGCGTTAATGGTCAAAATTTAGGGTTTCATGCCTAGGGCATTGCCATTTCATCTTAATTTTCTTTTGAGTGAGCCTAGAATTCAAGGAAGATCTGTAGGAGGTTCATGCTGAACTAGTTCCATACCCAGGGTCCTCAAATTTGTGATCATTCGATCAATTTGAGTGAATGAGGTCACGAGAAAATGATGGTATTTGGCGTTTCAAGATATTCGCGAAATTCCTCTTTGGCCAGAATTCCTCGACTTTCTGTTTTCTCCCGATTTTCTCAAAATTTGTAGTTTTCCAGAGTTTCATCTGCTTTACGGATTTTTGTTCCCTCCAGATTTTCCCAAAATTCCACTTGTCTTCATTTTCCAGAATTTTGTTGACTGTTGATTATTTTTGCAGAAATCCATCCTAGGCAGATTTCTCTAAAACTTTGTTGAAGACGAAGAATTGTGAGATTGCATGAATTATTAGCTACTGATTGTGCATCATGTGATTAATCTGAGTAATATTAAGATCTTGCATGCTATTTATTATCTGATTGTGATTAATTGATTGATTATTGGGTGCTTGTTATGCTTACTTCACCAAAATCCGCTTGGCTTGGATTTCCCCAAAATTCCCTTCTGGCCTGGATTCTGTGAAGGGGTGAAAATACCGAACTTTGAAGAAAATGATTTAATGATGTTTCTGGGTTGATTTTGATCTTTGAATGATGAATATATTATTTGTGATGGGATAATTATGATCTTCATGTTATAATGGATATTATTGATGGTGGTTTTTGCTGAGTACAGGCTGAATTTAACAGGGTCGTCCAGGAGGCTTTGGAGGAGATTATTTTGATTGAAGGATGGTTTAAAGTATTTATTAATTCACCTATGGCTGACCTGGAGAGGAAATTTAAAGTGTTGGTTACTCCACCCTTGGTCAACTTGGATGGAATCTTCTTGAAGGAGCAAGATCTAATAGATAAAGATAGAAGGAAGTAGTTAATACAGGGCTACATTGAAATTTGTGCTTCCCTAATATTCATTCGTTATCCTTCACATGCATTGGATTGAGTTGTATTGTAGATCCCAGGCTGACTTGGATGGAGTTCATACATTTAATGCAATTTTATCTCATTTTGAATTCTCTTTGGGCCAACTTGTTTGTGGCTATTTTATTATTGTAAACCCTAGCTAGGTCGACATCCTTTGGGGGTTTTCTATAAATTTGGAATTCTGCCTCATTTGTAATAGATAGAAAGAGATAGAAAAGATAGATAGTTTTGATACAAGAGCGAATTAGGCAGTAGAATAGAGTTAGAAGCTAGTTCATTTTGAGCAAGTGCTGTAGCACAAAACATTAGAATTGTTGCTGAAATTCGGTGATTCAATACAATTGAAGACATTGTGATTTTCTGGTGATCTCTTTTGTGTTGACTTATCTTGCATGGTTCTTGTGATTCTATCTTTTGAAATTGCTCAAGGTTATTAGATGTATGTTAGATTTATAATTAGACATGATTCAATGGTGTTTATGGTTTGATGCTTGAAGTGTTTGCAGCAATTCCTGGTCCATACTTTTTGTAGCTAGCTGATTGTTAGTTGCTTTACAAAGTTAGCCCGTACCTTATATTTATTGTGCTTAGTTCAATTGTGAAGTTTATCCATTTCAATTGCAATTGGGTCGTCTTGGATGAATGTTCATGATCTGAAAATATTTAATACCTTAGAAGATTGCACTGTTTCTATGAGATTACAGGTTCATTTGGGTTAAGTAAGAATTAGTTAATGAGGGATTGGTCCATTTCAAGTATTTCATCATTTGCATTGTTAATCTTAGCAGTAGTTTTAATCTTAGATATCTCTTTGAAAACCTTATCTTTCGTTATTTCTTTATCATTTGGGTTATATTTAGGATTGAAGTATCATCATATTGCCAGATCTGATAAGTTAAAGATTTAGTATTTGCTTGTAGTAAGGTCCTTTTGTGATTACCAACATTTTCACATTTATCACTGAGTTGTTTATGCATTGTCAAGACTTGACATTAGAGACCTTGGGGTTATCTCTTGAGGCTTGATGATATAGATTTACCTTTCAATAGAGATAGGATTTCATATTCTGTCTGAGTTGTTGTGTGGAAAAAATCAACAGATTGGCACTAGAAGGAGGGCCTGAATAAGCAAGCTAGATCAATTTTTGTCTGCCATCTATCCTGAAAGATTTAGAAGAAGAACTAGATCTACTCTAGGAGAGGAGGAATTTCAAGAATTACCAACCCCTACTAGGTCAAGAAGGATCAGTAGAAGGGGAGAATCATCATCCACCCAACCACCTCCATCATCTCCATCATTCTCATCTTCATCAAGTTCATCTGAGTCTGAGTCTGAGGACATTCCCATCCAACAACTTTAGCTAGCCATAAATCAGCCATTACCACCCGCACCTCCACCAATGGCTTTCTTAGCTAATAACCCATCTCCATTGACTTTTTCCAATTACAATGTCATGCCCAAGAACCCTGAGCACTTCTATTCAAAATTCCATGTTAATGATCCCAATAGAACTACTGAGGAACACATCAAGATTTTAGACTAGCCTTAAGGATAGAGGAATAAATCATGAGCATGTAGCATGTAGGCTATTTCCTTATTCCTTAGGAGAAGATGCATTCTATTGGTATAATCACTTACTTGCCGAGTCTATTCAGCATTGGACCAAACTAGAGACTGCATTCTTATAGAAGTTTAGGATTCCCATTAGTCCCAATGAGCTCTACCATCAGTTCACTAATGTGAAGAGAGAAGTCCATGAGCCTATAGGGTCCTTTAACAACAGGTTTCATTGCACCTATATCTGACTACAGGCCCCCTATGTTGTTGATGAAGCCACTTCTTTAGAAGTCTATTATGAGGGACTTGATAGTCTGACAACCACCTTCATGAAATGGAGAAACAACCCTCCTAATACCCTACTTTATGCATATGTAGAGGCTGTGAAGGTTAGCACTACTTTAAGGAAACATTTTTCTGGGCCTTTACCATCATTAGGACCCGCTGCTCACCCTAGACAAGTCCTAGCTCTCAACCAGGCTCCTGCTAATCACACTCCCATCATGAATTCAATACCTCAATTACCTCTGGTCCCTCACCCAGGACCTCTTGTGAGTCAAGTTCCACCCACGATCAGCTACCCCCAGCAAAATGTAAATCAACCTCTTCATCCACAGCCTCAGGCTAGTTTTCCCACGTACCTGCAAAATTCTGAAGTATTAAGCCAATCACTGAATGCCAATACTGCAGTAGGATATTCCCAAAATAATGTGAATCAGCCTCCATACAACAATCCTGACAAGGAAAGACTGGATGAATTGTTTGAACAAGTGAAGAAGTTGAATATGGAGGTAACTTATTTGAGGAATTAGAACAGTCAGTTGCAAGCTACTTAGAGAAATATGCAGTCTAATCATAGCATAGAAAGTCAAGAAAATCAACAAGGACAACATTTTGATAGGGGGCAGCATCCTAAAAGAGGATATAACAATGAAATAGGATATAGTAATGACAAAGGGTATAATAGTGACATAGGGTATAATAATGATAGAGGACAAAATTATGATAAAGGGAAATCCTCGAGCCAAAACTTTGATAGAGGAAAAGTTGGTGGACAAGGGTTCGATAGGAGACAACCTCCTAGACAGAACAAGACTTGGAATACAAGGCCTAACAATGGAGGAGTCCCTACACATTGGATCAACCAGTCAATTAGCTAGTTAATCAAGAGAAGCATCCTAATGGTGAATATTTGGCTGAGGCTGCTTTATCAGGATGGTGTAGGCTCCATAAAACAAGTCAACATTCTGAGTTAGATTGTCAGGAGTTCTAGACAACAACTTCAATCTTTTAGTATGATGTGGAGAATAATGCAGGTAGTCAGGAAATGGTGCCATCTACTCCCTATGATTCATTAGTGTTGGTACTGAATCATGCTCCTTTTCCTCAAAGCAAGGAAAATGTACCTAAAGAAGAATCGAACCAGCTAAAGGAAGAGGCAGACTAGGTGTGCAATGGAGATGAGATTACACAATTGTTCGATGAAAATCCAGTGAATGACAATGGCCCCATGGACGAAGAAGAAGGTTATGTTGAAGAGGTGCAGACCTTCTAGAGGTCTGTCAAGAAGTATGATTTGAGAGACCTGCCGCATAGACATCCACAGGCTGGAGGCCCCTTCACCACCTCCATTCTACCAAACAACTTCACAACACCTCCAGATCCTAATGCTAGCAATAATCCACCATATCCTTTGGTGTCGAGGAAATATTTCTATAAAGATCAAGCACAAATGGATCCATCAAAAGGAAAGGGTGTTGAAGCAAGCAAAGACAGGGTGGTGGAATACCCAAAAGAAACTCCTGCTGATCTAAGTGAAGAACAATTGGCCATATATGTTGCAGAAGAACTCAAGAATCTAAAGGTAAGCCTCTCTATATTTGAATTATATAGAGTTCCAACCATTAGGAATGCAGTTCTAGGAACTTATAATGTGAATTCCATATCACAAGATAAATTAGTTAGTGAAATTATCAATAAAGCATCTAGTTTTCAAATGGTATGAAGGAAAAATCAGACTCATAATCAAGTTCACGTGCCTCCTGGAGATAAGGGAAAAGAGAAAGATAAGACTCGGATTGCTCAGGTGGATACTCCCTTAACCCTATTTCAAGGGAAAATTGACACTCCTCCATTCCTGATCTTTGTCCGCATATTTGGTAAGAACTTGCACAATTGTTTGTTGGATTCAGGTGCTTCCACCAATGTAATTCCCTTTGGTGTCTGTAGAGCTTTGGGTATTAATCTTGCTGATTCCCAAAAGAAAGTTACACAATTGGATAGAATTGAATTTAATGTTGTAGGGGAATTAAACATGATTCATATGCAGGTTGCTTCTAACCCTAGAATTCAGCAGGTTATTAATATACAGATGGCTGATATACCCGATGCTTATGGCCTGATTCTGGGAAGAGACTTCACCAGGGCCTTGAATGGATATGTCTCAACTGATCACTCTCACATGTGGCTTCCCTGGAAGGGAGTGCCAAACCAAATTAGAATTGAAAGAGAACCCAGAATGAAATACATGATCACAGAATATCAGAATACCTCCAATGAAATCCTAATATTAGAAGTAAGTATGGGTAATTACGTGCTTGCAACCCCTTTTGAGGAGCCAGACGTAGAGGAAGTCCTTATGTTCCACACAACTCCTGTCAACCTTACAGCAGAATCTAGTGGAACTGAAGCCTTGGTGGAACTAGTTGAAAATGATGATGATCCTGAAGATAATCAGCTGGGCTTGTTGGACAATTTCTAGGAATTCATTCAAAAGTGCATTGAGGATCAGATTCAGTTAAGTAGGGAAATGAATTTTGGAGAACTACTCTTGCCAAATTGGTGTAGGGTCCATAATGCCTCCCATTCTGAACTGGATTGTTGCTTATGCCAGACTGCAGTGGAGCAAGTGTAGAAATGTATCAATCCCATCCCAGTAGTCAAAATTAATATCCAGAATGATCAAGAGGACCCTAAAAGAAAGAAAGTGATGCTTTCTGAAGAACCTTCTAGTAGCAACAGTGCAAGAGATACAACAAGGAATTCTGCAGTTGCTGGCTGTTGGACTTTAATATTTGATGGGTCTAAATCAAAGCAAGGAGCTGGGGTAGGATTTGAGCTAATCAGTCCAAGAGGTAAAACTTTCTTTGTTGCTCATAGACTTCAATTTCATTGCACTAATAATGTAGTGGAATACGAGGCTTTGGTCCATGGGTTGTTAATGGCACTAAAGAAAAATGTCAAGATCTTGCAAGTATTTGGGGATTCTAAGTTAGTGGTTAAGCAAGTTAGGAGACAATACTCTTGTCATGACAAAAGAATGACCAATTATAGACACAGGGTATGGGACCTTATTAAAGGATTTGATGCCTTAAACATTCAATTGATTCCACATAATAAAAACCAAACAATAGACTCTCTTGCTCAGGCAGCTAGTACATTGCAACCTCTGTCTCTTTCTATATTGAAGAAGTTTACGGTGGAACTGACCCCAATACCTTCAGTACCTGACAACGTTACTAATTTCCAGGTATTTGAAGATGATAAGAATATCTTAGATTTTATCACAAGCTCAGATGTCTTTGCTTCTCAAATTATTGATGAAACTGAACTCCAAGAAGCAGAGATGGATCTGGAAGGAGTAATTAATCTAAAGACCAATACTATTCCCAGAGGAATGGTGCAATTAGAGAGGATTTTTGACTTGGATAAGGTCAGAGATCAAGAATAGGATGGCAAGAAAGAGTCCATCAGTGGACAATGTGAAAAGTATAATATGGGAACTCATGAGGATGTCAAGAATGTCTTCATTGGTAAGGTATGTACTCCAGAAGAGAGGAAAGGCATAATTGATGTATTACATACATATCAAGATGTGATAGCTTGGAGTTATGAAGACTTAAAGACCTATGACACACCAATTATAACTCACACTATCCCTCTCAATCCAGGAGTAAGACCCTTCAGGCAGAGGCAGAGGCCAATCATTGCTCTACTGGAACCCATAATTCAGAAGGAAGTAAAGAAGTTGTTGTCTACAAGGATCATATTCCCAATCAGACATTCAACTTGGGTTGCAAACTTGGTTCCTGTAAGAAAAAAGAATGGTGAAATCAGACTTTGTGTGGATTTTAGGAACCTCAATAGAGCATCAGAAAAGGATAATTATCCAGTACCCTCGCTGGATGAAGTACTTCAGATTGTCAATGGTTCCCAAATGATGTCTTTTCTGGATGGTTACTTAGGGTACAATCAAGTTATGGTGCAATATGAGGACAAACATAAAACTGCTTTCACCACCAAGTGGGGAACTTTTTCCTATAGAAGAATGCCCTTTGGTTTGACTAATGTTGGGGCCACATTTTAGAGGGCCATGGAAATTGCATTTAAGGACATAATTGGTAAATGCATAATCATTTATATGGATGATCTGACAGTCTTTTCCAAGAGGAGAGGTGACCATATAGCAGATTTGTGTAAAGTGTTTTAGAAGTGCAAGTAATTCGGTATATCTCTCAATCCAAAAAAATGCATCTTTGGAGTTATAGAAGGAAAATTGTTGGGACAAGTTATCTTTGAGAAAGGGATTTCCATTGATCCAAAATGGGTGAAAGCTATACTCAAGATCCCGCCTCCTGCTAGCAAGAAAGAAATGAAGTCATTCTTTGGTAAAATCAACTTTGTAAGAAAGTTCATCACTGGATTCGCAGAAATAGTCAAGCCACTGAATGCAATGTTGAAGTAGGAAGCCAAATTTGAATGGAATGCAGAAGCTAAAGAAGCATTTGTAGAGATAAAAAGGGCTATTGTTGAAGCCCCGGTTTTGGCGAGTCCAGACTATGCTAAGACATTCTATATATATTCTTTTGCTTCTGATCACTCCTTTGCTGCTATGTTGACCCAAAAATATGACCAAGGAAATGAACATCCCATAGCATTTATGAGTGCACCATTGAAAGATGTTGAACTAAGGTACCCAAGTGTGGAGAAGCAGGCTTATGCCTTAGAGCTGTGAAGAAATTCAGACACTATATCCTCAGAAACAAGGTCATTGCAATAGTTCCTGATCCTGTGGTCAAGCTATTGTTGATGCAAAATGAGCTAGGAGAATGCAGAGCCAAGTGGTTAACAGTGTTACAAGAATATGATATTGAGATTCAACCCATGAAGTTGGTAAGAGGGAAAGGACTTACAAGGACAATGGCAGAAATAGGCCTTGATCTTGTATCCCAGAATTACAATCTAGAAGATGTTTCTTCTGGCGAATGGTATGATGATATCATTCATTATCTCCTGACCATCTTAATGCAATACAGAGAAGGGCATTACATTTGAAGACTGATAGTTTCATGCTGAAGGGAGCTGTTCTATATAAGAAAAATCATGAAGGTATCTACCTAAGGTGCTTAGGGAGACAGGAAGCTGAGAGAGTCATGGCCGAATTTCATTATAGATATGGTACTGGCCATGGATCTACGCATGCCACTGCAAATCAGATTTTGAGGGCTGGTTATTATTGGCCTACATTGTTCAAGGACACACACACAGTCATGTCAAAACTTTCCATGTGTGCCAGACTACAACAACCAAAGAAAAGTATGCAACACTCCCACTTCAACCAGTCTTTGAGGTAAAACCTTTTGCACAGTGGGGGATGGACTTCATAGGTCCCATCAATCCACCTTCCTCTGCGGGTCACAAGTATATTCTCACTTTTACTGATTACTTTACACAATGGACTGAAGCTCTTGCATGCAAGCAGTGTACTTCTGAAGTGGTAATAGATTTCATTGAATCGGGTATTATCAATCGCTTTGGATGTCCTTTATCTTTGGTTTGTGATAATGGTCCTGCATTTGCATCATTGAAATTTTCTAACTGGGCTTTTGATCATGGGATCATAATAAAATTTTCCTCTAATTACTATCCACAAGGTAATGGTTTGGCTGAGTCTTCCAATAAAAACCTCTTAACAATCATCCGTAAGTTACTAGAGAAGAATCCCAAGGATTGGCACACTCAGCTTAGATTTTCTCTATGGGAAGATCATACAAGACATAAGATTTCCATAGGGACCTCCCCTTATCATCTTGTGTATGGCCTAGAACTTGTATTTCCTACTCAATTGAGGATTCCTACTTTACAGTTCATTAATGAATACTATGATGAAGAAAATAGGCATGAGGCCCACCTACAGGAGCTGTTACACCTTGAAGAAAGAAGAGATGAAGCCTTAGAAAACTTTGCCAAACATCAGGGTGTAGTCAAAAGGTGGTTTGATAGAAGAGCCAAGGTAAAATCCTTTAGGATTTCTGACTTGTTTCTCTACTGGGATAAATCCCATGACCGTAAGGGGGAGCATGGTAAATTTGACAAACTTTGGCTTGGCCCTTACCAGATTTCAGAGATCCTGGGAGATAATGCTTTCCACTTGAAAACTCTCAATAGGGAGGATATCCCACTGCCTGTCAATGGGCAGTATTTGAAGCATTATTTCCAATCTTGAATTGTCTGTAGCTCTTTCCTTGCATATAGTTAGATTAGGTTTCCCTTTTTGTTTTGATTTGCTTTGCTTTGGTTAGAGTAGGTTTCCCTTTCTGTTTTGTTTTGGTTTGCTTTCAGTTTGGTTTTTTTGCTCTGCTCTTGCTTTGGAGGTTTCCTTGTTTTCTTCTGGATGTGTTGTACCTGCATGGAAAATATTCTTTTATCTGGGACTATTCTGAGTATTTCCTTGATGAACTTTAATCACATGTCTTGAATGGATGGTTGAGGTCTTTGTTATCGTCATGCAGTCTAAATGTTTGAGTTAAGGAAGATGGGTCACTTGTTTGATTTGAATTTGAAGTATTCTGAAATCTTATATCTCTTATACATCTTAAAAATCCTGAGGTTGTTGTAGGATCTTTGTGAGGTCTTGTTAGGTGAAAAATCCTATTTCTGCTTCAGTGCCACTGTGGTTCTCAACCCTGAGTGTGAAATTCATTGTTCACAGGTTGAAATGAAAAAATGAAAAGAAAAGAATATCAAAAGAAGAAAAGAGAAAATATTGAAAATCAAGTGATTTCAACTTATCAAGGATATCCAAATATCTCTATTGGGGCTATAGATACCTGGCTAGCAATAGAGCTATGTTCGGGAGAGTCACAACAATAACCTCATCGGGGCTATAGATGCCTGACTGGCAGTGAGGCTCTATCCAGGTTGCTTTTGGAGTTAGAATCTTTACGTAGCCTGACCTGATTGAACTTGGTTTCTGTAGTAGCTCAAGGAGGGAAATGAACTCATGTGCACACACTTGGATTTTCAGTCTATGGAAGGTTCAATCTACCTTTGGTTCTGATTCTTTAATCTTGCATTTTGATTTGTTTGTCTAATAGTGAGATCAAAACCAGAGATTCTGGGTTCATGATTCTTGGTCATCATCAAATGCTTTGGCGCATTTTCCCAGCATAGTCGCCATTTGTTGTGCATTTTTTGCACACATGCCTTGCTGAAAGTAGGGACCCTCTTTTGCCTTCGCTCTTGGTTTTTGGCCCTTTGATTTTGGGATTTACCTTGCCTTGGCATGAGCTTAAAGTGTTTATCTTGCATGCTTAAGTGATTCCCCCAAGTTGCATATTGAAAAGCTTAAGTTTTGAACAAAATTCAGGTTTTTACTCTAGTTCAGGATTTTCTGCCCAATCCGGATTTTCTCGGATTTCATTCAAAGTTCGGTGAGGAAAATAAAAACTACAGTTCGAAAATCTGGCACTTCACGGAATTCCTCCTAGATCGGATTTTTATAAAATTCCATCTTGCCATCGGATTTTTGGATTTAATTGATTTTTGGGGGATTTTCTTGCCATTATGCTATATCATTTGCATTCTCTTGAGTTGGGGTATTCAATCTTGTGGTGCTTGGCTAGGTTTGGAGTGTTGGACCTCTAAATTGTTGGATTTGGTAGTGATTTCCTAGGCATTATCATTGTTGTTCTTTGCTGAGCGCCAATAAACTGAAATTTGTTATTTTCTGAGATCAATTTCCACTTCATCAAATGGTATGTACATGTTTCCTTGCTTTTGATTGATGAATGTAAGTAGTGCTTTGGCATTATAGATTTGCTGGGAATTCAAATTCCTGTATGTTTGGGCATTTCGTGGCTTGGGTTGTGTGATATTGTCTGATTTATGGTTTCTCAAGTAAGTTTCAAGTTCATTCTTTCATTCACATCTAGAGATGGCTTGCTTGTGGGTGGTAAATAACCTCTGTGTGAACGTAGCAATTGAGTTATTTGTGTCCAAGCTTGCTCTGTGCGTTAATGATCAAAATTTAGGGTTTCATGCCTAGGGCATCGCCATTTCATCTTAATTTTATTTCAAGTGAGCCTAGAATTCAAGGAAGATCTGTTGGAGGTTTATGTTGAACTGGTTCCATACCTAGGGTCCTAAAATTTGTGATCATTTGATCAATTTTAGTGAATGAGGTCACGAGAAAATGATGGTATTTGGCATTTCAAGATCTTCGCGGAATTCCTCTTCGGTCGGAATTCCCCAACTTTCTGTTTTCTCCCGATTTTCCCAAAATTCACAGTTTTCCGGAGTTTCATCTGCTTTGCGGATTTCCGCTCCCTCCAGATTTTCCTGAAATTCTAGTTGTCTCTTCATTTTCTGGAATTTTGTTGACTGTTGATTATTTTCGCAGAAATCCATTCTAGGCAGATTTCTCTGAAACTTTGTTGAAGATGAAGAATTGTGAGATTGCATGAATTATTAGCTACTAATTGTGCATCATGTGATTAATCTGAGTAATATAAAATCTTTCATGTTGTTACTTATCTGATTGTGATTAATTGATTGATTATTGGGTGCTTGTTATGCTTACTTCACCAAAATCCGCTTGGCTTGAATTTCCCTAAAATTCCCTTCTAGCCTGGATTCCGCGAAGGGGTGAAAATTCTGAACTTTGAAGAAAATGATTTAATGATGTTTCTAGGTTTATTTTGATCTTTGAATGATGAATATATTATTGGTGATGGGATAATTCTGATCTTCATGTTATAATGGATATTATTGATGGTGGTTTTTGCTGAGTGCAGGCTGAATTTAACAGGGTGGTCCAGGAGGCTCTGGAGGAGATTAGTTCAATTGAAGGATGGTTTAAAGTATTTATTAATTCACCTGTGGCCAACCTGGAGAGGAAATTTAAAGTGTTGGTTACTCCACCCTTGGATGACTTGGATGGAATCTTCTTGAAGGAGCAAGATCGAATAGATAAAGATAGAAGGAAGCAGTTAATAAAGGGCTACATTGAAATTTGTGCTTCCCTAATATTCATTCATTATCCTTCACATGCATTGGATCGAGTTGTACTGTAGATCCCAGGCCAACCTAGATGGAGTTCATACATTTAATGCAATTTTATCTCATTTTGAATTCTCTTTGGGCTGACTTGTTTATGGCTATTTTATTATTGTAAACCCTAGCTAGGCCGACATGCTTTGGGGGTTTTCTATAAATTTGGCATTCTGCCTCATTTGTAATAGATAGAAAGAGATAGAAAAGATAGATAGTTTTGATACAAGAGTGAATTAGGCAGTAGAATAGATTTAGAAGCTAGTTCATTTTTAGCAAGTGTTGTAGCACAAAACATTAGAATTGTTGCTGAAATTCAGTGATTCAATACAATTGAAGACATTGTGATTTTCTGGTGATCTCTTTTGTGTTGACTTATCTTGCATGGTTCTTGTGATTCTATCTTTTGAAATTGCTCAAGGTTATTAGATGTATGTTATATTTAGAATTAGAAATGATTCAATGGTGTTTATGGTTTGATGCTTGAAGTGTTTGCAGCAATTCCTGGTCCATACTTTTTGCAGCTAGCTGATGGTTAGTTGCTTTGCAAAGTTAGCCTGGACCTTATATTTATTGTGCTTAGTTCAATTGTGAAGTTTATCCATTTCAATTGCAATTGGTTTGTCTTGGATGAATGTTCATGATCTAAAAATATTTAATACCTTAGAAGATTGCACTATTTATGTGAGATTGCAGGTTCATCTAGGTTAAGGAGGAATTAGTTAATGAGGGATTGGTCCATTTCAAGTATTTCATCATTTGCATTGTTAATCTTAGGAGTAGTTTTAATCTTAGATATCTCTTTGAAACCCTTATCTTTCGTTATTTCTTTATCATTTGGGTTAGATTTAGGATTAAAGTATCATCATATTGCCAGATCTAATAAGTTAAAGATTCAGTATTTGCTTGTAGTAAGGTCCCTTTGTGATTACCAACATTTTCACATTTATCACTGAGTTGTTTATGCATTGTCAAGACCTGACATTAGAGACCTTGGGGTTATCTCTTGAGGCTTGATGATATAGATTTACCTTTCAAGAGAGATAGGATTTCATATTCTGTCTGAGTTGTTGCTGTGCAGAAAAAATCATCAACACCACCCTCTACCCTATACATTAAACCCTCAACCCTCAACCCTTAATCCCTTAATCCTCAACCATAAAACCCTAAACTCTCAACCTCGATACCCTCTACCATATACATTGGACCCTCAACCCTAATCCTTCAACCATATGTACCCTCAACCCTAATCCATCAACCCTATACCCTCAATTCTCAACCCTCTACCCTATACATTAGATCCTCAACCCTCATATATCTTTGTTCCACCCTCCTCTTCTCTCCTCTATATCTCACTTCTCCCTCCATCTCTCCATCCATCCATCCCTCCCTCTCTACCCTAATCCCTCAACCCTAAACCCTAAACCCTTAAACCCTTAAATACTCAACCCTAAACCCTAAACCCTCAGCCCTTAAACCTTAAACTATTAAACCCTCTACCCTCAACCCTTAAACCCTTAAACCCAAGAAAAATATCTACCCTAATCCCTAAACCCTCAACCCTTAAACCCTCAACCCTCTACCCTCTACCCTCAACCCTCAACCCTTACCCCTAATCCCTCAACCCTATACCATCAATCCTCTACCCTCAACCTTAAACCCTCGGCCCTTAAACCCTAAACCCTTAAACCCTCTACCCTCTACCCTCTACCTTATACATTAAACCCTCAACCCTTAATCCATCAACCCTCAACCCTTAAACCATAATCCCTCAACCCCTATACCCTCTACCCTTTACATTGTACCCTCAACCTAATCCTTCAACCATATACCCTCAAACCTATACCCTAAACCATGTACCATCAACCTTAAAACCTCAACCCTAAACCCTTTAACCCTAAATCCTTATACCTTCTACCCTCTACCCTCAACCCAATACCCTATACCCTCAACCCTAATACGTCAACCCTCAACCCTTAACCCTTAAACCCTAGTATCCTAAACCATCAACCCTATAGGTCCTCCAACCTAATCCCTCAACCCTATACCCTCAAACCCTATCCCTTTCTCTCTATCTATACATCTCTCCTCTCTATCCTTCCCTCTCTCCTACCCTCTCTAATTATCTCTATCTACCCTCTCCCTATTTCTATGTACCTCTCACTCAATCAATCCCTACCACCCTCTCTCGCTCCCTCTATCTATCTCTCTCTATCTCCCTCCCACCACCTCTCCATCACTCCCTCTCTCCCTCTCTCTCAGGTCTCT
Organism: Sequoia sempervirens; assembly: GCA_007258455.2. Classification (NCBI taxonomy): domain Eukaryota; kingdom Viridiplantae; phylum Streptophyta; class Pinopsida; order Cupressales; family Cupressaceae; genus Sequoia; species Sequoia sempervirens. The sequence continues at coordinate 209,469,590 of VDFB02075321.1, read as the reverse complement.
CCCTCCCACCCCTCTCTCTCTCTCTCTCAGGTCTCTCCCTCTAGCACCCTACCTAGGTAACTCTCTCTCTCTCTCCCCTCTCTCTATCTGTCCCTCCCACCCTACCTAGATAAGTCCCTCCTCCACCCCTCTATCTCTCCCTCTCTTAGGTCTCCCTCCCACACCCTCTCCCTCTCTCACCTCCTCTCACTCCTCTCTCTCAAGTCTCTCCCTTTGGCACCCTACCTACATAGCTCTCTCTTTCTCTCCCTCTCTCTCTCCCCCCTCTCTCTCTCCCCCCCTCTCTCTCTCCCTCTCTCTATATTCTCTCTCTCTCCCACCCCCTATCTCTCTCTCTCTTAGACTCTCCCTTCCACCACCTCTCCCTCTCTCAAGACTTTCTCTCTCTCTCTCTCTCTTAAAATTCTCCCTCTAAAGACATACATAAAAACATACATACTTACATACATACAAGCATAATACATATGTACATATGATCCTACATACATAAAAGTATACATGTACATACAAACATACAAATATATAAACATACATTCAATAGAGTATCATTTAACATAAACCAAGACATAACATGAGTGTGTTATACTACGCTCATGTTATGTCTTGCTAGACATGTCCCACACAAACGCAAAAATCCATGTCAAAACTAAGATATAACACAAGCACATTATAACGCGTGCACATTATATCTTGCTTTGGGAATCCCCAAGCCTTAGGCTTGGTATTTTCCTTGGAATACCAACCCAAAGGCTTGGAGGGCCTTCCCAATGACCAGAGACGTGTTTTTCCAAATTCTACAACTTTTCACATAATCGGGTTCGTGCTCACTGTCAGGATTGCATGTGTTTCAATGTCGAACAAATCAAATACCTGGGTAATGTTAGGTTCTCTCTTAGCTATCCAACGATGTAATTTTTTTCTTTTTGACAATGTTAAGCCTTTCATCTATAATTTCTTTTGTTTGTGTCTGTTTTTTTGGAAAAAAAGTAGTGTTTGGTGTCTTTTTCATTATAAATTAACCGTTCATCAAAATTTCAAATAAATTACATTTTTAGAAACTAGACTCCATTCTACAAATTTTAAAAAATAATCAATTAGTTTCCAAAATTTGTAGGGGTAGCACGACCAAAATTCTACTTTTTAAGGAAGTTTCCACTTAGAAAATTAGTAAAAAATCAAATATTCATTAAAAAATTATCAACAAAATCATGCATCAACTACATACTATTAGCTAATTTCTCGCTAGAGTGATTTTAAAATACTAAAAAAAAGTTCATCATGCTAGGGACGTATAAAAGTTGCTATGTTATGTTTTTTTGACAAAAACAACACCAATTTATGTATGTCCTTCTTTTGGACCCCTTAATCTCAACTATTTTCAAAATAAATTAGTAGTTTATAAATTATACTCGAAGCACTTCAATCCTTGTTTTTGTTGCATCTCAAAATTTTGAGTGTAACTATCCTCAATTTCACGTCCAAGGTTAGTATTTCTTGATTTCAGAAAAAAAGTGGTCACTTAAGCCCCCTTTTTTGCCCCCCATATTTTTGCACTTACCCACATCATTGAAGTGAATACAAGGAGGATGTCAAGGACTTGATTGTGTTATTGAGCTGAGTGTTTGGGTTTCCTAATGCAAAGGATTTCTATCCTTGGATGTTGAGATTCATTAGGATTATCAATTCTTCTCACAAGAAGAAAATTGATTGGTCACACCTTATTAGTGTCAACATCCATGACCAAATGTGCAATCTCCTTTCATCCACCAAGTTCTTTATGACATCATACCTTATGTATCTATTGGTGTCATGGGACTCATTCTTGGGATTCTCCAAGGTGGGATCTTATTAGATAGGTGAAGTCACCATCTACCAAAATTACCCCCAATTGGAGTTGGAGACAAGTTTTCACCATTTTGGCATTGTGAATGACAACTTTATTTACATGATAATTAGAGGCTTAAAAGGATAATTTTCTAGGAGAATCTCCATCAAGGCTATGAAATTAATTAGAGATATTAGGTACTGGTTCATCCAGTACAAAACATTTACTTACATCAGAGTGACAGGCTTCAACAAGATTCCCTACAAACTTTCTAGGTATCCCTCAGACAAGCTAATTCTATTAGAGGTTTGTAGGTAAATCATTGAAGTACAACTCATTACAGGGAAACACAAGCATTGATATAGTTTCCCAATCCAAATAGGAGTGTATTCTTATGCTAATACAAATAATTCCAAGAATGCAGAAATTGAAATGTCCAAGTACAACTTTGATTTATACCAAGATTCCTAGGGAAGATTTGACCCCATTGGGAATATCAACAAGGTGATGGGAGCATATTTCATCAATGAGTCCAAATTGGAGGATTATTGGGATAACTGTGAAGAAGATTGTGAAGTGATATTAAAAGATTATTGTCAGTTGACAATATTTTTGATGAGAAATTGCTTGAAGGCTAGGATCCCTAAAGAACAAGTAGATGGAAAGTTTTGGATCCAACATATGCTACCAAAAAGATCATTGATATTCCTATTTTTAATATAGATTTTTTGATCAAGGAAAATGACAACATAAAGGATAGGTCTCAACAGGTGGTGGAACGCTCTCAACATTGGTTGACTACACCTTTTTCCATGGCCAAACCTTTAGAAAATCCAAAAGTGGTGGAAGAAAAGGAAGGGGAAACATCAGCCAAGGTAACTATGAAGAAAGAGCATGATAAAACTTCCTCCAAAACCCCTGTAGCTAAGAAGAAAGAAATGGGTGACCCTGCTAGAGAAGTAGGGAAGAAAAAGAAAGAAATAGGGCCAATTAACATTGCTTCTAAGGAAGAGGAGGAACCAAAAGGAGAACAACTCTATAGAAAAAGGAGAATGAAGGCATTTGCTCGAGAGAAGAGTAGCCCAATAGGAAAATGAAGAGGCTTACTCCTCTACCCCTCCTCATGAGTCTACATTTCCTAGTCCCCCTCCATCACCAAACAAAATAGTACATTTACCACCACCTCAGCCTCCATTTTTGACTCCTCCCCTTCCTATAGCTATACTACCCCTTGGAGAAGGAATCCCCGTTGAAACCATTGTTGAGGAAGTAGAGGTTGAAAGAGAGTCTCTCAAAGAAGCGGAAGTGAACAAGGAAGTGAGTGATGTTCTTAGGAATGTACAACCTAATATTGATGTAGAAGTGTTATAAGAAGTGAAAAAATAAGGACCTCACATAGAAGAGCACATTGCTCAAGAGGAGTTATTGAGACAAGTAGAGGTTGAAGAGAAAGTCACCCAAGAAGAGAAAGTTGTTGAGGAGAGACCTCAAAGTGAAGAAATTCACTAAGAGAGGGTTCAATAAGAAGAAAATAAAACTCAAGAAGAGCTCGAGGTGAATATTGGTGGTTCTCAAGAAATGAAAATAGTTTCTACTCCACCTAGAGAAACCTTTGTTATAAAAGTATGGCTAAATCAGACTATTAAGAAGAGATAGACGACTTATGTATAAACTCCAGAGCCAATCTTAACATCACTATTAGAGGCTTTAGAGTCTCCTAGAAGAAGAAGGAAAAGGGATTGAAAGATTTTTACTATCTCCATGGATGAGCATGAAAATAGAACAATGGAGATAGCAGTTCCTCTAGTGGATAAGCTAGAATACGAGATGACACCAAATGACTACCAAATCTATCAAGTGGATTTAGGGGTGAAAACTAGGGTAGGTGAATAGAAAGCATTAGTAATCTCATTGGACCCATGAGTGATGAAGACCCTAAGTATTCACTTAAAGATGTTTTGAATGGTGAAATTAGATTCTCTAACCCTAATGGATGGATTGCAGATGTGCAACAGTGAAAGTAAAACTTCTTGGAGTTGGAAGAAACTGTTTTGAAGCAGCTTGTCAAATCCTACCATGCTATTAGTGATGAGAATAGTGATGCTCAAAAAATATCTCTAATTATTGATAAAGTGTTGTTAATATGGGTGGAATACATCTCAATCCTCCAAAAAATTAATGAAACTAAAGAGGGAGAATTTCTCAAGGCCATAGTAATTGAGGAAGGAGAACACATGTTGATTCCTATTTGGGTTAGAGCAACTGAATTCAAGGTGGAGATTTTGAATGGATTTAAAGATAAGTTGAACAACGATAGGAGTCAGGTTGAGAAGGAAATGAGTGACATATAGAAAGCCATAGAAGATCTAGGATACACATTTTGGGAAAACCCTTCACTAGTAAGAGAACTTGAGCAAACAGTTGAAGAATTAGAGAATTTGATGTAGGGATAGATTACCCAGGAAGGTATAGACAACATGGTAAAAAAAAAAGGTGAAGCTCTAGTCTCCTCAAGAGGAGTTGAAAACTTTTCCAAAATTATAGCAACAGATTGAAAGGGCCACTTTTGACCAAAAAATAAAAATCTAATTTCATAAGGAACCATCCATGGAAAAGATGAACGAGATAGTACTATTGTGGTCTAATAACTATGCTAAATGAACTGGAAACAAGATGAAGGTTGCTATTTGTGATGGACCATAAGTGTTTGAAATTTTTGGGTCGCTCCTCTTGAAGATGATGTGTTCTTTTTCCCAATTCAATGCCAAATTAGGAGATGTCAAGAATTGGCATGGTAATTATGAGGAGGATAGAGCATATATCATGCACCAATAGAAAATGGCAATGAAATTATGGAATTAATTTTAGATTCTAGTTTAATTCAGGGGTGATCCCACAATATTGGTTTACAATTTTTGGCCAAACTTGACATTGAATTGGATTTTTTTAACTAAATCTTCACTTTCGAGCACCTATAGCTGCTAAACCATGAGGAATTTGAAGATGATGAAAACTAGTGATTTGTAACATTTTTTCTGTAGATTCTAAATATTATTTTAATTTTTTTTAGAATCAGATTGCATTTCTTTTTCCATATCCTTTGAAAACTAGTTTCTAACAGTAAACACCATTTTTAAAGAGTGATGTTCATCATAAACAACATAAATTTTTTTTCTATAAAGGATAAAATTATAATTTTTTTGAATTTAGCTTTGTAACTACGATATCTAGAATGTTCATTTAGTTTCATAGTGTTTTATTGAATTTTTTTTTCTTAATTAAGTTTTGAAGTCAAACCAATTACAATTTAGACATAGGCAAACCATATATAACATAACTTTTTTGTATGTATCAAAATTCTATTTTTGTTGGATCAAGGGCATTAATATTGAGCACAAACATATTTTTCAGATTTTTTTGATAATCTACTATTTTTCCACATGTGTAAAACAAAGAGCTTAATTTTTGATGAAAAAAACTATGTTTAATTAAACTAAAAAAAATACATAGTAAAACCAAAATATATTAAAATTATATTTGATGGATAGATCGTTCTGAGGACTACCATCATCCAATTGGGTCAGTGAAGTTTCCTCCATTTTCATCCACAACCCGAGCTTCAAAAGGAATTTTTTTGCATAAATTTGGTAAAAGAGGGGGAGAAGGGAAAAAAAAGGGGGTTCTAGCAAACCCCCTAAAGTGTTTTCCCTCGAAAAATGTAGTTTTCCTTACTCAAACTAATTGTAAACTAGTTTTGTGGGATCACCCTGAGTTTAGATTTCAGTTATTCCATGCTTTCCTTAAATTTAGAAAAAAGACTTGGCTACAACTAGGACACCCAATTCAATTTTATTTTATTTAAAGTTTTAATATTAGTTAAAGACTTCGACATTGGAGTTAGTTCTAGTTGTTCTTTATTTTAGATCAACAATCATGGGAACTATATTTTCTATATATGTTTAATTATAGATCATTTGAAGGGTCTAGATTCTTATGTAATTTTTGCAACTACAAACAAATACAATCTCACTATGGAGTTTTTCCTGCTAACTTTGTTCCAAAGTTTTGATTCATTTATCTAAGGATTACACCTATGTTGAATGCATTATGATTCAACACCATGGTGATGATATGATAATTTTTTTAATTATAATTGCTAAATTAATGAGATCTGAATTGAATCTATGGAATAAAGTAGGATTTTCCCTAGATCTACGCATGATTAATGGTGTTTTGGTTGAATGAAATTCAAAAATCTTATGAGTTTGTGTTTCCTTTGAAGATTGCACTCTCTTAATCGTAAATGTGTGAATTTTATTTCTATTAATGGTTGTTGCAAAATATCTTGTTGAAACCTATAAATGTGATTGATTGAATGCTTGATGTTGTTGTCTAGTTAAGATAGATTTGTATTATTTCTTGTTGTAGACACATAAAATTGACCTAGGCCTGCAAGATCTATTCTCTTGATATTTCCTCGTAACATAATTAATTTATTTAATTATGTCCTATGGTCCGATTTCAACTATTAATTAAATAATTATCAATTATTTAATTAATTCATGTCTTTTATTCCTCTTGATTATTTAATAAATTTTATTTATTTATTTAAATACGTCGCTAATTTTCTAATGTCTCTCTATGATTAAATACATTCTTAAATTTATTTAATTATCCTTGGTCCACTATTTCCTCCTGATTATTTAAATAAATAAATTTTATTTATTTATTTAAATACGCCATTAATATCTTATGTCCTCTTATAATTAAATACATTCTTTAATTTATTTAATTATGATCCACCTTGGCCTTTCCTAATTTTAAATAAAATTATTTATTTAAAATTGTCCACTTTCTAATTTTCTCTCTCCAAGTAAATAATTCAAATTAATTATTTACTATCACATGGCCCCACCTTTTGAATTAAATTGATTTTTAATTCAAAATGACAACTTTCCTCCATAAATCAAATAATTTCTAACATTATTTGATTTTCCAACACTTTATTTTTCTGTGCCATTCTTATCTCCTTGTCACATGCAACCTTGACCAATCTCAACCATTCATTTCAAAGTTTACCCCAATTTTTCCCTAACCCTAATTGTGGGTTGTCACATTTAATTTTAACCATTGATCTTAGGGCATTTGTCATCTTTTAATCTTGGCCATTCACCGAAAATTGAATTTTTCTATAAAATGGCAATTTTGGTCTCATGTGCGCATCTCTTGACACTTACACTTCATACATCTTGGCATTTCTTGACTTCATACTTAGAAATTTTCATGCTTTAGGTTTGCTTCATAGTTGCTTCATAGTTGCATTGTGTAGCATTTGATAGAATCCTTCAACATTTGCTTAGGACATTGGCATAGTCATAGGTTGCTCATCATAAATTTGATGGAAAACATAATATTGCAACAAATAGAGAAGGTGCAATGAAGGTTAATCATGGAGGTTGAAGACATTTGGTGAGATCTTTCCTTATTTTCATGTTTTTTACTCCTTTGTTCTTCATTGCTTTGCTTTGGGTTATTTTTTTTAAGCTCTAATCTACTAACCTGGTATTTTCCCTAAGCTGCATTGGTGAACTCGACGCCAAAACACTCATTTTTGTAGATTTTTATATGACATTTTTTTGTGTTTTTGCAGGTACAAATACAAAGCACCGCATTTGTAGTTTTTTTGTGCTACATTCCCTGCAGAATGACACATCCTCTCTGTTCAGATGCATTCGTTAACCAGAACATTGCATTTTCTCTACTACAATGCATATGTGGGTCTGAACCACACATATGTAGGCCGCGACACATTTTCTCTATAGACTGACACATTTTCCTGATAAAATCTAGCTTTTTGCCCTAGAACACATTTGCTTTGCATACCGACACATTTTCCTGATAAAATCTAGCTTTCTACCCTACGATGCATTTCACCTACATAATGACACATTCACCTGGTAAAAGTTTCCTTTTGGGTTTTTACTGTATTTTCCATATTTTTCTTTTCCATTTAGTAGCTTAGAGGTTTTTTTTGGGTTACTAATATTCTGTTGGCAACATGTGGCAAGGAGTCTAACCATTTTTTGTTGATTTTTATATCACTTTTCCAATTCCTTAATCAAACAAACAAACAAAAAATAACTTGCATTCACATTTCATTGGCTAAAATGAACATGCATACTCACTCATGGGCTTAAAATGAACACAATCTTGCATTGAAACTCATGAGTCTAAAATTTACATGCATTTTCATGTCATGGGCTTAAAATGAACTTTGTTTGCTTCACATTGATTTAAAGTTTAAAATGAACAAAGTGTTTTAGGTGTTTTCCACACATTTTATTTTGGTTAATTAAAAAGAACAAGTGTTTCCAATTTGTGTAACCCTGATTCAATAATAGAAGTATCCTCTCCCCTTGCGCACTTGTGCAATCCTGGATGCAAGAGAAATTGTTATTGACTCTAGGAATTGGGCCTTCCTTGGTGGGAAAAAGTACTCACCCCAAGGCTACTCAAACCAGAAATGAGGCTCTTTAGCTGAGCTACTCCCGACCGATATACAAATGTGAATCCCAATGGAAAACTTAGGATTACGAGTGTGGATGTGTCACACAGACAAGTGAATTCCCTAAAACCCTATTGAGCGTAACCTCTTTAGGCTAGAATTCCTCTTATTGGAGCTAATCTTGCCTCATGTGTGGCCACTCGAGTGGGAGTCCCAAACTAAAAGCCTTTGTGTAGTTGCCAAAAACCCATCTATTCGCTAGTGCAACAATGGTCATTGCCAAGGCATCCACATTCTCGTAGTTCTTAGTATATGTGAAGAGCTTGTCATGGGAGATTCATGAGAGCTCAAACCTTGGTTGACCTGAGAAGTTAGTGCAATGTAAGGGGGAGCCTATGTGGCCAAGCTTCTAAGTCACCCGCTAAGAATAAGTGTGGCTGGGGAAACTGTTGGATGTTGTGGTTGTGTTGATGATATGTGGTTGTCATTGATGTCAACACTATTAACATTAATGTCTTAGAGGCTATATATGTTGAGGATATTGAGACAATTGTAATGAAATAAGTTGCAAGTTGTCAGTGGTGAAGTGAAGTTCAGTCTATTGGTGAGTTCAATATGTTGATGATCAGAGGTTGTGGAATAAAGGGTTTCTTGTTGAGTATATCTAGTTTATCCATGTTGAGTTTTAGAGATCCGCGTGAAGATTTGTATTCTGACAATTTTTTTATTGCTTTAGTTGGTGTTCCTGAATGAAGAAGATTTGATTTTAGTAAGTTCAGTTGTTGCAGATCCTTCTCTAGTGTTTCATGATGTTTTTGGATGTTTCTATATCATGCTCTATCTGCGTTGCACATCTGCATTGATCGTTGTGCTCACAATTCGATATTTTCTCTTGTGTGTTCATGTTTTTCATTTTCTTGGCTGACAAGGTGTTTGTAGCATGTTGTGGATCTTTGAGGATTAATTTTTGCAGATGGTTCATGTTTGAGAAGTTTATTTTGGGTCTTCACTATGTTGTGGCTGACCTTGGTTGATTCACATTAATAATCTTTACTATTTTGGGCTGACAGTTTGTATTCGTTTTATTATTTTCTTGAGGTCGACATGTAGTGATGTAATTTCTTGTTCTGGATATATAACAACAATTTCTTTATCATTTGAAAAAAAGAGTGTGAAGTGTGTGAGTCCTATGTGTGAATATTGTTTAGATCTTTCGAAGGCAGAAGCAGAGTGTGAAGAAGAGTGAAGAAGTGTTTATGTGCTTAGCCAGAACTGTAATCAGGCATTAGCAGATGTTATTTTTCTCAGTTCAAATCTTGTGGATGTAATTCAATCTTTTGTACGACAGTGTGTCTTCCTTTGGGAAATAAGCCTATTTGTAATTGAGCAGTGAACTCTAAAAAGTGTGTTTGAATTCATGTGCATTCCCCATTCATATTTCTTTATACTTTTAACAAGGTATAATCTTGTGGATTGACCTCCACTATGGTTTTTCCCCTAACAGGGTTTCCACATAAAAAATCTTGGTGTTATGTGTGTTTCTGATGTGTTGTTGATTTATGCTTTCATGGTTATTAATCAGATCTAAGTATAAGGTTAATAAGTTGAATAAGTTTGAAATTATACGACAATTGATGCACCCCCCTCTTAGTTGTTTGTCCTTGTGTTGCCAACAATTGGTATTAGAGCAGGTTCCTTGGAAGAAGTTTAACAACTTGAGGTGATTCCGGGATGACGAAATACAAGAAGGATAGTCTGAGATTTGAAGGAACAAATTATTCTCTATGGAAGACTTGAATGGAATTCCATCTGAGATCCATTAGTGAACCCTACTAGATCATTACAAGCAATATGTATGTTATTCCTCAGAATGGTCCTACTACTACTACTGAGATTAGAGATGTTGAGTACAATATCAGGGCTAAGGAAGCATTGTTGAGTGCTTTGACTAGTTCTAAGATGACAACTGTTATGGATCTTAAGACTACTTATGAGATCTAGAAGAAGTTGAAAAATTTGTATGAAGGTGATGCTAATGTGAAGATTACTAAGTTGCAGAGTTTGAAAGGGAAATATGAAATGTTGAGAATGGGTGATGATGAGAACATTACTATTTTCATGCAAAGAGTGAATTAACTTGTGTGTGGTTTTAGATGTGCTAGTGGATAGTTGGATGAATTAGAGATTGTTGATAAAGTTATTAGATCCTTTCCTGCTTCATACAAAGTCAAAGCTACAGCTATTGAAGAGCTCCAGACTGTGACAAATGTTACCAGAGATATGTTGATTGGTAAGCTTACTGCTTTTGACTTGAGTGAATTTGGTGATGCTCTTCCTAAGATAGAATTTGCATTCAAGGCTACTACTTCTGGAAGAGATAAAAAAAGATATGATCCGGGTGAAAGTTCATCTAGAAAGACATTCAAGTATGAGGAAGAAATGAGATAGATTGAGGAAGAAGAAAGAGAGCTAGAACAGCTAGAAGCACTTATTGTCAAGAGAGAGGCTAGGGGAGAAGGTAAGTATAAAGGAAAATTCCTATTAAATTTTTTTCTTGCAATAAGATAGGTCATTTTGCATCAAGGTGTCTGGAAAGAGTTCCTAAGCCAAGACATAACAAGCCTAGATTTCAAAGAAAGTGGTATTATGCTGCTGATGAAGGTGTGACAAATGATGAATCTGATAAAGGGAATGCAAGTGAAGATGAATGGGTATTTATTGCTATCAAGGAAAATGATCTTTTACCTATTGAATCTGTTAGTTGCTCAAATGTGGAGAAAGCCCTAGCGGCTAGAGTTCAAGGGAAAGATGAATGGGTGATTGACAGTGGATGCTCTCATCACATGACAGGTGACGAAAGCAAGTTTGTGATTCTAGAAAAGTATGATGGTGGTGTTGTAAGAATTGGTGATGACAAAGATGGTGTTATCTGTGGCAGAGGATCCATTTATCTTGATGGTAAGAATAATACTGATGATGTTCTTTATGTGGAAGGTTTGAAGCATAACCTCTTAAGTGTCGAACAGATGGTTGACAAGGGATACAATCTTCAATTCAATAATGGGAAGTGTAGAATATTGGGAAGTTCTAGAAATGTGATTGCTTCAAATACAAAAACAAAAGGTAACATCTTTCACTTGAATGCTACTAGTAAATTTTTTTTGATTGCTCAAGTTGATGAAAGTTGGTTATGGCATAGGAGAATGTGTCATGTAAAATTTGACAATATTATCAAGATAAGTTCTACTCAGACAATGAGAGATCTTCCTAAGTTGGTAAGGCCTACTAATACTATATGCAAGGAATGTCAATTAGGAAAGCAAACTAGAATTTGATTTCAGAGGAAATAGCATTGTTCAAAATAAGTGTTGGAGCTTGTTCATACTGATTTGTGTGGTCCTTCTAGAATCAAAATTTTACAAGGAGACATGTACTTCATGATACTTATTGATGATTACTCTAGATTGATGTGGGTTGCTTTCTTAAGGGAGAACTATGAAGCTCTGGAGAAGTTAAAGATTTTTAAGGCTATGGTTGAGATAGAGACGAGTCTAAATATTAAATTTTTGAGATCAGATAGAGGTGGTGAATTCAATTCTCATGAGTTTAATTTTTTTGTGAAGTGCATGGGATGAAGAGACAATTATCTGTCTCGCAGACCCCTCAGCAAAATGGAATTGTGGAAAGGAAGAACATGATAGTTCAAGATGATGCTAGAACTATGATGTTGGAAGGAAATGTTCCTCATATCTATTGGAGAGAAGTTGTGAGTACTGTTGTTTACATCCTCAACTAGGTACAATTCAAAGGTGATACTGGTAAGACCCCTTTTGATCTATAGACTGGTTAGAAGCCTACTGTTAGATATTTCAAGATCTTTGGGAGTAAATGATATATTAAAAGAGATGAAGAGATAGGAAATTTTGATGCTAGGAGTGATGAAGGAATATTTCTTGGTTATTCTACTAAGAGCAAGGCCTACCAGTGCTACAACAATAGATTGAGTAAAATAGTTGAAAGTGCAAATGTCAAGATTGATGAGGACATAGCTAGACCATCCAGAACTTGTGGATATGATTCAGATGATTATAATAACAGTTCAGTCACAGGTAAGCAAGTTCAAACTTCAAATCAAGTTCAAATCATTCCGGTGAATCAAGAAGATCAAGAGGAAGGAGAAAACAGTGAAAGTGTAGAATAGAGGACACAAGAGTCCGAATTTCAAGAACATCCTAAGAATCCAAGGTATGTAAGATTGAATCATTCAAAAGATTAGATTATAGGTGATAAGAACAAAGGTGTTCAGACTAGGAGAAAGATTGTAGAAGAATACTGTCTAATTTCAAAGACTGAACCTAATAGTGTGAATGAAGCATACAAAGATGAACATTGGGTGGAAGCAATGAAAGAAGAGTTACAACAAATTGAGAAGAATGATACATGGATTCTTGTTCCTAGACCTAAGGAAAAAAATGTAATTGGAACTAAATGGGTCTTTAGAAACAAGTTGAATGAGCAAGGTGAAGTTGTTAGAAACAAAGCAAGATTGGTGTGCAAAGGATATTCATAGATGGAAGGAATTGAATTTGAAGAGACTTTTTCCCTTGTTGCTAGGATTGAAGCTGTGAGATTATTTCTTGCTTATGCTACTTACAAAAATTACAAGGTTTATCATATGGATGTCAAGTCAACATTTCTAAATGGCGAACTAGAAGAAGAGGTGTATGTTGAAAAACCTGATGGATTTTAGTTGACTGATCAAGGTGATATGGTTTTTCGGTTGAAGAAAGCATTGTATAGACTTAAGCAAGCCCCTAGAGCATGGTATGCTAGATTGGACAAGTATTTGTTGAAGCTTGGATTCAATAAAGGTACTACTGATGGTAATTTGTATTTCAAGATTGTTCATAGTGAAGATCTTATTGTTGAAGTCTTTGTTGATGATATCATTCTTGGAGGAGATGATGGTTTGTGCATGAAGTTTTCTAATGAGATGCAAAATGAATTTGAGATTTCAATGATTCGTGAGATGAAATTCTTTTTGGGATTGCAAATTACTCAGTTAGATAAAGGGATCTTCATATCTCAATCCAAGTATGTGAAAGAATTGTTGAAGAAGTTTGGTATGGAAGATTCAAAGCTAGTTGGTACACCTATGGTGACTGGATGCAAGTTAATAGAAAATGACGATTCTTTGAAAGCAAATCAAACTAGATACAGATCAATGATTGGTGGATTGCTTTACTTGACTCAAACTAGACCAGAATGAATGTTGTATGTATTGTTGCAAGATTTCAAGTTGATCCTATGGAATCTCATGTAACTGATGTGAAGAGGATTTTTAGATACTTGAAGGGGACAATTGATTTTGGCCTGTGGTATGCTAAAGATGATGATCTTACTTTGAGTGCTTTTATTGATGTTGATAGGGAAAGTGATGTGGATGAAAGAAAGAGTACTAGTGGTGGTGCATTTTTCTTGGGTAAGAAGTTGATTTCATGGTTGAGTAAGAAGCAAAATACCATTTCTTTATCTACTGCATATGCAAAATACATTGTTGCTGCTAGTAATTGTACTCAAGTATTGTGGATGAAGCAGATGTTGAAAAATATCAGAGTTGTGTGTTGATGATGTTTTCTGCACAGCAACAACTCAGACATAATATAATATCCTATCTCTCTTGAAAGGTAAATCTCTATCAGTAAGCCTCAAGAGATAACCCCAAGGTCTCTAATTTCAGGTCTTGACAATACATAAACAACTCAGTGATAAATGTGAAAATGTTGGTAATCACAATGGGACCTTACTACAAGCAAAATACTGAATCTCAATTTATCAAATCTAACAATGTGATGATACTTCAATCCTAAATCTAACCCAATGATAAAAGAAATGACAAAAGATAAGGGTTTCAAAGAAATTTCTAGATTTAAATACTACTCCTAAGATTAACAATGCAAATGATAAACACTCAGAATGGACCAATCCCTCAAAAACTGATTTCTACTTGACCCAGATGGATCTGCAATCTTATAGAAATAGTGCAATCTTCTAAGGTGTTAGGAGTTTCATATCATGAACATTCATTCAGGACAACCCTACTGCAATTGAAATGAATAAACCCTCACAATTGAACTAAGCACAACGAATATAAATTCCAAGCTAACTTTGCAAAGAAAATAACAATTAGTTGGTTGTGAAAAGTATGGACCAGGGATTGCCGCAACACTTAAAATATTAAACCATAAACATCATTGAATCAAATCTAACTCTAAACATCTAAATATCATATTTCCTCAAAGCAATTCTAAAAATAGAACAACAAGAAGCATGCAAGATAAGAACACAAGTATGGCACCAAATCACAATGTCATTACTTGCATCAAATTATCCACTGTAGCAACAATTCCAGCTTTCTGTTACAATATTTTCTTGAGAACAACTACTTGCTAACTCTTGCTCTACTTAATTTGCTCTAATATCATCTATCTCTCTATTTGTCTATGTCTAGCCCTTACAAATGAGGCAAAATGCCAAATTTATAGAAAACCCCCAAAAACATGTCGGCCGAGCCAAGTTTTACAATAATAATTGGCCACAAAACAAGTCGGCTAGGAGAAATTCAAAATAAAATAAAATATGCATTAAATGCATGAACTCCATCCAGGTCAGCCTGGGATCTCCAATGCAGCTCAGACCAATGCATGCCAAAATAATAGGGAAGAACAAATCTCGATGTAGCCCATCATAAACTACCTTCCCCTTTTTCTTTATTTTGATCCAACATTTCATGCACCTTCAAAAGCACCCTATCCAAGTCGGCCATAGGTTGTAAAGGAAAAACCTTAAGTCAGCACTCAATTGATGTAATTTCTTCCCTTGATTGTTTCACTGACTTTCCCACTCAACCTTATATGTTAGATATTTATCAATAACAACAATGTAGGTGGCTGCATCATCTAACTGGTGTTCAGTAATAGAGTCATCACTGACTGGAGCATAAACATCATGCCACCATTTTCTCAACTGTTCTAAGCTCAAATACTTAGGTGCAATCTTCCTTCTCCTTGTCATTATCTCAAAGAAGGCGATGCATCCATTATAAACACCAACCAGGGAATCATCAATTTGTCTCCTCTGCTTGTAGATCTTTTTCATAACCTTTTTCCTAATCTACAATGCCTCAAACCACTCCCAAGGTTCATCAGCTCTGGAGGAAGGGAGAATTTTATCAGTCACTAGCTTATCCTTGGTATACTCCATGATGGTTTTGGTTTTCTGCAATAGGAGATCTGTATCTTCTTTGTCCTGAGCTAATACCTCCTTCAACCAATCAGTTTCCCTCATAGCATCTTTTCCAGATGACAAGATGTCCTTGATAGTTTCATTTCCTTTAGTTCGCACCCCTTGTAGCCAATTTGTAGTAGCAAGAGTGGAAGCCTTCATTCTTTCAAGTTCAGTGATAGTTTCTTGGGGTAAGGGATTTGCAGTACAGGTCGAAGGGTTAATAGATTGCAGGGGTTTCATCAGATCTTCCAAGAATTTCTTGAGTCCCTCATTCTCCTTCTTCATCTCCTGTTTAGTCCTCATTTCCTTCCTCAACCTTCCCAAGATGATGTCACTAGAACCTTGATAATCTTCAATGTCCTGCTCAACGGAAGTGGGCCCTAAATTGAAAGTCTGCACATTATAATCTTTTGTAGTTACCTCATCTCTATTCTTATCTGGAGCAGGAGTCGCAATGTGGACCACCCTGTTACTTGCCTCATCTCTTTCAATCTTAGAAATGACTCTGGCCTTATTTTTACCTTTATCCTTTCCAATCTTGGCCAAAAACTCATCCCAGTTAGGTGGAGTATCCTCTACAACAACCTGCTTTCTTTTTATTTCCTTGTCTAACCACTCTGGAACAGTGGACTCCAACTGCACTTCGCTCTGTCCCACTTCCTCTTGCTGACCCTTAGGTGCTTCTTTATCCAAACTCTGCTTCTCAGGAGTCTCATCCACCTTTCTCTCCTTTTCTTCAACATGTTCCTCCTTGTGCTCAGGGGATGGAACCTTTTCTGAAAATTCCTCCTTTTGAGGAGATTTAACTTCTTCAGTCCTAATAGGTGAGTCCTCATATGCAACCAAGGGAGACTACATCACTTTTTCAACTTCGGCCTCTGCACTATAAAGGTCACCTTCATGAAATTCCTCTCCCTCAGTGTCTGGATGATCTTCAACTTTCTTAGATTCACCTGGTTCATTTTGAGCTTCATGGGAAGAAGGAACATCATCATGCTGCTCCTCTTGAGAAGTAACTGGAGGAGGATTTGCTTTGGGAACACTATCCTTGGGAGAAGGATTCCTTGACCTCCTTGTGTACACACGTGCCTTTTCCTCTGAAATCTCTACATTTACCACGGGTGGACCCACTTCAACTCCATCCTTGGAACCTACCTTTTGGGATAATCTTACAATTCTTCTCCTTTTAGGCACAGGAACATTGACCTCAGGAATCTACTTTTCAGTTTCTTTTTGTTCAGACTTTTTAGTCCTTGACCTTTTCTTAGCAATTGGATTTCTCTACTTTTCTATTTCTTGTACTTCCTCCTCTTGACCACCTTTAATCTTGATTTTAAAAGGGGAATCCACCTTACCTTTACCCTTAGGATCCTGCTCAGTTGACTCTTTAGAAGTAGAGTGAGGGTCTAGGTCTCCCATCAGATCGTAGGTGCACTGTACACCTTCATTTTCCAACTCCCACAGTTTATGCCTTAGCCACATTCTAGTAAACTTGGTGACTGGATCCATCAACTGTTTTAGTTTTGTCTTTTCTTCCTCTAGCCAATCCACATCACCAATCGCCCATCCTTAACTGCCTCATAAGCATGGCCCTGAATCAGATCCCCATCATCCTCGAGTTGATCAGGAACTGTCTTCACATTATATAGTCAGAATGATTCAACTGGAAGCCAGGAAAACTTCTTCTTCCTTACCTCATATTCGTCAATGGAATTGGCCCATTAGTCTTCCAGATCAACCTTATGGCTATACTCTCTATTTGCCTTCTTTTGGGCTTCACCTGTGATATCAAATCTGGACCTCTTGGAGTGAAAAGATAAACAAAGAGTACTCATCTCCTCCTCTGAAGCCTGGGCTGAGATAATGGAAGGACATTCCTCTCCAATACCTATCCTCAAAGTGAAGTCTCCACCAAAACCAGTCTTATGTTTGTCTCTCTTAACAACAACATCAAAATCACATATCTGTCGAGTGACCTCCAGAAGTATGATATGATCAGTGGGATACCTTAGAAGCCTGTATGGAGCCCTTTGACAACCATCAACCTAGATGTATGTGAAGGTTGGGAATTGAATGAACCAAGCACCATATTTCTTGATGAGCTCCTTGGCTTGGTCAGAAATCCTTGCGTGTTCTACTCCCTGAAGCAATCTAGTAATATGCATGGTGAATGCATCATTCACCCTCCTGTAGCTCGAGCTTCCCAAGTGCAATTGAGGGTACACCTCATAAATAACATCCTACCCAAAGACACCCTTGGTACTTAATCCCTTGTATGGATGAAATCTTGCAAGAGAATAGACTAAGTACGAAGTCATTGTGAAGGTCTTTGTTTGCAGCACATTGGACAATTGCTCATGAATTACTCTGCTTATGATGCCTGCCCAATGATAGTCAGTCTTCTCCTGTTCCATCCTCACAATAACATGGCACATTTAATTCTCAAACATACCAGCATTCTTTAATCCAACCACCCTGATAATAAGAGTGATGGCATCGTAATACTCCTTGAATTTTTCCCTGAATAACTGTTTAGGTAGTTTGGAATAATGAGACTTAGGCTTCTCTAGCCAAGAATTAATAAGCTGCTGAGATTTAACAGTCTGTTCTTCATAGTACTCCTGAGCTGCCTTCATGTTGAATGCCACCACATGAGATCTATCTGGCATATCAAAAGTCTAAGCTATGGAGACAGGATTCAAGTTCGCCACAATCCTCCCCTGAGGACCAATAATTCTCTGTGTGTCACTGTCATAGTGTCTGGCACACTCGAGGACAAGCTCATAGCACTGGACTGTGGAAGGGAAACCAACCACATGCGCCAATCTTGATTCTAACATTCTCTTAGCCACCAGAGGAAGATCCTTTGCCACCATTCTACCTTTGAACTCCTCATAGTCCCATAGCCCAACGTTAGTATCTGTTACTTCTGACCAGACATAAGTGATCTTACTCTCTAGAATCTTGCTCTTGATATCTATCTTAATCCTTTCTGCTTCAGACACTAAGGATTCCTCCATGTCACCCTTAGCCTTTCCGGCTACTACCTTGCTAGATTCAGCCTGTACTTGACAAACAACCCATAATAAAAACCATAGGAAAGCAACGTTAATCCATCAAAGGCATCATTAAAATGAATCCCACATAAGCAAGGTGTCCTTAAATCTCCAATAAAATGATCATATTAAACTTCAGGTTTCAGGGCCATTTGCAGAATCCAAGCCAAGGCGGAATTTTAGAGAATTCTAGGCAAGATGGATTGTAGTGAAATGAACATGAGAACACCAATTAGAAACTCAATTTGATCATTATCAATCAATAGATAGCATGTGATATCTAAAAATAGCACCAATTAATCATAAAATGCACTATCACTTATTAAAAAACCATGTTGTTCCAAATTCCTTCATATTTCATCAAATTTTGGGAAAATCCGTCAGAGCCGGATTTCTACTGAGGGAGACTCTTTGCAAACTTCAGAAAAATTGGGGAACCAAGGATTTCGGGAAAATCTAGAGCCGAAGGAAATCCGCGGGTAAGGTGAAACTCTGAAAGTATGCGAATTCCGGGAAAACAAAGGGGATCGGGAAAATTCGCTAGAGATGGAGAATCTGTCTGAGCCCGAAAATCCCGAACTGAGGTCGAAACCTGAACTTCGACACCAAATCATGATTTTTCTCAATTAATGGATTGATGATAAATTTCATGAATCTGGCCCTGTGATAAGTTTGATAGGGGCCTTCCATAGGTTTTCTTAGAATTCTTAGGCCAATTCAAAAGCATACTAAAGTTAAATGGTGATGCCCTAGATAACAAACCCTACAGATCCGCCATTAATGCACAGGAAAGTTCAGGATTTAATCATTTCGACTGCTAAGTCATCACTAGGGGAAATCACGACTCTCAAGCAAGATACTTCATAATGCAAAGAAACAAACAAGCTCAGAAATCACTTGAGAGACTATAAATCAAACAATGTTATGCAACCCTAGCCATGAAATGATCAAACATTCAAGAATTCGGACCCCAATAAACTCTATAACATCAAAGTGTTTTCCACAGTCATCAAATGAAAGAGAATCCAATCAAATACATACCATTTGACGCAGCAGAAATTGAATGAAGGAGCAAATACCAGTTTAATGGCGCCCAACGAAGATAGTAGCAGAAATGCTCAAGAAATCACCCCTTAAATTGAAGAATTCAGAAACTTGATGCTCCAAAACAAATCCAACACTTCCAAGAACAAACTCCTCATCTCAAACGATGACAAAAAATAAAGCATAATGGCACAAAATTCATCAGAGATTGGTTAAATACATCATTCAAAGCTCGTACAAAGAACATTAATACCGCTGACAAGACAACCAAGAAAATCTGGGAACCCGACTCCATAACGGAATTCGGAAAAATCCGGCCCACGTGGAATTCTGCAAAGACTGAAAATCTCTGAACCACAACATTCAGTCAGAACTTGAGCAGGATCCGGGAAAATCCGATTGAGGTGCAAATTCCCGAATCGGGGTAAAAGCTCGAAATTCACCCAGAACTTAAGATTTTTAATGAATAACTTAGGGGTAATCACTTAGGAAATTAAAATAAACATTTAAGAACATGCCAAAGCAAAGTAAATCCTCAAAACCAAAGCGCCAAGATACCAAAAACCAAATCTAAAGAGGGTCCCTACTTTCAGCGAGGCGTGTGTGCGAAAACTGCACAACATTGTGTATGATGAACCCATTGCTATATTCTATGATAATTCAAGTGCAATTAACATTTCTAAGAATTTGGTGCTACATTCAAATACCAAGCATATATCTATAAGGTTTCACTTTTTGAGAGAGAAGGTGAGTGAAAAGGAAGTTAGATTGGAGTATGTGCATACTAGGGAATAGATTGCAAATATCTTTATAAATCCATTACCTAAGGATACTTTTGAGTATCTCAGAGGGAACCTAGGGGTGATTACTCCTTCTAATCATAACTAAGATGCATTGAATTGCATCGATCCTTCCATTTCATGGTCATATTTTGATCTAGATTGATGTTGTGTTGGCTACTACTCAGAGGGGAGTAGTCAGATGTTCAGATATGTGGTTCAGAGCTTGTGTGGAGAAAATAAATATTTATCATTGATTTCAAAGGGGGAGAAGAGTCATGTGAAAAAATGTGAATTATCTAAAGAAGAAGAGTCATGTGGGAGAAGAATTGAGGAGAAAAGAGTCAGAACCTAAGGGGGAGTAAGTGTTGAAGATAGTTACGTTGATGGTGTTTTTCACATGTGTTGCCATCAATTCCAAAGGGGGAGATTTTTGGATTTTGTGGTTGTGTTGCTGATATGTGGTTTTCATTGATTTCAACACTATTAGCATTAATGTCTTAGAGGTTGTATATGTAAGGAAAGCTAGATGCGGAAACAACTCTCCTAACATCAAAACCTCAGGGAAGAACGCAGAGATACCTTTTCAATTTTACAATTATAGTCCAATTAAGATGCACTTGAAATAGATAACAGAAACAGAGAAATATACACACACATATGAACACCAAATTTATGTGGGAAAACCCTTACAGGAGAAAAACCCACCACACCAAGAGAAATCACTTTGTATTACAGTAACAAATAATTACATACAGAGTTCTGACTTATCTCTCTGATGCCAGATTACAGCAGCTTTCACAATGATCAATCTTGTACATGAACCTTCAAGTTATAGTCTTTACAGAATAGAAACCATCCACTGATACAATTCAAACTGATACTACAACTGTTGATCGAACCAACCATCGAACCAATGAGCATCTGCAACTACAAACTATATTCATATCGTTCCTGGCAGTCGATCTTCCTCTCAGAATTGCCACAACGAACTGTCTCCCAACGGTTCCAATTCAGCTCCTCTAATTGGTCGAATACTAGCCACGTAGATGGTCATCACTTGGTCACAAAAATTTGAAATTTTTTGGCATCTCGGTGAGACACTAATAGTGTCTCCCCGATGCCACAAAGTCTTCACTATTGATGTCGCCAAGAGTCGTTTCCATCGACAAGACATTTTACCAAGCTTCACATGTGGCATCGACTTCAATTTTCCTTTCGGCAAGACTATCACTCTCGCCAATACATCCCCACTAGCCTTCTTGTGTTACACCGAAGTGTTCATCTGTCTCCAAGACATATCGCTATCGGTGAAACATCATACTGAAACTCTAAGAATTTCTCCAAAGTGACCAACAGTTGCCAAGACACAACCAATATCGCTGAGACGTTACTTCGAAACCTCCAGTCATATCGAGCGCCAAATAATAGTCGGCAAGACCCATGTCCATCACTAAGAGTTCTTGGCGAACCCTCAGTGTCACCTTGATGCCTCCAAAAGTATTCCCGTCGACGAGACCTTCATCGTTCACTAAGATGTCTTCCCGAGACCTTTTGAGTTACCCCGAAGGAATACGGTTGGTGAGACATTATTTCATCGGTAAGACTTCTTACTGAGCCACCATATGCTACTCTGATGGCTCCATGTGAAACATCTTGTCGGCCAAAATTTGGCTATTCGCGGAGACTTCATACTGAGACCCCTTTAGTTATCCCAATGACTTCAATACAAAACGCTGTCGGCAAGACTTATTACTTTCGATAAGACTTCTCACCGAGCCGCCATAGGTTATCCTGATAAGCGATAGAATGGCTTGTCGGCCAAAGATCTCCATGCGGTAAGAGGTCACACTGAATGCTTCTTGTCACAGCGATAGGATCCTTAGTTGCTAAGTCGGCCAGACCCAAAGTAGGTCACACCGACTTGGCTCCAATAGAGGTTATAGCCTATGATGATTTAGGCATATATTTCCAACAATCTCCCACTTGACAAAGATCACACAGGCACCTCCAGAGCACAACAAAACTTACTAAAAATCATGGGCACTAAGGCCCATTGAATTGACACACCACCTGAACTTGTTTGTGCTCACTGGCTTCGTCAATGCATCTGCAACATTCTCCAAAGTATCAACCTTTTGCAAACTGACCTTTCCATCCTCCACCATATCTCGTACAAAGTGGTACTGTACATCAATATGTTTCATCTTGGCATGGAAAGTAGGGTTCTTTGCTAGACAAATTGCACTCTGACTATCACATAAAATTGTTTTTTTCCCTACATCAAAACCAATGTTAGAACACAAACGTTTTAACCAAACTGCTTCTTTACAAGCATGTGTAGCTACCATGTATTTAGCCTCCATAGTGGACAAAGCAACTATAGCCTGCTATTTACTCATCTAACTCACTACACCACCATTCAACATGAAAGTATATCTACTGGTGGACCTCCTATTGTCAATGTCCCCTGCCCAATCAGAATCCACATAGCCTCGAATACTAAGAGTCCTCTATGATTCAACCAAGTTCCCATGGTAACACAAAGAAAAATCTGAAGTGCCCTTCAAATATCTAAAAACTCTCTTTACAACATCCCAATGTGTCCTTCCAGGATTAGCCATAAACCGACTAAGAACTCCCATTGCTTGGGCAATGTTTGGCCTTGTACAAACCATTGCATACATAAGACTACCTACAACACTAGCATAGGGTACACTGGTCATGTCCTCCATCTTAGTAGGATATTTTGGACAATCTTTAATAGATAGCTTCGTTCCCTACAAGACTGGAACAACTAACTGCTTGCAATCATTCATACAAAATCTCTCTAGAACAGTCTGATATACTTACTCTGGTGAGCCAAAGCTTTCTATTATTCCTGTCCCTGGTTATCTCCATCCCTAGAATATACCTTGCTGCACCAAGATCTTTCATTTCAAACTTAGCAGACAACTAAGACTTAAGATCAAAAATCATTAGCTTACTATTGCCTATGAACAACATATCATCAACATAGAGAGCAATAATAAGAACTTGATCACTTTCAGCTTTATAATAAACACAATGATCAGATTTTGATCTCACAAATTCCAAAGACAATACAAAAGTATCAAATTTTTGGTACCACATTCTAGGTGACTACTTTAACCCATACAAAGACTTTTTTAACTTGCAGACTAGTTTCTCTTTACCTTTTTCAACAAAATGCTCAGGCTGGGACATATAGATTTCTTCTTCAAGATCACCATGAAGAAATGTTGTCTTCACATCCATCTGTTCGATCTCTAAATCATATGTTGCTGCAAGTGACAAAAGAAATCTAATGGATGTCAGCTTAGCTACAGGAGAAAATATTTCCCCATAATCAATTCCCTCTACCTGGGAATAACCCTTTGCAACCAATCTCGCCTTGTACTTTTCTACAGTGCCATCCAGACCTATCTTCTTCTTAAATACCCATTTGCATCCAACAACTTTTCTTCCTTTAGGCAAGGGCACCAAACTCCAAGTTTCATTCTTTTCTAATGATTCCATCTCTTCATTCATGGATTCCAACCAAGAGTCTGAATCAGACATTTTAATTGCCTCTTTTACAGTCCTAGGCTCATTAGTGCTAGAAATTAAAGCATAGGCACAAGTAGAATCAATCAAAGAGAACCCATACCTATCAGGTTGTTTTCTTTCACGTGTTGACCTCCTCAATTGTTGAGGCTGAGGTTGTCCTTCTTCTTCAGAACTTTCAGAATTGCTTGAGCTCTCATCAGTTTTAGGTACATTTTGAATTTTCAATTCCTCTTTCTCTGGTGTAGGAGGAATTCCAACTACATCCTTATTGTTTTCTGACTTTGTCTCTGACTGCAGATCCAAGGTAGAAGGTTTCAGCTCATGAAAGATTACACTTTTGTTGTATACAACCTTCTGTGTATCATGATTCCAAAGCTTGTATCCTTTTATGACAGCACTATAGCCAATAAAAATACATTTGACAGCCTTGTTCTCCAATTTAGATCTTTTCACATCCGACACATATACATATGCTTCACAGCCAAAGACTCGAATATGTCTAAGAGAGGGCTTTCTTACCAGACCACGCTTCCAAAGCTGTTTTCTCAACAAGAGCAGAATTTGGAGAATGATTTATTAGGTAACATGCAGTAGATACAACCTCAGCCCAGAACTTCTCCTCCAAGCCAGCACTACTGAGCATACTTCGTGCTCTCTCCATCATTGTCCTATTGAACCTTTCTGCAATTCCATTTTGCTGTGGAGTATAAGGTGTAGTCTTATGTCTTTTAATCCCATGGTCTTTACAGTATCTTTCAAACTCATCAGAACAAAATTCACCGCCATTATCAGTCCTTAAGCATTTTATTTTTCTACCAGTCTGATTTTCAACAAGGTTTTTAAATTCCTTAAACCGATTGAACACCTCTGATTTACTTATCAAAAAATAAACAAATTCTCTTCTGGAATAATCATCAATGAATGACACATAGTATCTTGACTTAGACAAAGAAGAAACATCCACTGGACCAAATACATCCGAATGAATATAATCTAGCAAACAAGAAGATTTATGAGGACTGGAATAAAAAGAAACACGGTGCTGCTTTCCATATATACAATGCTCACAAAATTCAAATTCGAGATTACAATCTTCAAGCCCCTCAACCAGGTTTTTATTCTTCAAGGTTTTTAAACCTTTTTCTCCTATGTGGCCTAACCTATGATGCCAGAGCATAGTCTTCTCTGTTGGAAGTTTAACTTCAATAGAGTTTACACAATTAGGAACATTTCCCTCTTTACCTCCATGAGTAGCTTTCAGTGACTTTCCAGAGACACTGTTACATTGAACAACATGTGCATCCAGCTTGTACAGGGTACCAATTCGATCATCTCTAGCCAGCACCATAGAGCCTCTAGTCATCTTGCAGCCATTTCCAAAGAATGTGACTTGCACTCCAATATCATTTAGCATACTTACAGAAGTAAGTTTTGAGCCAGACCTGGTATATGCATTACATTATTGATTCCCTTTACTCTGCCATCAGGGAATTGGATTCCGACTCTTCCACGGCCAACAGTCTCCAAAGTTGAATCACTTGCCAAGTACACCTTTCCACTATCGTATTCTTCATACTGCGTAAACCAGTCTCTATGAGATGTCATGTGGAAAGATGCTCCAGAATCAATTAGCCAGACATCATCTGATGCCTGTATAGCCAAGGTTGCAATGAAGGCGTCTCCATCACTGTGAGAAGAATCATTTTCAGAAGAATACTTCTTCTTCTTCTTCTTCTTCTCCTCTTTACAATCCTTTTGAACATGACCAGGTTTTCCACAGTTCCAGCACTTCACCTTGGACTTCTTGCCAGGATACTTTGATCTCCTCTCTGATTTTGATTTGGACTTCTTGTCCTGCTTCTTTCCTTTCTCTTTCGACCTTCCTCTGACAACAAGAGCTTTCTTCGCCATCTCAGAAGATTTCCTTCTCATCTCTTCTGACAGCAAAGAACCAACAACATCTTCCATCTTGAAACTGGATGTTGTACTCCCAATAGCCATCACCAGATGATCCCAAGAGTCTGGAAAAGAACACAATAGAAGCATACAATGATCCTCTTCTTCAATTTTTACACCAACAGATGTTAATTGAGCAATCAACATATTAAATGTGTTCAAATGATCAGCTACAGACCCTCCTTCCTGCATTCTCAAACTATACAGCTTCTTCCTCAAGAAAATTTTAT
This sequence comes from Sequoia sempervirens, assembly GCA_007258455.2. Classification (NCBI taxonomy): domain Eukaryota; kingdom Viridiplantae; phylum Streptophyta; class Pinopsida; order Cupressales; family Cupressaceae; genus Sequoia; species Sequoia sempervirens. The sequence continues at coordinate 209,443,341 of VDFB02075321.1, read as the reverse complement.
TCACCAAGGACTTCCCCTGATAAATAGACGCCAGTCTCTTCCACAAGGAAGATGCAGTCTTCTCCTCATGCACATTCAAAAGCACAGAGTCTGCCAAATAGAGCCTTATCAGCCCCTTAGAGTTTCTATCTGCAATGTCCCAATCTTCTTGCTTCATGCCTGCAGGTTTAGTTCGAGACACAACAATCCATAGATCATGATCAACCAATAGATCCTCCATCTTAAGTTTCCATAACTCAAAATTTATGCCATTGAACTTCTCTATTTCAATCTTTCCTGACGTGCTAGCCATCTCAATTTGTAATTAGAAATTAAAAAAATTCTACAGGACTCCCACTGAATAGAATTGACACAAAAAACCCAACGTATCCACAAGGATAACACAACTGGCTAGGCTCTGATACCACTTGTAAGGAAAGCTAGATGTGGAAACAATTCTCCTAACATCAAAACCTCAGGGAAGAACGCAGAGATACCTTTTCAATTTTACAATTATAGTCCAATTAAGATGCACTTGAAATAGATAACAGAAACAGAGAAATACACACACACATATAAACACCAGATTTATGTGGGAAAACCCTTACGGGAGAAAAACCCACCACACTAAGAGAAATCACTTTGTATTACAGTAACAAATAATTACATACAGAGTTCTGACTTATCTCTCTGATGCCAGATTTCATCAGCTTTCACAATGATCAATCTTGTACAAGAACCTTCAAGTTACAATCTTTACATAATAGAAACCATCCACTGATACAATTCGAACTGATACTACAACTGTTGATCGAACCAACCATCAAACCAACGAGCATCTGCAACTGCAAACTATATTCATGTCATTCTTGGCAGTTGAGCTTCCTCTCAGAACTGCCACAATGAACTGTCTCCCAACAGTTCCAATTTGGCTCCTCGGATTGGTCGAATACCAGCCACGTAGATGGTCATCACTCGGTCAAAAGAATTCAAACTTTGTTGGCATCTCGGTGAGACACTAACAGTGTCTCCCCGATGCCACAAATTCTTCACTATCGATGTCGCCAAGAGTCGTTTCCATCGGCAAGACGTTTTGTCGAGCTTCACATGTGGCATCAACTTCAGTTTTCCTTTCAGAAAGACTATCTCTTTCGCTAGGACATCCCAACGAGCCTTCTTGTGTTACACCGAAGTGTTCATCTGTCGCCAAGACATATCGCTATTAGTGAAACATCATACCAAAACTCTAAGACTTTCTTCGAAGTGACTAGCAGTCGCCAAGACACAACTGCTATCGCTGAGACGTTACTCCGAAACCTCCAGTCATACCGAGTGCCAAATAATAGTCGGCAAGACCTATGTCCATCGCTAAGAGTTCTTGGTGAACCCTTAGTGTCACCCTGATGCCTCCAAAAGTATTCCTGTCGGCGAGACCTTCATCGTTCACTAAGACGTCTTCCTGGGACCTTTTGAGTTACCCCGAAGGAATACGGTCGGTGAGACATTATTTCATTGGTAAGACTTCTTACCGAGCCACCATATGTTACTCCAACGGCTCCATGTGAAACATCCTGTCAGCCAGACTTTGGCTATTCACAGAGACTTCATACCGAGACCCCTTTAGTTATCCCGATGACTTCAATACAAAATGTTGTCAGCGAGACTTATTACTTTCGATAAGACTTCTCACCGAGCCACCATAGGTTATCTCGATAAGCAATAGAATGGCCTATCGGCCAAAGATCTCCACATGGTAAGAGGTCACACCGAATGCATCTTGTCACAGTGATAGGATCCTTAGCTGCTAGTCAGCCAGACCCAAATCAAGTCACACCGACTTGGCTCCAATAGAGGTTACAGCCTGTGATGATTTAGGCATATATTTCCAATAGTATATGTCGAGGATATTGAGAAAATTGTAATGAAATAAGTTGTAGGTTGTCATTGGTGAAGTGAAGTTTAGTCTGTTGGTGAGTTCAGTACACTGATGATCAGAGGTTTTGGACTAAATGGTTTCTTTTCGAGTATATCTACTTTATCCATGTTGATTTTCAGAGATCCATGTGAAGATTTGATCGTGTTATGAAGATTTGTATTTTGACAATTTTTTTTGTTGCTTTAGTTGGTGTTCTTGAATGAAGATGATTTGATTTTAGCAAGTTCAGTTATTGCAGATGCTTCTCTATTGTTTCATGATTTTTTTGGATGTTTCTAGATCATGCTCTATCTGTGTTGCATCTCTACATTGATCGTTGTGCTCATGATTTGATATTTTCTCTTGCGTGTTCATGTTTTTCATGTTCTTGGCCGACAAGGTGTTTGTAGCATGTTGTGGATCTTTGAGGATTAATTTTTGAAGGTGGTTCATGTTTGAGAATTTTATTTTGGGTCTTCACTATGTTGTGGCCGACCTTGGTTGATTCACATTAATAATCTTTATTGTTTTGGGCTAACAGTTTGTATTCATTTTATTATTTTCTTGAGGCCGATATGTAGCGATGTAATTTCTTGTTGCAGATATATAAGATCGATTGCTTTATTATTTGAAAAAAGAGTGTGAAGTGTGTGAGTCCTATGTGCAAATATTGTTCAGATCTTTCGAAGGCAGAAGCAGAGTGTGAAGAAGAGTGAAGAAGAGTGAAGAAGTGTTCATGTGCTTAACCAGAACTATAATTAGGCATTAGCAGATGCTATTTTTCTTAGTTCAAATCTTGTGGATGTAATTCAATCTTTTGTAAGACAATGTGTCTTCCTTTGGGTAGTAAGTCTATCTATAATTGAGCAATGAGCTCTAGGCAGTGTGTCTGAATGCATGTGCATTCCCCATTCATATTTATTTATACTTTTAATAGGGTATAATCTTGTGGACTGACCTCCACCATGGTTTTTCCCCTAACAGGGTTTCCACATAAAACATCTTGGTGTTATGTGTGTTTTTGATGTGTTGTTGATTTATGCTTTCATGGTTATTAATTAGATTTAATAATAAGGTTAATAAGTTAAATAAGTTTGAAATTTTGTGACAACTGATTAACCCCCCCTCTCAGTTTTCTGCCCTTGTGTTGCCAACAGAAACCCACGTGGAATCCAGTGGATATAGTCCTTGCCTAACCTAGGATTGTGCTTGTCATGATTGTGCTTGTTTTCAAAACATTCAAAGATAAAACCATGTGTTTTCCAAGTGTTTTCTAAAACAATGAACAGATAAACATCCTTCAAAAATTGGACAAAAACATTCAAACTAAAACAATCCTAAAAACTTTCCAAAATTGCAAACAAATCATACCTTTATTCAGCTTGCAACGCATTCACCATTTTGAACTGCATTTGAGACTTTATGCACCACAATTGCTCTGCTGAAATGCATTTGCTATCCTTTGCAATGCATTTGACTGGTCTAAATCACATCTAATTTCTAGTTTGATGAATTACTTTACTGAGCCACATTTGTGACCTGTAACGACACATTCACTGAACCTGAGATGCATCTGACATCATACAACACATCTGTGACCTGAAATGATGCAATTGCTTGGCATTTACAAAAAAACTATTACAGTCCAAAACCTGAGTCCAAACACCTTCAAACTATTGTTAGACATCTTTTTTCCAGTGGCCTCTGTTAAAAACCAAACAAGGAATTTCTCAAATCTTTCCTTTCTTGCATCTTTTGGATTGCATTTTTCCATACGTCCATCCTTGAAAATTGTTAGTTGAACCCTTGGAGTCCATCATCATCATTTCTAGCAATAAACTAGTCTTTAGGTCCTCATTTTGTTGCAGACTTTAGAATAGGAAAACTTACCATACCTTGCAAAATATTTTCCTTCAAAAGTAGGTTATCATTGGACTTAGTCAAAATCATTTCCTTTAGTCATTGTCCTTTTTTGAGACCTTTCCAACTCAAAATTCTAGTTAGGAAACCTCACATTGTCATCTTTTCATTGTCATTTAGTTATACCAACAAGTCCTTTGATGATCCAAATTGAGACATAGACCAATCTTTGAGTGGTTGAGTAAACCTTTTCTAAAGTCCATCAAAATTACTTTGACCTTTGCATTTGCATACCTTAGAACATTTAAGTCATTTTAGTCCTCATTTTGCATACCTTACTCCAAAATCCAAAAAAATAATAGTGTCATACCTCTCATTTTAGTCTTCATTGTCCTTTTGCATTTGACATTTTCCTTAAACATTGTCATTATTGCATTTCTTATTGCCAAAAACCCCAAAAATATAGTTGCATTTGCATCCCTTATTCAAAAAATCCAAAAACATAGTGTCATATCATTCCCATTCATAGACCTAGTTGTCATTTTCATCTTCCTCATTTGAGAAAATCCTTATATGGTTGAGACTAGGCTCCAAAGGGAAAGAAGACAAATGAACCCTTTTGGACAAGACACCAACCCCTATAAATTTTTCTAATGACATGAACCAAGACACAGACATGGGGGCATCTTTTATCAATCCTTTTAGTGACATGAACATGCCATCTTCTTCACGTAATCCCTTTGAACCATTCATACGTAGAGATGAAAATGGACATGTATTCATGGAATACTTAGAAGCTGCCACTCAAAATCCAGACGTGGCCTCCTTTGTGGAAGAGCTTATCTTACAAGATTCACAGAGATATCTAGCCATGCTTTTAGACCAAGGGGCCAAGTTTCCATGTGGGTTTGACATTAACACTCTAAGAGTAGCATCTCTCGATCACAATACCAACACCAATCAACCCCAACATAATGCAAACAATACCTTCATTGGTGCCACCACAGAAAGTGCAACAAACACCATCAATGCTACCTCTAATGGAACCTCCAATTAAAATACTTCCAACACAATCAATACAACATCCATTGGAGGAACATCAACCATGTCACAAGCCACATCACAATCAATTCCTCTAATGGCAACAATGTCCTCACAAGCAATTGGAGCTACCTTTGAATCCTCAACAATCAGGGAAAGTTCTTCAAACCTTTTATTTGGAGATTCATCTAGTGCCATGGGAACAACATCGTCAAATCATTTAATTGGGTCTTCAAATAATACCATGGAAAAAATTCATTCAACCCCTTTGGGAGGAATAAATGATGGATTTCCATTCTAGGACCCCAACCAAATGTTAATGCTTCGTCACAATTCAATACCAACACCAATATCCCCCAAAGGAAAAACACCAACATTCCCCATGGTCACATGTACCAATTTGGACAAGGCAATTAGATTACACAACACATGACTTCATTTGGACACTAGAACACTTAAGGTCAACACATTTTACAAATATTGACTAATATTTCTAGAGTGCACATTCCCACAACACATCACACATCCATACCCAACAACACATTCCTAATCAAAACACACAATACAAACAACCTCCAAACCAAAACATGTCACATATTCCACAACAATATCAAAATACATCCTCACAACAAATGGGAACTCAGGGAATATCTATTACTAGCATGTGTGACGCTACAAACAACCCCATAATTGATGCATTCACTGCTCAAATTGCAACTTTGCAAAAACATATGGAGAACATGCAGATGTAACACAAAAATATTCATGCATCATATCACCTATGTCCATACCCTTTAGACATAATTCTACACATGCCACAGTTCCCTCCTGGATATGTGGTGCCAAAATTCACTAAATATAAAGGAAAGAAAAATCCCCTTGAACACATTCGAGAATTTACAACCAATTGCATGGATGTTTCCTATGAACCTACTTATTTGATGAGACTCTTCCCTAGGAGTCTTGCAGGTCCTACACTGGAATGGTTTTCTTCCTTGTCTAAAGGAATAAAATCATGGGAGGAACTTGCTGACAAATTTGTGCAAAACTACGCCTATAACATTCACACCGATGTCACCATTACCAATTTATGTATGCTTACGTTAGAAGAAATTGGTGAGACCTTTATTCCATTCTTCCAAAGATGGAGGAGTTTAGCAAGTCGATGCCATGTCGAGATACCAGAAAAGGAAAAGGTAGACGTGTTTTTCCAAAACCTTTTGGGCCCCTTAAAATACAACTTACAAGTTCATTGATGTATCGCTTTCGAAGAACTCATCAAAAAGGACCTTATAGCTAAAGGAGAACTCAAATATGGCAACAAAAACACGAACACAAACCCACCTGCCAACAAAAATAAATACTGGGTCAAGAACAAACACATCACCAATGATGGCATTGTTGACGCTAAGGAAACAAACACAATGGGTCCTATACTCACTCTCAAAGGAGCTCAACCACAAAAATGTTGTTGGAAAGAGACACTAAAAATGTTTTCAGGTGTTATCATTGATGGAAACCCTAGTCAGTGATTGGTTTGCATGTCATCATTTGCTCCTACCAGCAGTCAGTTTGCAAACAGTCAAAAGAACAGAGCATCCGACACTTTGGTGATCATCGATTCACGTGAAGATTTTTTGTTACTATTTTGAGTTGTGGATCTTATAGGAGGTTTATTAGTATATTTCTTATGTTATCCAGAAATCTTAGTGCCTCATACCAAGCTATGTGTAAGTTTGGAAATCTAGTTGATATCTTTGTATTTATTAGTGTTTTGTAGCTGACTAAGTTGATATAATGTGTTGCGGATATTCAAGGAATGTTTATTTGAATATTTTTGTATTTGATCATTATGTTTTGGGTCCAAGCTAAGTTGTGGACAACCGTTGTAATCTTTCTAGGTAGTGTGCTTGAATGCAAGTGCATTCCCATTTTGTAATCTTTCTTTTGGGTATACTCAAATTATATTGTGGATTGGCCATTCACCATGGTTTTTCCCCTAACAGGGTTTCCATGTAAAGATATTTTTGTTATGGTGTTGTGATTGTTTGCTTTCTATTAATGCATATTTCTTTTGTTGAAAGCTTAAGTGAGTTAAAGATCAAAAGAATAAATCTAATTTTTGCACAACACTGATTCATCCCCCCCTCTCAATGTTGCTTGTTTCCAACAATTAGTATCAGAGCTAGTTCCTCGAAAGAAGTCTAGCAGCTTGGGGAGATCTTGGAAGGAGTTTTTCAATGGATACAAGTAGTCTTCAAAAACAACTTATGGTGGTCATAGATGATCTTGACCAGTCAAAGTCCAAGAACCGGGAATTGCAAGAAAATATTGAGAGTGCAAAGAAATTCATTCAATCATTGAAAGACAAAATCAATGAATCAAGGGAGAAAAGAAATGAATTGTGTGATCAGCTTAAGAAGAAGAATAGAAGCATGGAAGATGAAAAAATTAGTCTTTCCTTGAAGGAGAAAATAGAAGAGTGTGAAAAGATTTCCAGAGAAAATGCTGCTCTAAAGCGTGAGATGGAATCTATCATGATGAAGATGACCAAGGAGATTGAAGATAGAAAGAAGAATGAAGAAAATCTTGCACAATCCTTGAAAGAAAAATATGAACAATGCAGCCGATTGGATAATGAATTGGAGCAATATAAAAAAAATGAGGAAGTACTTGAAAAATAACTTGAGGATCTTAGAAATGAACTCACTACTACAAATGACTACAAGGAGAAATTCAAAGCAAGCTCAACCAAACTTGATGAACTGATTAAGGGACAGAGGACTGATGGTGACATGCGAGGTCTTGGATATGAAGAAGGAGAAAGTTTTGGATTTGGACAAAGAAATCCAGAAAAGGGATATTCAGGCAAGGAAATCAAATGAATGGAGCTAGAAGGAATCCAGTAAGAACCAAATGCTCAAAGATTCAATGGCTACTATTTTTCTTGTAAAGAATTTGGTCATATGGCTTCTCAGTGTAGGAGCAAGATGAACACAAGTGGACCATAATTCTTAGGTCAGTGCTTTAATTGCTATAAGTATGGTCATAAGTCAAGTGAATGTAGAGTTGTGATGAATAGATTTCATAGAGATGTCAGATGGTATGCATGCAATAGATTTTGGCATACTGTTAACCAATGCATATCAAGACGAAATCAGTGAAACAATTGGCGTAGACAGAGAAGTGTTGTGTGTTACAACTGCAACAAATTTGGCCACACTGCTAGATTCTATTGGAACAGAAGAGGTCTGGTAAAATAGAACATACAATAGGATGTTAAGGGAAAAGATAAATTCACTACTAATGTGATCAGAAGGAAAATGCAGAAGAAATGGGTGAAGAAGAATCCCTCTATTGAAGTAAATAATCTAGCACTAGAATCTGCTTCTGGTAATTCCTTCAGGAATTAGTTTTAGGCCTTTGGCCTAGGAGGATTTGTCAGAAAAATATTTTAACCCCATGCAGGAAATTGATACTAGAATGTGGACTAGTCTATTAAGTGAATTGATACTTTTTAGATGTTATTCAACCAACTGGAAGTAGTATTCAGAGTTTTGGAGAACCACATAAGAATCATCTATCTCATTACATGGAAGTAGGGTAACTGAATGAATTAGGGTTAAGGCATTTATTATGGCAAGAAGGGTTAGGTGTCCGGACGATAAAAGAACATTTTCATCCATTATTTGTCACTTTGCATTTTGAAGGAAAGTAGTTTGAAGATCCTTGGAGTGAACTTTGCTAAATTATGGAGAGATTCAAAGCATGAAGAAGAATCAGCGATCAAAATTTGATCCGATAAAAAGGTATTTATCAAAAAGCTTGTGAATTTGTGAAATTGCAATCATGTCCACTCCTCTTGGAGTTGAAGTTAAGGAAAAACCCCATCCTAAATTCAAATGGAATCCTTATAAGTCTATTGAGACTGAGCCCTTAGGAGCATTTTCATTTGTACCGTACAAAGTATTGCACACAAAAGATATTAGGGCTTATATACATGCCAATATTGAAGAATTAGGAAGCTCTCAAATAATGAATCTGTATTCCCATCATATAATTAGAGAGGATCTTACTATAAAGATAGAATTTAAAACCATAGAAGAGAAGAAGTTCACGTAGTTTGCAAAATTTCCAATATTTGAAGAAAATGAATGGGTGCGATATGTTCTGAGCCATGTTCATGCCAAGTTCATGTGGCTAAATGTGCCATTTAAAATTATGAAAGTGGTTATATGTGTAGTCACGGGTCTGAATTCCACCGGTAGACTTCCAGTCTTGAAATCCGTGAAGAATGAGAAGGTTATTGAAGCAATAGGTGCTCAATGGGACAGAAGGGCAATGACAATATAAGACATTGTTGAAGTGGATGTGAAATTCGCATCAATGGTCATTGGCTACAAGATCTATCATTCAAGCCGGGATAATTTTATATCCAGTACAACCATCTATGCAGCTTATGAGATGGTAAAACAAAATGCTAATTATGACTTGTGTGAGTTGCTTAGAAGTCATTTGATGGAGAATGTGAGTAAAATCAAGAAAGACAAGAAGAATACTTTCAAATACCATAATTTTCTGTTATGTTGATTCTTCTATTTCATGAATGAGGTTTCGGGTGTTGGAAAAGTACATTGGAAAAATAATGAGCCCGTAGCTGTTCAGATAAGAAATACATTGTTTGGAATTGGTGATCGAATACTACCCTCTAGGGGTACTTCAAAATTTTCTAGAATATGATGCATGCCAGGGAAAGAATTCCCACTTCAATTGTGGAACAGTACAAAGATATTATCTGCTTCATGGTGGATATTGACCAATGTCATATGGAAGCAGCTGATCCCAGAACAATATGGATCATACCTATTGAAACTAAAGTTCCTAAGGTGGTATTAGCTGAGGAGAAGGAGGCACAAAATGAAGAATTTGAAGTGCCTAAAGGCAGTCCGAAAATAGTCTCTGAAGAACCCAAGGTTAAAGAAGAAAAAGTTCAAGAAATCAGAGTGGAGGCAAGAGACACTATTGAGGTAGTGAATAGATCTATGATAGAATAGCAGGAAGAGTTTGATCTTGAATTGGATGAAAGCTCAAGGAATCTATCTACTTTATCCCCAATTCAGATGATGAAGGTCACTTTAATTGCTCAAGCTAAGGTTAGTGAGAAGATTTTGAAGTCTCACAAAGAGCATAGTAAATTGTTAAGCCTTGCATTTGGAGTCCTGCAAAAATTAATGCCTACTCATGTCAAGGATCCATTTGGTTCCTCTTTTGGACAATTGAAGAAACTCATAAATTCTATAAGTTCTCACTTTGAATCTTTTGAAAATTCAGCCATGATTAAAGTTCAGATGGAGTTTAAGGAAAAGATATTTGGTGGATTGAAATAACTAATTGCAAAGGATAAAACTTTGCTAGCCACCTGCATGAGAAATGTTCAAGATACTTTATCTGAAGGTGGAAAAGTGTATAATTCATGTTTAGTTTTGTCAAAATTCACTGAAGCCAATAAGAAAAAGGTGAAGGATATTGAAATACAGTTGGTTACCCTTTCTGCTGCTTTTGATCCATTAGCCAATAATGTTGGTGAGCATGAAGGTCAGGTAATATCTTTGCTTGAAAAAATAAGGAGTTTGAAGCATGGAAATGAGAGGATTGTAGGGAGAGCATACAAACTCAGAGGATTAATTAGTCCAAAGATTAAAATAATGGAAAATGTATTAAAAGAGGCCAAAGATGCTATGGTAGCTCGTGACCCAGTAAATCTTGAAGCTGCAGAAACTGTCTTATTTACTTTGTGGTCACATAGCAATTTTGGAGAGTTTCAAAAGGGCCTGGGACACAAATTTGAGCGTGTTGAAGAGAGATTTTGTAGATATTTTCCAATTTTTGTAAGTTACTAGATCATGCCTGTACAGTTTTGAAAATTTGTTATCTTTTTGGTTCCCCAATTTTTTTCATTGATGTCAAAGGGGGAGAGTTGTACATTGAAAAATGTGTATTCATCTTAGGGGGAGTTGTATTGTAGATCCTTTTGGAGTTTTGAAGTGGCAGTGTAGTTCATAGTGGTACTGATCTGACACTTAGTCATTTTTCACTAAGTGTTGCCATCAATGCCAAAGGGGGAGATTATTGGCAAGATACACTACAAATGCTTTCATGTGTTGTGATTGATGACAACCCTAGTCGGTGATTGATCCACACATCATCATTTTCTCCCACCGATAGTCAGTTTGCAAACAGTTAGAAGAACAAAGCATCCGACAGTTTGGTGATCATCGATTCACGTGTAGATTTTCTATTCTATTTTGAGTTGTGGATCTCATGGGATGTTTATCAGTATATTTCTTATGTTATTTAGAAATATTAGTGCCTTGTACCAAGCTATGTGTAAGTTTGGAGATCCGGTTGATATCTTTCTAGTTATCAGTGTTTTGTGGTTGACTAAGTTGATATAATGTGTTGCAGATATTCAAGGAATGTTTATTTGAATATTTTTGTGTTTGATCATTATGTTTTGGGTCCAAGCTAAGTTGTGGATGTGCATTGGACATTAATCAAGATTCGAGCCGATAGTTGCTAATATTTTTAAGTTTTATTGAAGCTGACTTGTAGCGACTAAATCCTTTGTTGCAGATATATATAAGTGATCATTTATATCATTTTGTGTGTGAAAGATGTGTTGAAGGGTTTTTGTGATTATCTGAAGGTTGAATAAGTGATTATGCACAGTTTCACTTGTGCATCAAGGTTTTTGTAGTGCAAGTTTGTGTAGAACAGAGCAGAATTGTTGAATCAGTCAGAAGGACATAAGATCGATTGTTGACCTTGACTAGAACTATAATCAAGCATTTGTAGATGCTATTCCTTCAGTTAATTCTCTTGGATCTAATCCAAACCATTGTAAGGCAGTGAGCCTTTCTATTTTGAGTAGTGAGCTCTAGGCAGTGTGCCTGAATGCAAGTGCATTCCCATTTTTTAATATTTCTTTTGGGTATACTCAGATTATATTGTGGATTGGCCATCCACCATAGTTTTTCCCCTAATAGGGTTTCCACGTAAAAATCCTAGTGTTATGGTGTTGTGATTGTTTACTTTTTGTTCATGCATATTTCTTTTGTTGAAAGTCTAAGTAAGTTAAAGATTAGAATAATAAATCTAATTTTTGCACAACACTGATTCACCCCCCCTCTCTCAGTGTTACTTGTTTTGAACAAATGCACCATTGACCACACTGACACATGCTACAAATTCCATCCAAAATAATCAAAACAATCAAAGCTAAGGCCAATCACGTCAAAATAGAAAATTTCCAAAAAGGTGCTCATACATTGCCTTGGGTGAACCAATTGAAGAGGTCCTTAAGAAGCTCCTCCAAAATGGTGTCATCACATTACAAGACCCTAAGCCATATGACTCAGGACAATTCAATCCATCATGGTGGGATGGAAATGCATTTTGTGATTATCACCATGCAAAAGGGCATAAAACCTCATCTTGTCGACAATTAAGAAATCATGTACAAGATCTCATTGAAAATCACACCATTGAGTTAGGTGGTCAACAATTTGCTTCAAACATGAGCCATACTATTCATAAAAACCCACTACAAGACCATAGTTCAAATAATCCCTCCATGTTAGGTCTAAAGACTAATAATAATCGAGCCAATTACACTTGCACTGCCTTCAAATATTCTAGTGGACCCATTATCAATCACATCTGAGCTGCTGACGACTATGTCAATACAATTACGATCAAGAAAATACCTAAATGTAATGTCACTACTCGGGGCGACAAAGTCACCATATTTGGTCATCCTCCTCCTAGATAGTTGTAGATCATGATACCCGACCCATTGACCAAATAGTTGTAACCTAGTCCATCCGCCAAACAGTCACAACCTAAGGGACATTTCAATCTCATTGACCAATTAGGAAAAACATCTACTAAATCTCTATACTTGAGCTGCTATGCATCTCTCCAGCACACAAGGCCATACTTGACAAAACTTTACAGGAGTCTTCCATCCCTCATGACATTGATGTCAACCAATTTGGAGCCATGGTGGGATACCTAACCACTCCCCATCACATTACATTTTCATACCAAGATTATTCATCACCAAAACCCTCTCACAATGACACATTGCATATCGAAGTCTTTATCCATAAGCATAAGATTAGATGATTCTTAGTAGATGGCGGAGTAGGACTAAACATATTCTCCCTAAAAATGGTTAAAGCTTTGGTATTCTCTTATGCTTGTGTAGACACTACCAAGAGTATTGTTATAAAGGCTTATGATGATGAGGAATGCTCCTCTTGGGGTATTATCACACTTCCTATCTAAGTCAGGCTGGTTATTGTAGATACAACATGTCAAGCCTGGATCTTGAGCTACCATATAATATCTTGCTTGGTTGACCTTGGATCCACACCTTAAAAGTTGTACCTATTGGATGTTGTGGTTGTGTTTCTGATATGTGGTTGTCATTGATGTCAACACTATTAGCATTGTTCTATTGAAGGTTGTATATGTCAAAGATATTGAGAAAATTGTTAAAGATAATGTTGCAAGTTGCCAGTGGAATAGTGTAGGTCATGAAGGTGTTTTGTTCTATACATTGAATATAAATTGTTGTGGACTAAATGGTTTATTGTTGAGAGTATCTAGTTCATCGACTGAAATTTTTAGAGGTCTGCGTGAAGATTTGATCGTGTTATGGATAGTTGTGTTCTGACAGTGTTTCTGTGGTCTCTATCAGTGTTCCTGATTGAATTTTATGTGATTCTGGTAATTTCTATTGCTGCAGATCTTTCTTTGTTAGTTCTTGTTGTTTGTGGATGCTTCTAGATCATTCTCTATCCTTGTTGTATGTCTGCATTGATCGGAGTGCTCGTGGTTGAAGATTTTTCTCATGTATGTTCGGGTTTTCATGTTCTTGGCCGACATAGTGATTGCAACATGTTGTGGATCCTTGAAGATTCAAAATTTAATGTTTGGCACACTCGAGGATATTGTCTTAGGTCACATCATAATATTAGTTGATGGTGTTTGATCCACATTGAAAATTTATTTGAAAATTTGGTCTGACATTGTAAATATGTTTTATATTTTCTGGCCAACAAGGTTGTTGATGTAATTCCATGTTGCGGATATATAAGAGTGATTGTTTGAGAAAATTTAGTGTGTGTACGAAGGGAATAAAATACAAAGAAGAGAAAGTGTGTGAATATTGATCTATTCATTTGATTGTAGAGAAGAGTGAGAAGAAGTTTGAGCGAAGTGCAAAGAAGGTTTTATGTGCTTAACTGGAACTGTAATTAGGCTTGTGTAGAAGCTATTTTCTTAGTTCATACCCTATGGATCTAATCCGTATTTCTTTGTATTCATTGGGCAGTGAGCCCTTTTGTATTTGAGTAGTGAGCTCTAGGCAGTGTGCCTGAATGCATGTGCATTCCCATTGTTTTTCATTATACTTTTAATTGGGTATAATATTGTGGACTTACAACCACCGTGGTTTTTAGCCTAACAAGGTTTCCACATAAAAAATCTTGGTTTTCTATGTGCTTATGATGTGTTGATTGTTCATGGTTTATTTTCCATTCATCAGATCTGAGATTAAGTCAAGTAAAGTTTGAAAAGTTTAAATATTTTGTGACAAATGATTCACCCCACCTCTCAGTTGTTTGTCCTTTTTTTTCCAACAATTGGTATCAGATTTGGTTCCTCTGAAGAAGTTTAAAAGCTTGAGGTGATCCAAGATGGCATCATACAAGAAGGACAGTCCTAGATTCAATGGAACAAACTACTCATTATGGAAAGTTAGGATGGAGTGTCATTTGAGGTGTATTGGTGAACCCTATTGGAAGATTACAAATAATCCATATGTTATTCCTTAGAATAGTCCCTCCACTGTTGATGAGATTAAAGAGGCTAAGAATAATGTCAGGGCTATTGAAGCTTTGTTGAGTGCTTTCACAAATTCGGAAATGACAAATGTGATAGGTCTGAAGACAGCTCATGACATTTGGACGAAGCTAGAAACTTTGTATGAAGGAGATGTACATGTGAAGATGGCTAAGCTACAGTGAAAGGCAAGTATGAAAATTTGAAGATGGGTGAAGATGAAAATATTTCTTCTTTTATGCAAAGAGTAAATGAAATAGTGATTGGTATTAGATGTGCCGGTGGTACCCTGGAAGATGAAGAAATTGTAGCTAAAGTGCTCATATCATTGCCTCCCTCTTACAAAGCAAAGGCTCATGCTATTGAAGAAACCAGATCATTAACGAATATGACAAGAGATACACTGATTGGTAAACTTGTTGCCTTTGAGTTGAGTGAATTTGGTGA
The DNA here is from genome assembly GCA_007258455.2 of Sequoia sempervirens. Taxonomy (NCBI): domain Eukaryota; kingdom Viridiplantae; phylum Streptophyta; class Pinopsida; order Cupressales; family Cupressaceae; genus Sequoia; species Sequoia sempervirens. Next base: position 209,428,190 of record VDFB02075321.1, on the reverse strand, counting down.
ATTTGTTCCTAAGACTAAAATTGCATTTAAGGCTAGTGTATCCAGAAGAAACAAGCAAATATATGATCTGGGAGAATGTTATAGAAAGTCATTCAAGTATGAGAAAGAAATGAAACAACTTGAAGATGAAGAAAGAGAAGAAGAATTGGAAGCACTAATTGTGAAGAAAGAAGACAAAGGACAAGGTAAGTATAAAGGAAAGTGGCCTATTAAATGTTTCTCTTGTAGTAAAATAGGTCATTTTGCATCAAGGTGTCCTGAAAGAGTTCCTAGGACTAAGCCTAGCAAATCTAGATTTCAAAAGAAATGTTACTATGTTGAAGGAGTGACTAATGATGAGTTTGATAAAGATAATGGAAATGAGGATGAATGGATGTTCCTTGCTATCAAAGAAAATGGTTCGGTGGCTACTGAATTTGCTAAAGTTGAGAAATCTCTAATAGCCCGAATTGAAGAAAAGGATGAGTGGGTTATTGATAGTGGATGCTCACATCATATGACTGGTGATAAAAAGAAAATTTGTAAGTCTTGAGAAGTATGACGGTGGGGTTGTAAGATTTGGAGATAACAATGCTGGTGAGATTCGTGGCAGAGGATCTATTTGTCTTGGTGGTAAGCATAACACTGATGATGTTCATGTTGAAGGCTTGAAGCACAACCTGCTGAGTGTTGGATAGATGGTGGACAAGGGTTATGATCTTTAGTTCAAAGATGGAAGATGCGGATACTTGGAAGATCTGGAAAAGTAATTGCTTCAGGTAAAAAGATAGAAGGTAATATTTTTCACCTGAATGTTGTTAGTGAAAGTTGTTTAATTGCTCAAGTAGGTGAAAGCTGGTTATGGCATAGGAGGCTATGTCATGTGAATTTTGATAACATTGTCAAAGTAAGTTCCACTCAAGTAGTAAGAGATCTACCTAAGTTACTGAAGCTTGCTAACACAATTTGCAAGGAGTTTCAGATGGGAAAACATACTAGAGTTTCTTTTTGGAGCAAACAACATCATACAAATGGATTATTGGAGTTGGTACACACCGATCTATGCGGTCCCTCTAGAGTCAGAAGTCTTCATAGAGAAAGGTACTTTATGTTGCTTATTGATGATTAATCTAGAATGATATGGGTTGCTTTCTTAAGAGAAAAATGTGAAGCATTAGAGAAGTTCAGAAGTTTCAAGGCCATGGCATAAAATGAGAAAGGTCTAAAAATCAAATGCTTAAGGTCAGATAGAGGTGGTGTGTTCACCTCTAGGGATTTTAATTCTTTTTGTGAAGAGCATCAAATCAGAAGACAGTTATCTACTCCTCGAACCCCTCAACATAATGGAGTTGCAGAGAGAAAGAACAAAACAATTCTGGATGCTGCTAGAACAATGATGATTGAAGGAAATGTGCTTCACATCTATTGGAGTGAAGCTGTAAGCACTATTGTGTACACTTTAAACCGATTAAATGTCAATAGTAATTCTAGTAAGACTCCTTTTGAACTATGGTTTGGTTATAAGCCTACTATTAGATATTTCAAGATCTTTGGAAGCAAGTGTTAAATCAAGAGAGATGAGGACATAGGAAAGTTTGATGCAAGAAGTGATGAAGGAATCTTTCTAGGTTACTCTACTAAAAGCAAGGCCTACCGGTGCTATAACAAAAGATTAAGAAAAATGGTTGAGAGTGCAAATGTCAGAGTTGATGAGGATTCTACTAGATCATCCAAATACTGTGGATATGATTCAGATGGCCAGGAAGACAACACAAACAAAGGGAAAAATGCTCAGACATAGAATCAACTTCAAATTGTTCCATATGTTTCGATAAAACAACTTCCATTTGTTTCGGTAAATCAAGGTAGTCAGGAAGCAAAGACAAGTGCAAGTGCAGAAGAAGGAAAAAAAGAACTAGAAGTTTGAGAGAATCCTAAAACTTCGAGGTATGTAAAGCTAAATCATTCTAAAAATCAATTTTTAGGAGACAAGAATAAAGTTGTGCAAACTAGAAGAAATATTGCAGAAGAATATTGCCTGATTTCCAAAATTGAGCCTAAAGATGTCAATGAAGCTTGCAATGATGAACACTGGATGGAAGCTATGAAGGAAGAACTAATGTAGATTGAAAAGAATGATACATGGACACTTGTTCCCAGACCTAAAGATAAAAATGTGATTGGTACTAAATGGGTCTTTTGGAATAAGCTGAATGAACAAGGTGAAGTGGTCCGGAAGAAAGCAAGACTAGTATGTAAAGGGTATTCACAAATGGAAGGTATTATTTTGAAGAAACCTTTGCCCTTGTTGCTAGAATTGAACCTGTAAGGTTATTTCTTGCTTATGCTGCATATAAGAACTATAAAGTCTATCAAATGGATGTGAAGTCAGCTTTTCTAAATGGTGAGCTAGAAGAAGAAGTATATATTGAACAACCAGATGGATTTCAACTGACTGATAAGGAATACATGGTTTGTCGATTGAAGAAATCTCTATATAGACTCAAGCAAGCCCCCAGAGCCTGGTATGCTAGACTAGAAAAATACTTATTAAAGCTTGGATTCAATAAAGGTACTACTAACAACAACTTGTATTTCAAGTTGGTTCATGACAAAGAGTTGATTATTGAGGTCTTTGTTGACATTATTTTTGGAGGAGATGACAATCTATGCATGAAGTTTTCTAATGAAATGAAGAGTGAATTTGAAATGAGTATGATTGGAGAGACGAAGTTATTTTTGGGATTGCAAGTTCCTTAGTTAGACAAGGGTATCTTCACATCTCAGTCTAAATATGTGAGAGAGTTGTTGAAGAAGTTTGGCATGGAAGACTCAAAGCCTGTTGGTACTCCCATGGTGACTAGATGAAAGTTAACACATAATGATGATTCTCCTAAAAAAAATCAAACAAGATACAAGTCAATGATTGGTGGATTGCTCTACTTAACTCAGACCAGACTAGACATAATGAATGATGCATGTATGGTTGCTAGATTTCAGGCTGATCCAAAAGAATCTCATGTGACTATTGTAAAGAGAATTTTCAGATACCTAAAAGGAACAGTTGACTTTGGGATTTGGTATCCTAAAGATGATGATCTTACTTTGAATGCATATACTGATGCAGATTGGGTAGGAGATGTAGATGACATGAAGAGTACTAGTGGTGGTGCCTTCTTCCTAGGGAAGAAGTGGTGTCTTGGTTGAGTAAAAAGCATAATTCCATTTCTCTATCTACTGCTGAGGCAGAGTATATTGTTGCTGCAAATAATTGTACTCAAGTGATGTGGATGAAGTAGATGCTAAAAGATATCAAAGTAGTATACGATGAACCTATTTCCATATACTGTGACAACTCAAGTGCAATCAACATATCAAAGAATTTGGTGCTACACTCTAAGACCAAGCATATATCAATCAAGTTTCACTTCTTGAGGGAGAAAGTGAATGAGAAAGAAGTCAGACTGGAGTATGTTCCTACCAAAGAATAGGTTGCAGACATTTTCACCAAGCATCCATAGCCTATGCAATAGGCATTTGGATTTAGCTTCCTAAAGTGTGCAACTCATTATGCTTTATACATTTCCTATATTCATTTGGAATATGAAACTTTATATGCATACTATGCACTATGTATAAATAATATAGTGCTTAAATAATAACATTTAATCATTCATATATATATATGCTATATATAATATAGTATATAACTTGAAAATGTCTCACTTGATAATTGAATGCATATACTCACATTCACATTTTATGCATAATAATAGCAATGCTGCAATGGTGTATATATATATATACACGCATACATATATATATATATATATATATGCTTATATCAAATATAGACCATCATCTTGACAATCAAACACATAGATATACATTTACACATATATGTGTACATTAATGTATATGTATACACATTTCATTTAATGACTCATATACATTACATTAATGTATACATATATCCTATATACACATAACTCAACACCCATATCCATATCCTCATCAATATGTACATACATTAAGTATATATATTTACACACACATATATAATTGATTCCTCATGCAAGTATGCTTGTAAGTATTTTTACTCATATAAACACATAAACACAATTATTCTCTCATGCATGAGTCGTTATATATATAAATATTTACATGCATACTTTTAATGTACATACAAATCGACGTAAAGACAATTATTCACAAAACCCAAATACTCAAAGATTCAATCACATGATAACTTGATCACACAATCATGAAATCAAGACATTTTCTCAAGTATTTCAACCATCCTTAAAGGTTACTTGGTTCCAATTGACTTGATAACCTCAAACATAAACATTCAAAGACAAGACCAAGCCAAAACTGTAATCAATCAAACTCAACCAACCAATTCCAATAATCCAAGACTAAGATGAAGGGTTCACTTATCGAATCCAAACTGACTCGACTCTTCTAAACCAAGTCTAGGTTATGAGTGTGTGTAAGCTCAGTAAGGTTTCATTTAGGGTTACCTAGCCTATCACTTCTCTTGAGTGATACTCCCCCTCCCTTTCGAAGGATTGAACCTATCCCTGCAACCAACTTAGTATTAGAAATTCATAATAAATCCACATGCATCATAAAACATTAGCATATTCATATAGAAATGCATGATCTTCATCAATGTAAACATAATTACTCTTCCAAAGTAATAACATCTTTAATACCTATTCCATTTATTTAACAAAAATATCAAGATCATGATTGCATTCATCATCCTATTTACCCATGATGGTAAAAGTAACTCAGTATCAATAAGACGAGGTGTGACACGTTCTTACTCAAGATTAGCTTAGTACCAGAAATACTCACTTTTTTAGGCACATACCCTAGCCCAATGTACTTTGGTTAGTGAGGAGGCAGTATTAGTTCTATTATTCCATTCTTTTTTAGGCCAAGACCACTATGCCCATCATATCCCTTTTGCTTCATAAGATCTAACCCTTTTGGATACAACTCAACTAGTAACTGCTTAGGCTCAATGTCTTGCTCATCTCTATAAATCCATGTAGAGATGTCCTCGTTGATGGGCTCTTTTCTCAATTCCCCCCATTTAATGAAGGTGGTAGGAGGGTTGCAAATGGTGATTTTGGGCTGAATAGAGTGCAGTTTTCCATAAGGCTTTGGTGATTTAGGTAGCTTTCCCACGCAAAATAATCTCTCCATGTATTCCCCACATCCCTTATCATGAATCTAGAATTTTGGTTCGGATGGTGTGATGAATGGAGTGGGTGATTTTACAAGAGAATATGGATCAATGTAGTTGGATGAGGTGCAAGATTAAGCTTCTTAATTGACAGGAACTTGACATTCAATGGTTCCTCTCAAATTGTTGCAGTACTGGAAAGGATCAGGATCACCTGGTATGGTAATTTCAAGGCCATTGTATGGAAACTTCAAGTATTGATGGTAAGTGGAAGGTACAAATCTCATGGAATGAATCCATGGGAAACCTAGGAGAAGGTTGTAGGGAAAGTCTAGATCCAAGACATGGAACATTGTGTTTTGAATAGTGGGGCCAACCCTGATGGGAAATGTCATCATTCCTTTGGATGAGCATTGAGAATCATCATAATCCTTGATAACAATTGTTTTAGATTAATATATGCAAGGCTTAGAGAATCCCAATGCTATAACCAATTTTAGGGTACATATGTTCAGACCTTCTCCATAGTCTACCAAGACTTGTCTAATTTTATGTTTATTTATGTAGACTTCAAGATGCAAGGGATCATTATGATTTGGTTTTTGTGTGGAAATATCTAGTTCAAAAAAGATGACATGATGAGTTGTAGCTAAGTATCTAACCATGGCCTGAAATTGGTTGACATTTAGGTCAGAAGGTACAAATGTTTCTTGTAAGGATTTTTCTAGAATGGCTCTATGCTATGGGGAAATGAAAAGCAACTCAAGGATAGATATTTGTGTGGGTGTCTTTCCTAAATGATCAGGGAGGTTCTACTAGATTTTTAGTTGTGGATTAGAAGTAGTCCCTTGAAGGGTCACCTTAGCTCTACGGGCAGTGACAACACATTCTAAACTTTTTTAAATTGGTAATGGTAGCAACATGATCATCAAGGGCCAAATGTGATGGATGGTATAGTCATGCACAACACGAGTATAATTAGCATTATTATTATTCCTTGAACTAGAGGCCTTCCCTTTTCCATGGTCTTGCAAGGGAGTTTTGAATATGGTATGATCAACATTTGTTTTAGGTTGTGAATTATCCACTGAAATGTCACCTTGTTAAATAAGATCTTGAATGAGATTCTTGAGTGTCCAACATGATGATGTTGTGTGTCCTTTTCCATGATGGTGTTCACAAAATTCATTTTCATTCCACCAATTGGGTTTGACCAAAGTCAGTTCATATGTCTTAATGTCTAGAAGTTGAATGATGTTTGATTGCAAAATTTTCTTCAAAATTGACTTAATGGATTCCCCTAGGGGAATGTATGTCCTTTTGGTGTGAGAAGGCCCTTTGTGTTTTTGTTGATTGTTTTGGACAACATTTAATGTTTAATCATGGCTATATTTTTGTGTGTTTGATGTAGAGGGACCTTTAATATGAAGGTTGGGGTTGCCTTGATTTGCCATTTTTACGTCAACAACTCCATCATTAGTGACATTCTTGTTTCAGGACCAAAATTTTCTTTTGTCATTATTAGCTTTTGGAGTTTCTTTGTGCAATTTAACTAGTCCCTTTGTCACAAGAGCCTTTTCAATAAAGACACCTTTTTCAATGACGTCCTCAAAATTTGTACAACATTGTATTTGGAGTTGAGTCATTAATTTTGCGTTAAGGTTTTCCACAAACATGGGGACTAACTGTTTATTAGGTATGTGGCAAGGATGCTTGCTAGCCATACTTTTCCATCATTGGTAGAATGATGTGAGTGAATCTCCCTCATCTTTTTTAGTTGTGCACATTTTGGCAAGGGTCATGTCACTTTCTTTATTGTAGGAAAAGTGATTAATGAATCTGTCAACCAAGTCACCTCATGTCCAAATCCCTGGAGGAAGGTGTGCAAACCACTCTAGAGCCTAAAACTGCAAGAATTCCTAGAAATAGTCTCATCAAATGTGTGGGATCAAAAGCAATATCCATACATGTCATGTTAAATTATTGTATGTGTTCCACTAGATCACCTTTCCCTTTATAATTTTTAAATTTTGGTGTAGGGACGTGAGGGGGAAAAGGCAGTATGCATAGATTTCTATCAAATGGATAAGGACACAAGTCCTCCATAGAATGTCTTTTTTGTTGTTCCACAATTGCATGTTTGTCTTTTGTTGCATTTCTTCTATTTTTTACATTAAGGTGTTCATTTGAGATGGTGTCGTGTTAGGTTGATTTTGCATGATGGAATTAGTGTCAAATTTTGGATTTGGAGTGACAATTTGTTGCATGGGACTTTGTTGATATTAATGTGTGAATGTTGCATTGGTGTTGGTTTGATTTAGAATGAAATTGGTATTTTGATTTGTCCCAAAAGTCATGTTTGTGTTTGGTGTGATATTCTAAAATTGAGATGGACCTTGATTAACACTTTGAAATTGAAATATTGGACCTTGATTTGTATTTTGAAATTGAGGCATGGAACCTTGATTTGTGTTTTGAAATTGAGGTGTGGGCCCTTGATTTGTGTTTTTAAATGATTTTTCATTTTATGTGGAACAATATGAATCCTCCTTGATTTATTAGGTTTATTTTGAGATGTGGGACCTTGGTTTGTGTTTTGAAATAGAGGATTTGTGAATTTCATACCCATGAATCTTGATGATGAGGCACCAAATGTAAAATTTTGTCCTTGTGTTGTGGCATGAGTGCTCTTGTTTACAAATGTTGGTGGATTAGGAATGTGTACATTTGTTGCCATGTGTGTTGTTATCCCAAGTGGTAGGATAGGGAATATTTGTTGTGAGGATGGCATTCCTAATGAGAATGTATTTTGATTGAAACCTTGGTTTTGTGTTTGTGTAGCTCCCTCCACAAGTGTAGAAACATCATAGTCAGAAGGAAGTTTTTCCCCTTACTTAGCTAGTACATAAAAGAATATTTGTATTGGAGCACTAACAAGCTCATTGACAATGCATACAATCCTTGGTGTAGACACATAAAATTGACCTAGGCTTGCAAGTTCTATTCTTTTCGTAATTCTTCCTGACATAATTAAAATATTTAATTATGTCCTATGGTCTAATTTCAACTATTAATTAAATAATTATCAATTATTTAATTAATTCAGGTCTTTTATTCCTCTTTATTATTTAAATAAATAAATTATATTTATTTATTTAAATATATCGCTAATTTTCTAATGTCTCTCTATAATTAAATAAATTCTTAAATTTATTTAATTATCTTTGGTCCACTATTTCTTCCTGATTATTTAAATAAATGAATTTTATTTATTTATTTAAATACTTCATTAATATCTCATGTCCTCTTATAATTAATTAAATTCTTTAATTTATTTAATTATAGTCCACCTTGGCCTCTCCTAATTTTAAATAAAATTATTTATTTAAAATTTTCTCACTTTCTATTTTCTTCCTCCAAGTAAATAACTCAAATTAATTATTTACTGTCACATGGCCCCACTTTTGAATTAAATTAATTTTTAATTCAAAATGATAACTTTCCTCCATAAATCAAATAATTTATATTATTATTTGATTTTCCAACTTTTTCTTTTTCGTGCCATTCTTATCTTCTTGTCACATGCAACCTTGTCCATTGATTTGATTCTCTAAAATCAAATCTCAACCATTCATTTCAAATTTCACCCTAATGTTTCCCTAACCCTAATTGTGGGTTGTCACATTTAATCTTAACCATTGATCTTAGGGCATTTGTCAACTTTTAATCTTGGCCATTCATCCAAAATTGACTTTTCTATAAAATGGCAATTTTGGTCTCATTTGCACATCTCTTGACACTTACACTTCATACATCTTGGAATTTCTTGACTTCATACTTAGACATTTTCATGCTTTAGGTTTGCTTCATAGTTTCTTCATAGTTGCATTGTGTAGCATTTGATAGAATCCTTCAACATTTGCTTAGGATATTGGCATAGTCATAGGTTGCTCATCATAAATCTGAGGGAAAACATAATATTGCAACAAATAGAGAAGGTGCAATGGAGGTTAATCATGGAGGTTGAAGACATTTGGTGAGATCTTTCCTTGTTTTCATGTTTTGTACTCCTTTTTTCTTCATTGCTTTGATTTGGGTTATTTTGTTTAAGCTCTAATCTGTTAACCTGGTATTTTCCCTACTACACTTGTTACCCTACTTCTTTCTCACTTTATTTTATAAATGGTTCATACATTATGTTAAAACATAAATAAACTCAATTCTCAATCTACTATTTTGAGTTATTGAAATTATCTCTTACAATTGCATATTTGCATATAATTTTCTAGTTATCTAAATTCTAGATCCCCTCGGGAAACTACATTGATCTTACAACTATTCTATCCACATATTTAAGACCTAGCAAACAGGAAAATTGGAGTAGTTGTCACTACTTTTCAAGAGAGGCAATAAACCCTTATTGCGTAGCACGTTGTGCATGACTAAAATCACCCTCAACAATCCCCTACAACAAGAAAAATATGAACACATATAATCTTGTTAACATTTCACAAGAGCTCCAAGACATGAGAATCATGATTCAAATAATTCAAGTAAGACATCATAAGAAACCATATGCTTTTGGTGATATATGACCTTACCCATTTGATCAATCTATCACTATGGCACCTTTTTATGAAAACTTTGAAATTCCAAAATTTGACAAATACTAAGGGAAAGGAGATCCTATGGAACACATCAAGTAATTCTATATAGCATGTCAAGAAGTCTCCTTTAGAAACATATATCTTATGATATTTTCCCTCGAAGCTTAGGAGGTCAAGCATTGGAATGGTTCATCCATCTTCCACATAGTTCTATCACCACTTTTAAAGATCTAGCTGAAAATTTTGTAGCATATTTCTCCTAAAACATTAAACATGAGACCATCATGCTAGATTTGTGCAACAAAAAACAAAATAATGGTGAGATATTTGTGGCCTTCTTGCAAGGATGGCAACATCTTTCTAGCATATTCCCATGCCCTATTCCTAAAAAACAATTAGTAACCATTTTTGTGCAAAATTTAAATCTGGAAAAGGGCTTTCATTTGCAAGTCCAATGCGCCAACTTCTTTGATGAAATCATAGATAAAGGAGTAACTATTGAAAAATCCGTCATACAAAAATGGTTAGTCAAGATCTATAAAGAATCCAAAGACCATAATCAAAACAATGACAAACCACACTTTTGGGCCAAAAATAAAAATATTGTTAATGATGGTGTTACTAATGCTAAGCACATCCAAAATGTACAAACAACACCATCTTCATCCCAAATTAATATGAAATCACAAGTTTTTCAAAATAACATCATTATTCCACAAGGACAAACCAAACAAAATAATAACCCAAAATGCAAATATACCCCCTAGTCAAGCCCATGGAGATAGTATTTCAAAAACTAGTCCAACCTAAGCTCATAAAATATCTAGGGACTAGGCCCTTTGATGAAAACCAACCAAATTCTGCATGGTATAAAGATAATGAATATTGTGAATACCACAAAGTAAAAGTACATGCCATAGCTAAATGTATGAAATTAAAGAATTCCATCCAAGATCTTGTTGATAAAGGATAAATAATAATTGAAGGTCAACAAACACAATCAACAAATAAAAAATTGGTTATTTACCCATAAAATTTTCCCAAGTATGGTAAAGCCTCCAAATACAACAAGGTGGTCCCCTACACCTACACCAATTATGTTCAAAACCTGACATCCCATGACTCTACTATAGGAATATTTGAAGAATCTTCCCTACATATAGCCACACTCACCATTAAAGAATTTGATTGCATTGTCACCACATTCCCTGGGAGAGTCACTATCCAAGGAGCCTCATCTTCCTCCATCCAACCATCTAACCAATATAACACCTTAGACCATCTAGGAAAGACACTCGCAATTTTTTTTATCTTGGAATGATTAAAAACCTCCCCTACCCATAAATAAATCTTGGAATGAGACTTATGAGAATCCAAAGTGCTTAATGATATTAATGCAGAATAATTTTAAGCCATGATATCACATTTATCCTCACCTTACCATCTATTCTTTACTAAAAAAGACATGTCCACACAAGACAATTCTCACAATAAAGCCCTACACATTGAAACATGCATCCATAAACAAAAGATCAAGCATGTACTTATAGATGGTTGATTAACATTGAATTTGTGCATTTTTAAATTTAATAATATAGTTTGGATATTTTGATGGAGCTATAGACCCTAGTAAGAGGATAAAATTCAAGGCATATGGTGATGTTGAACGTGATTTTGAAGAAATAATAAAGTTTCCCATTCAGTTTAGCCCTGCCATTATGGAAATAACACTCCAAATTTTAGACCTTGATCTCCCGCATAATATACTCCTATGTCGCTCATGGATTCACACCATGCAAGCCATTCCCTCCACTTTTCACCACTGTATTGAATTCCCATATCAAGGTAAGGAAATCATTGTTCTTGTTGACCCTCATCTCTTTCAATATTGCAAAATATTGAAAGAAAATTACCATAATTCACATAATTGTCCAATAAACAATGTTTCCTCTCTATCATCATTCTATATTGATCCCCCATCCCTTAATATTTCACCTCCTTTAATGCAAACATACCTAATGTCAAGGCTAAGATTATGGTAAATAATTTAGGGAATATGAAAAGTAGAATTCCCTTTGCATTGGATAACTCCCACCTTCTCCAAAATATCATGGACAACTAAAGGCCAAATTCACGATTGTTGAAGAAACATTCAAAGAAGAGGAAACTACCTTCAAGAAATGGTGCCTTTTAGACAAAGATATTATCGACAGTGACATTAATTCCTAGATTTATAAAGAAGAAGAGACACCTTCAATCCTAATAGAAATTTTTTGCAAAGATCTACAAATTTGCAAAAGTATGGGATACAAAGGAAAAGGTCTTGGAAAAGAGGAACAAAGCTTATTGAAACCTATTAAACCAATATAAATACCTAAAAATAAGGGGATTGGATATGAATCACCTAAATTGGTGCCTATAAAGCCTAAGTATACTAAGCAAAAAGCAACAAAATCTTCTTCTATTATCTATAGCACTGAGGAGAATACATATGAATAATCCTTCAAAAATACCACATCCTTATTCAAATACATTCACATATGAACCACCATCCACTCTAATCCCATAGACTTATGACTCATTTACCTCAAACTTATCGATTGGGACCAATAAGGACCTCTTGTTTCAGATACCTTTGTAAATGATGAGCTAATTCGGGAATTAATAGGAATCCATGAACATATACCATTTGGTAATCACAAAGAAATATTTAAAATCAATTTGAATATTGAGGCCTACTTTGGAGAACAATTCAAATCCCTTAGTCATAAAATAGAAAATCCAAAGACTTAATGTTCCCTAGTGAAAACCTCCATGAGGCACTCTTGAACAATAAAAAAGTAAAAAAAAATGACGTATCCTCTAGTGAAAACATCTCTAAGGTGCTAGAGGATGAGGAAGTTGACTTACCCTCAGTAGTACCACATTATCAAGAAAAGTCTCTAGTACTAGTGGAAAAAGTACAAGCAAGTAACTTGGGCACTAAAGAGGATCCTAAAATCACATTCCTAGCATCCTCTCTCATAAATGAAAAAAAATATAATTTTATAGAATTTATCAAAAGATATTCAAATAATTTTGCATGGTATTATGCTAACATGCAAGGGATAGATCTAGATATACATCACTTGGAATTTTACCCAGATGCAAAACTAGTCAAGAAAAAATTAAGAAAAAATGCATCCACAAATAGCCCTCTTGGTAAAAGAAAAATTAGAGAAACTTTTGGAAGCAAGTTTTATTTTTCTAATATACTACCTTGAGTGGGTGTGCAACATCGTACCTATCACTAATCCCATTAGGGCATTAAAGTTTGCATAGATTTCAAGGACCTCAACAAAGCATGTTTCCAAAAGATGATTTCCCTTCCAAACATTGACATAATAGTTGATCTCACAGTAGGACATGAAATTCTATCACTCGTGGATGAATTTTCAAGATACAACCAAATCAAGATAGCTACATAAGATCAACATAAAAAAAACATTTTTCATGCCATGAGGAACCTTTTTCTAACATGTAATTCCATTTGGTCTTACAAATGTAGGAGCTACCTACCAATAAGCAATGATAGTAATATTCCAAGATTTTCTACCTGTCATCATGGAAGATTATGTGGATGAAATTTTGGGAAAATCAAATAAAAGAGAATAACACATTCAAGTACTTGAGAAAATATTTGATCACCTCAATCAATATCAAGTATGTTTAAATCCTAATAAATGTGTTTTTGGCATCACCTCTAGAAATCTCTTGGGTTTCATTGTGTCCAAATGAGGCATTGAAGTCGATTAAATTTTTTTTGAAGCTATTGTTAAAATTCCTCCACCCAAGAATTTAAAATAGTTTCATACTCTCCAAGGAAAAATTCAAGTCATTTGCCATTTTATCATAGAGATTGCAAATAAATCACAACCATTTTCATACTTGTTTTACAAAAATACATTATTTCAATGAAATGATCACTTTCAAATAGAATTTGATCAGCTTAAAGAATATTTGGTATCACCTCCTATGCTCATTCTATTAGTTCTAGGAAAACCACTTCTATTGTACATATCAACAACAATTTACCTTTGGGGGAACTTTTAGCACAGCATGATGATACTAGAAAAGAAAAATCCATCTTTAACACCAATCACACTTTCATGGGTTATGAGCTTTACTATACACCCATGGAATGATCATGCATTGCTATTGTCTTTAGTACTTAAAATCTAAGACATTATATGCTCATTGCTAAAACACAACTCATTACCAAAATTGACCTACTCAAATATTTATTATCTAAAGCAACCCTCACTAGACGAATGGAAAAAGTGGGTGATGATCCTAAGTGAATTTGATATTGAATATGTAAATAAAAAATCAATAAAAGGATAAGTAATATCATATCAGCTTGTTGGGGCAACCATAAAAAATGATCATCGACTCATAGCTAAATTTATAGAAGAATCAATATTATTTTTAACAAAGAAAATGCAATGAAAATTATTTTGATGGTTCCCACACACAACAAGTTTTAGGAGTAGACATCTTCTTCATTACCCCTCAAGTTGATTTCATTCCTAAATAATATTGAATAGCCTTCCAATGCACCAATAATATAGTTGAATATGAAGCATTGATCACATGATTGAAAATTATCATTCAATGGAAAATCACAAAACTGTAAGTATATGGAGACTCCCAACTACTTATCTAACATGTTAATGATGAATACCAAACCAAGATGACAAAATAATTCCATACAAGAGAATGGTAGAAAAATTCAATCATTTTTTTTCTCAAATCTATTTTGAACAGGTTCCTCTCTTGTCTAATAAAGCTACAGATGCCATAGCCACCATTGGGTCACTTCTATACATGCCTCATAATAGTCATAAATGTGAATTATTGGTTGAACAATTATTGATTCCAACATATGACATCTCAAATTTAGAATTAGTATGCAAAATTTTTGGTCCCAATTCCCCATTGTATCAAGACATATACATGTACCTATATGACAACACCCTCCCACCTAATCTTTCCAATACCCAATGCAAAACCTTCATCTTCCAATCATACCTCTTCATGATCATTGTTGATACCTTATATAAAAGATGCTTCAATGGAACACTCCTTTGAGTTTTAGACAAAGAAGAATCCCAAATGTGCTTTACATAAAGTATATGAGGGTATATGTTGTGCTCACTCTAATGGAAATGCCCTTTCCAAAAAGCTATTAAGGATAGGTTATTACTGATCAACCATGAAACAAAATGCACATTAGTTTGTGAATAAGTGCTAACCATGTCAAAAAATGATGATTTGATAAATGCACCATCTCAAGAGTTGCAACCAATCACTACACCATGATCATTTTTGCAATGGGAACTTGATCTTGTTGGAAAAATCTATCCATCCTCCTCAAATGGCCACAAATTCATCATAACCACCACTAAGTATTTTACAAAGTGGGTCGAGGCCATTCCCCTTACCTATATCACTAGAAAATAATTTTCTAAATTCATCCTCCATTACATCATCCCTCTTGCAATCATCACTAACAATGGAAAACCATTCAAAAATCAAGATGTTCATGATATTTTTAAAAAGTTTCATATCCAATGTTGGCCTCCTACAATGATTTAACAACTAGGCCTTTACAACTGTGATTCAGAGATTGAACATCCAACTTGAATAGTTATTTCAATCATCATGAAGGTGCATTTAACTTGTCAACCTAGGGATGTGAACTTGAAATGGGTCAACACAATATGTGCACTAGGAACTCAAAGTAGCCATTTTCATTTTATAGCTAAGAAAGACACAATGCTGAAAGTAAATTGCTTGGAAAGGAATAAAATAAATGTTGAACATAAACAAACAACTATACTAAGCTGAAATGCATGATAGAAATGAAAAATTGAACAACAAACAGGAAACTACTATGTCTTCTTTGGCTGCAGGAACAGTCACAGAATGGAATTCTAGTGGTTGTAGGAACAATCAGCGCCAAATTCTTAACTAATTATTGAATAGAAAGTAATAACTAGGATAAACTAAGCTAAAGGACAGATTTCTCACCAAGTGGGCCCCCTTGGATGAGTATCCTCTAATACTAATGTAAACTTAGATACTCAAACTTAGAACTTCATTTTATTCACTGGAATCATGAGTACAAAAGAGTAGCATAATTGTATTGCTGAAAACTTAAGAATGCAAGTACATCATTGAATCACATAGCTTCTTGAGAAGGAGCATCTAATCCTTATTTATAGTACCAACTAAGCAAGGTGGTCAACTCCACGAACTAGGAGGATGCAATTTTAGGGAAAGCAGAGAAAGTGGAGAGGCGGTTACACGTGCATGGAATCTAGTCAAACATGCATGCCTCAACGTAGATTTAGCACAATAGTAATGCCTATATTCACTCAACATCAAAGATAATTTACAAGGTAGTTACATTTTATTTTCATGAGGAACCCCTTGTCGTTGACCTCCTTTGACCTTTGAACGATTCCCTTGTTGGATGTTATGGTGCATGCCCAGCTGGTGGTGTCTTTCTCAATTATATCTACATGGAAATGTTAGTACGCACAATAAATGCATATCTATAACCACCTTAAAGAAAATTCATTAACCACATGCAAAATTAATATAGATAGTCCATATAACATGCCAATGTCATTAAAGATTTGTAGAAATAAGATTAGGCCCAATGTCTATAGTTTTGAGGAAATATCATAAAAGAATATCAACACTTAACATCAAGGTCCATGACAACTTCAACAAATAAATCATAAATTCTACCCAAAATTAGACCATAAACTAGATTCATCACTCCCCCCAACCTAAGGTTTGGCTGGTCCTCCAGCAGGGGAAGGGTTGTTCTTCTGCTTGGTCAATGCTCAAAAATTTCCAACTGACAACTATCCTACATCAGTGTTTGTTGTGCATGAATCATGGTCCCAATAGAATCCTCCCAATCTGTCCAATCTGCTCCATCTTTGTCTCTTTGCAACAATATCATAGTGGTAAAACCTGAAGTTTGGTACGGGCCACATCAAAATAGGTGGTTGAAAAGTCAGGGGAAGCCAAAATCATCCCTTTGTTCTTCCAATTTGTATATATCTATCAATTATTTTGAGTGCTACAACATAGTTCTGGATGGAATGAGGCTTAGCCTATTTTAGCTCATTAGTTAGGTTGTTCCATCTCTATGAGAGGTATCTCTTCGTAGTTTCCTCTTTTGCTTTTTCCTTCACCTCATACTCATTGTAGATTGCTTCTATCCAAGGCATAATCCTATTACCATAGCTAGGTCTGAAAATCATTCTGTTCCATTCCCTGTAAATTTCCCTTGGGTTTCTTGATTCAACCCTGATGGGAAGAGGGATGTTGGATTCCAATTGCTTATAAGCCCCATATTATTGTCCCCAACTAATCTCATTTTGCACCCAAAACATGAATGCCCTTAATTGGAAATCCCCAACATACAATAGTGGATTCCAATCATGGTCTTGAGTTACAGCATAATTATGCAAATAAAACTCACACAACAAATTCTTCATTTTAGGGGAAGCAATTCGATAAGCATTGAAAAATTCAACAGGAGTCTCAATGGAAGGGTTCAAATATGAGGCAATCCTTTCCAGCTTAAAGGAAAATATATTTCTCCTTCAAATGTAGAGCATAGACCCTTGGAGGGGTCTTGCACTCTAAAATGTGGTACCAAGGCTACCATATCATCCACCTTCTTCTTCAAGGTGGCAATTTTTACATCCTCGTCTTCAATCTCCTTATCTTTCTTTTGAATTTCCTTCTTCAATCTGTGTTTCTCCTCCTTCCATTCTTCTTCCATTCTTTGCATCTCTTTCCATAAATTCATAGCTACCATGTGCATTGAAAAATTAGGTGGGTTATGCATTCCTACCAAAAATTTTCCTGGCATTGATGCTTGCTCCCCATATAGTACTAACTGCAAGGATTCAGGTTACCCCATCAATTCCAGCTACAAGGGCACTGATTGTTCTTGTTCTTGTTGTTGCTACATGAACTCTTGCTTTTGTTCTTGCTCTTGCTCATGCTGCAGGATCTCTTGCTACAAGATCTCTTGATTTTCCTCATACCCTTGATTCTCCACTTGTTTTGCAATATCAGCAAGATCTATCAATGTTATGTTTGTTGTCATCTTAAATATATCCTCTTCCTCAACATTCACCTACCCCATTGGAGCTTTTGTGTCCCCCTATGATATTTCTCTAGACTTAGAGCTTTCCTGTAGAGGCATACCAAAGGCTGACCCAGTTGGTCTTGATTTTCTAGGAGGGCTCTCATGTTTTTCTTTAGCTGCAGGATGAATTGTGTCAGCTTTCCGCTCCTTAGAGCTTGGTACTTCTTTTTTTGTCATCTTCTTTTTAGCTTTTCCTTTTCTCATTTCTACCTCTCTCTTTGGTGCCCTAGTTTTCATTAGGATTCCAAGTGGAACATCATCATCAAAATCTGGGGAGGAAATTTCTTTGTCTGAGTGCTCTGTCCCAGAAGAGCTAATTTCTATGGTTTCTTCTTCTACAGGAGGATTTTCACTAGGGTCTACGCTAGAGGTTGAATCACCAAGAGTGGCTTCGGTCATACTCAATCTCCTGCTAAACCTATGAGGTTGAGGTAAAACCCTAGGTCGCAAGTCCTTAGGTCTAATTTGATCAATTTTTATAAATTCTTCCTGGGTCATTCCAGACATATCATGTAGAGACTTCTCAACTAAAAATTTAATCAAATAATGGTGGGAAATAGAATTGTCCCTACCTTTTTGAGTCTCAGCCACCATGATTGAAAGAAGGTTGTTTAGCACATTCAACACACTCATCCTCCTCCCGTGCCTCATGTGATTCAAAATTTTGAAGTGCACGGAATGTAGATTCGACAGGTGACCTTCACAAGTGATGTATCTTATGACATAAATAGCTATCTGCTCCCATGGCTCAGGCAAAGAGGTTCTCTTCACACCTTGTTTATCTATGCTCAATGGAGGGTCACTCGATTCTGTAAATTCAGCCCTACTGACCTGACGTCTCTTGAGGCAGGGTAATGTTCACCATCGGTAGGTAACCCTATAACTTATGCAATCCATTCTTTAGTCGCCATGACCTCCAACCCTTTTATCATGGCCTTCTCTTTAGACAATTTCTGGGTGAATTCTAGTGCAATGTCTTCATCAAAACCATCTAGCTTTAGGAAGTAGTCTAACCACCCACAGTTTCTGAATTTGGACAAGCAAGGTGCATCCTGTAGTAATACATCATGCACCATGGGTTCATTTTGAATTAACCCACCTCCCATTGTCTATAATCAAACAATCACTCTGTGGTTTCCTTCCTACAATTCTCATCTGAAAACCAAATTCACCTTTCTACAAAACTTATCAAATTTCTAATGCCAATGTCGACTGATTTTTCCCTTTTTAACCTTTTGTTTGCAGCTTGAGATTGTGACATGTTCAATAATTGCAAGGAAGGAGTAATAAATGAAAGCTATGATTGAGAGAAATGGCGGTGGCAATTGGTGTCACCTCACACATGCGAGCCATCCTCTCACTCAGATTTCAAATAGGCTCAATTTAAATTTTGTTGATGTAGACTGGCATGGACTAACACATGGGAAAAGTATTCACATTTTTTTCCTCCCCCCCAACCTAAATTTAGGCATGTGTCCTCACATGTGAGATGATGATTTGATAGGGGTAGGGAATAATGGCACACTATGGTGAATGTCCATATTAATGTACAACAATTAAATGAATGCACTAAAGACAATTAAGATATAACAATTAATGTGCACATACCTGAATGTGTGGAGGATTCATTTCAAAGATTGTGGAGAAAGTACCATTCACCTTTTTAGGAAATAAGTTGAGAAATTAATGAAAATTAGGTGGAATGAGGTGGAGTGGAATGAAGTGAAGCGATGGAAGAGAGAGAAAGGTAGAGATGGATGGGTGGATGGGTGAAGAAGTGGACTCCCACAAAAGTGGTAGTTTTTATTATGAAAAGTACATACCTTAATTAGCTAGAAGGAGGGACACCAGGTCCACTTCCTTTAGTTGTAGGAAGCTCGGGTGCAACATGTTGAGTGAATTGTTGTAAGAACTCCTCCTTGGAAGTTGGCTTGTGATGCAATTTGAGGTGATGACCATTGACAAGCAACTTGAATCTGACTGGTTCAATAGTAGTGAGTTGAACAACACCATTAGGGAATACTTTAGCAACCTCATATGGTCCTAGCCACCTTGTCTGCAATTTTCCAACATTGTCTTGATACCTTGAGTCATAGAGCACTGCCCAGTCACTTGGCTGGAATTTCTTGTCCTTGATGAATTAGTCATGCCACTTGATTCTTTGATTTTGCACTACCTCTATGTGATGCAAGGCTACTCTCCTCATCTCATCCAAGGCATTCAGCTGAATGATTCTTTCTCTTTATGCCTCAGAGATATCCATCCCCAAATCTAGTGCAGTCCTAAGAGTCTTATGTTCAAATTCAATGGGCATCATGTCTATTTTTCCATACAACAACTCAAATGGAGTGAAGCCTACAATTGTTTTCCAAGTAGTTTTGTAAGCCCAAACAACTTCTGGTAACCTATTTTCCCAATCCTTTTTGTGGATAGCTACTATTTTGGTCAGAATAACTTCAATTTATCTATTGGTCACCTCAACTTGGCCATTGGCCTGGGGGTGATAAGGATCAGACTTCTTGTGTTTTCTGTTGTACTCATTAACTAGTGCTGCAACAAGGGTTGATGTGAATTCAGCCCCTTGATTAGTCACTATCTCTCTTGGAACTCCATACCTTGTGAAAATCTCCTCATAAAGAAATTTTGCTACCTTTTTATCTCTTGCATGTTTCATGGCCTTAACTTCTACCCACTTAGTTACATAATTAGTGCATACCAGGATATATGACTTACCATTTGATGGAGGGTCAATGGGTCTTACAAATTCTAATCCCCACTTGTCAAAAGGAGTGATTACTACCTGAGGGTAAAGGGGAATCTCATCATATTTGGTTGGTCTGCTCATTCTTTGGCATCTATCACATTTTCTTGTATACCTTCCTGCATCCTTATGGAGTGTTGGCCAGTAATATCATGTGTTCAAAATATTCATTGTTGTCCTTTTGGCTGTAAAATGTCCTCCACACGGTTCGTTGTGATATGCTTGAAAAATTCCATATGTCTCATCTTCTCTCACACATCTCCTCATGACATGGTTTGGTCTAGTATGAAACAAACATCCAACAATCCATGAGAAAGGAAAATATTTTTCAATGAGTTCCCTTCTCTCTTTTGGATGGAAGTGAGAGATCCTACCTGTGACTAGATAATTAGCTATGTTAGCATACCAGGGTGTTTGTACACTGATGGATAATAGATTCTCATCAAGAAAAGAGTCATCTATGGCTTGATTATCCCCTAATGTAGTCAACCTTAAAAGAAAATCTACAACAAAATTGTCCTTCCCTAGTTTATCCACAATGGTTATGTCAAACTCATGCATCAACAACAACCATCTTGCTAGCCTACCATAGATTAGAAGTTTATTCATGAGATATCTAATGGCTGCCTGATCAGTGTGCACAAAGATTTGGTAACTTGTTATGTAATGCCTGAATTTGTTTAGGGCATAGATCACTGCTAGCATTTCTTTCTCTGTCACTGTATAGTTGAATTCAGCTCCCTAAAAAAATTTGCTGACAAAATAAATGGCATTTTCAATAGCTATTTTTTGTACTAAGACTACTCCTATGCCATAATCTGATGCATTTGTATGGATGTGGAAAGGAAGCTCCCAATTAGGTCCTTTGAGTATAGGAGCATGAGTCAAGGCTACCTTCAAATCAAAAAATGCCTTGTCACAATCTTTAGTCCACTAGAATTCAGCATCTTTAGTGAGAAGAGTGTACAATGGTGCTGCTATTTTGCTAAAATCCTTGATGAAACACCTATAATATATTGCATGGCCCAAGAAACTCCTAACATCCTTTTGTTTTTCTAGTGTGGGCAGATTTGTGATCATTTCAATCTTTGCAGATCTACTTGAATTCCTTTGTGGGAGATGTAGTGTCCAAGAACTACACCTTCCTGCATCATCATGAATCACTTTTCATTGTTTAAAGAGAGATTGTGATCTTCACATATTTGTAGGAATTTCCTAAGATTCTCCAATGCTTCATTGAAATTAGCACCATAGGTGGTGAAATCATCCATATAAATTTTCATGCAATCATGATAAATGTCTAAAAATATGCTAATGACTGCCCTCTGAAAAGTTGCAAGTGCATTGCATAAGCCAAATGGGAGTACCAAGTAGGAATAGGTCCCCCATGGATAGGTAAATGTGGTCTTCTCTTGGTCCTCTGGTGTAATTTGGATATGGTTGTAGCTGCTCAAGCCATCTAGAAAATAAAAGTATTACTTTCTTGCAAGTGAGTCCAAAACTTGATCTATGAAAGGTAAGGGAAAATGGTCCTTTTTGGTGGCAGCATTGAGTTCCCTGTAATCAACACAAACTCACCATTTCTGTCCTTTCTTGGGCACAATCACTAATGGAGACACCCACTGGCTATCTAAAATGGGGTAGATAAATCCTGCATCTAGCAATTTTTGCATTTCCCCTTTTACAATTTCTCTCAATGCAGGGTTAATTCTTCTTTGTGGCTGCCTCACTGGGGTGAAATCATCTCTAATGTAAATTATATGAGTACAAAGCTTAGGGTCCAATCCCTTCATATCAGGATAGTCCCACGCAAATGCATGCTGGTGGGTCCTTAATAATTTTTCCAATAACAATTGCTGCTCTTCACTCAGTTTGTTGTTAACATTCAGATATTTTCCTTCTGACACCTACACTTGTGTAGTTAACTCTATCATGGTTTCTTCATTAATGCATGGTACCTTGAGTTCATATAGAAGTAATGTATGAGACATACTTGTTGATGCAAGAAGTCCAGCTATAGGAAGAGTGGTTGTAGGAAGAGTGGTTGCAAGAAGAACGTTTGTAGGAATAGTGGCTACAGGAAGAGCAGGTAGAAGTGTCTTGACTGGAGCAACAAAATGAGAAGATGATGCTTCCTCCACTTCACAATGGTTCTGAATGATGTTAGCTAATACTTAATCTTTGTCTTGAAGCTGCATGAAGGAGCTTCTACCTAACATCATAAGTTGTGCCACAGAATTAACTTCCTCAACCTCTTCACCAACATGTGGCCATACAGGATTATCCTCATCATGGGATGGCTGAGCAAGAGGATAAAGAACAAAATTTTCTATGCTCTTCCCATTAGAAATGGTCATGTCACTTGACCGACATCCAATATATGTGTTTGCACTTGCTAACCATGGCCTTCCAAGAATAATGAGATACCCGCCTAGTGTAGCTTTAGGAGAAAGAATCATGAAGTCTATTGGGTACTTCCAGGAGTCTAGAATTACCACAATTTCTTCCACTATACCATCAGGCTTAATAGTAGAACTATCAGCAAGCTACAAGAAAGTAGGAGTAGATCTCATGCTTGCAACATTTAGTTGTTGTAGGATGTCCTTAGTCATTACATTTATTGTTGCCCCTAAATGAATTAGAGCATTCTTTATTTGAATCCCAATTATAACAACTGCTACCATAGGACTACCTAAGTCATTTTACTTAGGGATAGTCATTTTTCCAAGCATGATGTCAACTAGTTGTCCCACCACATGAACCATAGTGGGTTTTTTCTTCTTCAGGCTTGGCTTCTTGAGGCATGCTTCTTTGATTGTCTTGCCATAGATTGTGACATCCTTTATGGCCTAAAATAGAGGTATCTAGACACATATATGCTTTAGCTGATCCAAGATTTCAAAGGTTGTGTCCTCCTTTTCTTCCTTTTTCTTGGAAACTTCCAATCTCTGAGGAAATGGTGGTTCTTGTTTAGTCTACTTGACTTGGACTAGTTTGGGATTTTTAGATGCACTTGGCTGAATGGGATCATTCAAAGGTTCCTCTTCCTCTTCCACAAGAAGCTCAGTGATAATGGGCTTGGAAGGGGCTGGTAAATTAGTTCCTAAATGCAAGTGGATGTCACACTCACAACATATGTAGGGAATTGGTTTGAATCGACAGAGTATACAGGTTGTTGTTGTGGTTTGTTATTTAGATTGGGTGTGGGCTGAGTAGATTTAGGTGGAATTGAGCTTGAATTAGTAGGTGGAGGCATTATAGTAGGTTGTTGGGGCTAAGAAAGTGGTTGCATGTAGCTATTGGGTTGGTTTGGCCATTGTTGTCCTCTCCTCCATTGATTTGTTTGATGCCAATTTCGTGGGGGTGGCTACCAATTCTCCTGAGGTTGTTGCCAATGGGGTGGAGAGTTTTGATGACTGGGCCAAACATTTGAAGGGTTACCCCAAGGCTGTGGTGGATATCCTCCATTGTTGGATGGATATGGGGGCTGCCATTAGTTACCAAATGAATAGGAATTGAAATATAACCCAACATAAGAGAGTGGATCTAGTGGCATACCTTGTCTTGGAGCCCAAGGACTCCTTTGTGCAACATAGTAGACTTGAACTTCTTCAATCTGAATTGGTTTGAACTCAGGTGGAATCTACTTACTTTCAATATTAGCTACCATCTTGCATCTGTAGTCCTTTTGTCTCCAATGGGGGCAATACTCTGCCAACATTGCCTCTGCCTCCGCTTGTTTCTTCTTGGCCTAAAGTGTATCCGGATGAGTAGCTAGATTGTTTATAATGTCTTGCTTAAAATCTTCCAACAAGTGTGTGATCTCCATCCTTGAAACTCCACTGGTAGATGACTTACCCATAGAAGATTGGTAAGCTCTCCCTTTCTTTAAAGCTTCCCTAGAATAGTTCTAGCATATTTTCTTGATATCCTCCCAAGGAACTTGGGAGATATCTCCTCCTCCCATCAGGTCAAAGGCATAAGTGCAACTGTCATTAATTCCTCTCAGGAAAAGAAACTTTTGTGAGTCTTCATTAAGTGTATGATGTGGAGATTTTTGTAGGAAAAATAGAAACCTTGCAATGTAATCCTCCAGGCTCTCATCTTCCTTTCGCTGCATCCTGAAAAATGTCACCTCCTCTCATGTCACTTCCCCTGCAATACTCCTTGTATTTCTCAAGGAATTTTGTCTTCATGTCCTCCCAAGTTTCCATAGTATCTCTGCCTATGCTCATGAACCATCTTAATGCAACCTCTTTCAGAGTGGTAGGAAATAACTTAAGCCTATGGGAATCAGTGGTATAGTCATAACTCCTGTAGAGTATGTCAAACTCAAACAAGAAGGTGTTAGGATCCTCTGTGAAAAGTCCATAAAACTTGGGGAGTGCTGAAGTAAGGATATTTTTGATGTTGTCAACTTCATTCTAATTGGCAATGGGGAAAGGAAAATCTGGTTGGTTAGGTCTATTTCTATTTGCATCGCCCATTCTGCTTTATGTAGTTCCAAAGCAAAGGGATTCTCAAGCTGATTTTGGTCTTCAGAGGAAATTTTAGAGCTATTCAGATTATGAAATGCATCAACAAAGGGTGTGGATCTTCTTCTTCTTCTCTTGGCAAGTTCTGATATTCAACTAGCTGGAATGGATTAGGATTATTAGGAAGGAATCTCCCTTAAGTATCTCTTCTCCTTCCTCTATGCATGTGGTATCAACTCACTATCAGCCAACTCACACAAAGAATTGATAAATAATAAGGGGGGTCACTACTTCCAAAATGAGGGGTATACTAAGAACAACTTTCAGAAATACTACAGGAAGAAAAACTACCAATGACTCCAAAGAACTCCCTAGTTTGACACCATCCCTGGCAACAACACCAAAAATGTTGGCCTCCTACAATGATTTAAGAACTAGGCATTTACAGTCATGATTCAGAGATTGGACATCTAACCTGAACAGATATTTCAATCATCATGAAGGTGCATTTAACTTGTCAACCTAGGGACGTGAACTTGAAATGGGTCAGCACAATATGTGCACTAGGAACTCAAAGTAGCCATTTTCATTTTATAGCTAAGAAAGACACAATGCTGAAAGTAAATTGCTTGGAAAGGAATAAAATAAATGTTGAACATAAACAAACAACTATACTAAGCTAAAATGCATGACAGAAATGAAAAACTGAACAACAAACAGGAAACTACTATGTCTTCTTTGGCTGCAGGAACAGTCACATAATGGAATTCTAGTGGTTGTAGGAACAATCAGCGCCAAATTCTTAACTAATTATTGAATAGAAAGTAATAACTAGGATAAACTAAGCTAAAGGACAGATTTCTCACCAAGTGGGCCCCCTTGGATGAGTATCCTCTAATACTAATGTAAACTTAGATACTCAAACTTAGAACTTCATTTTATTCACTGGAATCATGAGTACAAAAGAGTAGCATAATTGTATTGCTGAAAACTTAAGAATGCAAGTACATCATTGAATCACATAGCTTCCTGAGAAGGAGCATCTAATCCTTATTTATAGTACCAACTAAGCAAGGTGGTCAACTCCATGAACTAGGAGGATGCAATTTTAGGGAAAGCAGAGAAAGTGGAGAGGCGGTTACACGCGCATGGAATCTAGTCAAACATGCATGCCTCAACGTAGATTTAGCACAATAGTAATACCTATATTCACTCAAAATCAATAAAGATCATTTACAAGGTGGTTACATTTGATTTGTATGAGGAATCTCCTATCGTCGACCTTCTTTGACCTTTGAACGATTCCCTTGTTGGACGTTATGGTGCATGCCCAGTTGGAAGTGTCTTTCTCAATTTAGTATCCTCAAATTATATCTACATGGAAATGTTAGTACACACAATAATCACATATCTATAACCACCTTAAAGAACATTCATTAACCACATGTAGAATTAATATAGATAGTCCATATAACATGCCAATTTCATTAAAAAATTGTAAAAATAAGATTAGGTCCAATGTCTATAGTGTTGAGGAAATATCATAAAAGAATATCAACACTTAACATCAAGGTCCATGAAAAATTCAACAAATAAATCATAAATTCTACCCAAAATTAGACCATAAACTAGAATCATCATCCAACACCATTTTTCCACCTCATACTACCCCAAATTAATGTCCAAGTAGAGGCTTCTAATAAAACTATATTAAAAATCCTTAAAAAGGTAGTCAATGAAGTTGGTCGTGATTGACACCTCCAACTTAACCCCACCCTTTGGGCTTATTGTACCAATATACACACACCTACCGGTTCCACTCCCTATTCACTCATCTTTGGATTTGAATCCAATTTTCCAATAGAGATCAAACTCCTCTCTTTGAGAATTTCTTTGCAAGATCTAATTGATGATGAATATTGAGTTTCCCACCTCCAGTAGCTAGAATTACTAAATGAAAGGTTCCTTAATTCCATAAATCATTTGTATACATATGAAAATAGCCTTCACTGCAACCACAATAAGAAGATAAAACATATATAGCTAGAGATTAGTAATCTAGTCCTTACAAAGAATCAAAGGAATATCCAATACATGGATAAGAAAGGTAAATTTGAGCCTAATCGGTTGGGGCCATTCATCGTCACTACTAAATATGGATAAGAGGATTATTAGCTAGCAACACTAGAAGGAAAACCCCTAGAAGAGACAATGAATATCATCCATCTCAAAAAAATTCATGTCTAAGCTCTCAAAATATCCCATCATAAAAAAACAAAAAAGAGATAAAAAAACATAACACATCAAAAAAATAAAAAATTCAAAGAAAAATAGTAAAGATAAATAATTCATCCTATGATGAAAACCACTTTGGTGAAGCCCTAGATAAGTACCTTGGTGAAATCCTAGTTACAAGTTCCATAGGTAGCAATGCTTAATCCACCATCTATTGACACACATAGAATCACTAGTGTAATAAAAAAGAGATAAAAAAACATAACACATCAAAAAAATAAAAAATTCAAAGAAAAATAGTAAAGATAAATAATTCATCCTATGATGAAAACCACTTTGGTGGAGCCCTAGATAAGTACCTTGGTGAAATCCTAGTTACAAGTTCCATAGGTAGCAATGCTTAATCCACCATCTATTGACACACATAGAATCACTAGTGTAATACTATTCACTCCATCATTCACCCCATAATAATTGAACATTCATAATTCATCCACCCACATATCAATGCTTGAATTAGGATCCTATTAATGGTTTCGGATATCTCCACCTAACACCTAGCCCACTACTACACCCATATTCCTTGCATCCCATATTTCTTTTCATTAACTCACACATCTTTTTATGTTAATATTTTTTTCCTTCCATTGAACCACCTCGTCTTCAATCACCTCATACTACTTTATTGAAACACTGGGGGAAATTCCTAGCTTGCGATTAGATTAAAAAAAACAAAAAATTTAAACAAATAATGACACAAGTATACCATGATAGATAACCAACCACCCTCCCAATCCTTTCAATACACTTGAATCAAAATTTTGTACATCTACATTAGATTATTCAAAGGCCAAGGAGTTTTTGGAATGATCATTTCTACACTTTCAACCCATTGAGATTTTTCCCATTACAATGAGCTTTTGGCCTTACCATTGATCGTAATGCAAACCATGTTTTAAACTTTATAAATACAATCATACATCAAATACGTTATAACTACACATAAAATCAGCTTAGACACCAATATTTCAAGCCTTGCACCAATAAAACCTCACTTAATCATGCTTATAGGGATGCATCCTTCCCATAACAAGACTTAATCCAATCATCCATCCTCCACACTCTTGGCAAGAGATGTAATTTTTGCACTGGTGGTTGTCTAATTTAATTGTTTATTTTACTTTATATTTTCCCATGTTTTGTCTCATCATGTCCACCTTGGTCATTCATATCTTGGTGTGTTGTGAATGTAAAGTTTTGGGGAATTGTCACATTTTTACATGTGTATTGTGTTTTTGGTCATCCCTTAACATGACCACTAAATTTAGCAATAAATTTGTGAGTAAAGGGCCATCCTAGTGTAGTCACAGATGGAGGGTTTAGAAAGAACAACCCAAATCATGCAGCTTAGATTCAACATAACATAAATAACACAAGAAATTAATTTGAAAATATTATTCTTTATTGAATTGGTAGTCTTACATGCAACATACACCTCATGGGTAAATACCCAGGGCTCATAGGACTACCACAAGGGTATTCAACATTACAACTGACCAAAGGCCTTATTACAGTCCCTCAATAGGGCAGATCAAAATATCTAAACTCTAATCATGAGAATCCTAACTAACTATTGATGATGATTACAATGAATTACAAATTCTCTTAAATATGATTCTCTAGCTCCAATAAATGCCCATGTCAGCCACTAGGGGTTTACAAACCCGAATGAATGCTCAATGTGAAGGCCAGCCTTAAGACATGGAAGATAATCATTCGACATTCATGAAATGAATTGTGAATCTTCAAGATAGATCCCATTGGACCCAAAATGCTTGTATGATACTCTATTAAGCTCCACATGAACTGGAATAAATCTACACTAAGAAATCTAGACTAGGTCGATCCCAAATGCTCTTACTACAAATTATAGTGAAATTCTAAGAGTGATAACTTTTGGTAGACAAATGAAAATGACCTAAAATTTGGATATGTTGTATATGAGCTCATGTAGATTCTATATCTTGCTTTGTGAGCTAAGAAAAAATAATGTGGTGAAATGCAGAATGAAATTTTGAAACTTCTATAGACTGAAATAAGAGAAAAAAAATGTTTTTGATTGATACATGATTGCTTTACAACCAAGGATGCTCCTACATCACACCCTTGCTTAATTAGTTTTTTTTTACATGACCCACCTAGGGTGGTATCACTTTGTGGATGGAAAGTGTTGGTGTTTTTTAACGAACCAAGCTTATCTCACCAGTTATCTATGAATGTTCCAAATTCAATTGTCAATAACTTTGAGGGATTGGCCAATGAATAAGTGAAAGCTTGCTATACTTTCCCTCTACACTTTGGGCTCTGTAAAACCCAAGAGGGTGATTCCTACAATGTATTTTCAGATACTCTTGTGCCAACTATCATATACATTGCAAACTTAATAGATGAATTCTCCTTTAATTTCTTAATAGATGAAAACCTTTAAGGATCTAGCTAATCCTTATCAAGACATCATATTGAAGAATGAGAAAATATTATAATTTCAACCCGACTTACATTCATACAAAAAATAAACATTAAATTTGATTTGAATGTAGTTGCTATGAAAGATCTAGAAAACTATAACATAAACATGACCTATGGTGACTAGTTCCTTATCCTAGGGTGTAGAATCTTAAACCATGCAATTGAAAACATCTAACAACATCATTCCTATCACAACAAATCTTTTGAATGGTGCCTTACATTGTTGAGCTTAGAAATGAAACCAATAATGCTTAATTATTCATGCATATGTTAAAATAGATTTAACTTGTTCTTTGAATAAGTATATTAACAGTGAACAAACATTTAAAGAAAAGACAATGAAGAACATAAATGATCTTTGATTCATTTTTATTCACAATCTATGAAAAGTATACAATAGAGGACATTGGCCTCAGATTTATGCCATTTATATTTTAAAATATGAAAGTACTATTATCAAAATTCACCATTATAGGGTTCAAAACTCAAAAACTAGAAACAAACTTAGACTTCTATTATCTAGACCTAGTTACAAAATTTCTTTGGATCGATCAATCAACCACCTTCACAATTAGCCCTAAATTCCCTTTTATAAAAAAGGGAGCAAAACAAGCTTCGAGCTAATTGAAACTTGTCACATTTACATTTGAAATTTATTTACATTTTCAAAAAGGGATCAAACCATCCATGAAGGAAAAGTTTGAAAAAGTAACCATCTCCATTAATTTGTTGAAGAATATTCTCCACATTCCTTGGAAAGTGTATGCTTGGAGGAGATAGTTGTACATTCAAAAAGTAATCATTCCCACATTGTTGAGGATGCTCCTTCCTTCCAAAGGAACCACTAGAATAATTTGGGAAAGTAACAAACCCAAAGATTCCTTTTTATTAACCCCACTTGCTTCAATACAATGATGACATAAAGCATAAAAATGAGTAAACAAAGGAGAAATTACACATCAACCAGTTGACATCAGCACATTTCAATGGAGGAGGGAACAATATTTGAACATTGATATATCAAAGGCTTAATCTATAATTTTTCAAGCCATGCATTTTACTCCTCATTACACCATACAATATCTAACAACTTCTAAACTTTGGCATCATGCACTTTGTATCTTGCATCAACTATTTTTCTGGATTCCTTGACAAATGCATCCATATTCACTTCAATATTAAAAAATCATCGATTATAATGTTCAAAATTTCCAAATTAGGTTTTACAGAAACATTTATAAACTAAGGGAAATGCTCAAGGAGGTCTCCAAATTCTATTTTCAAAGTATCAAAATCCTTTACAATTAATCTTCCTTCAGAATTTTAGGTACACCATTCACCTCCATTTCTCTGAACATTTTTATTTTTCCCTACAACTCCACCCCAAACCTACCATGAAATATTGTTATTTCACCAATTAATCCAATTGATTTGATTAATTCAGGAAGCTCAGTTGGTGCTTCAGGATCATCCTTCAAGATGGGAATCATTTATTAGAGAGCATTAGCTCTGGCAGTCCATTTACTCAAGGTATTTTGAAAAGCTTATTGTACCTTAAGATGCTTTTGGTGAGCTTCATGTATATTCTTGTACACATCCCATACATTATATGTTTTGAGTTGCACATGAGAAAGTATATGCTTGAAAATATCATCAATCATATCCTTAGCAATTTTGGCTATCTCAGACTTAGCCTTTGATTCATTTTCTTTGGATTCTTGTAACTCCTTCAATCCTTTAATTCTCAAAAATAATGTTTCACTTTCTTGGGAGGATAAATTAGAAAGGGAGGTTGGGGGTGGTAAAGTCTTTTGTACTTGGCTTGAGTGAGTTGTAGTGGCTCTCATCTTATTATATTCATCAATTAGCCTATTGTGTTTGTCAAGCAACCTATCATAATTTTATTGGGATATTTCAATAGTATATGTACTTAACATGGAAGCATGCACTATCATCTTGGCTTCATGTACTTGGGTCATTTCAGTAGCTCTTCCAATTATTACCTCACTAGTGATCTCACCAATGGATTTCATCAATCTTGGTTTCCCATAATTTGGTTCTATAGACCAAATTGCAAGAGTTTGTAGGTTGGGGTTGAAACTAGAACAAAAAACCTTATTATCAAACTGTTCCTTAGAGAGTGAAGCCTCTATATCATTTCTCATAGCATCTAGAGCAATGGGAAAGTTGAAATCCCACCCAAGAAATATCATGATACCACTATCTTTCACAATTCTCCTTGCATCTAGGGGTGTCATTTCAAAAATTTATTTCATTAATTCTTCTTATACCTTTTTCTCAACTACTTCATGTTGTGAAGGGTCCACCTCTGCTTTGGCCTTTTCAAATTTTCTCCTTTATTTCATTTCCTTTCATTTCAATAAAAAAATCTCTGAATTATTATTTTTAGATGAATGAATCATCACCCATGAATTCTCTACATGCTTTTACCCTCACATCATCATCTTCATCCTCGTTGTACTCCTAAGGCACAATTATTTCATCAAGAACATAGGGGTCTTATGAATCACCAATTAGTGGAGAGGGAAACCTTTGCTCAACTTCTTATTTTTTAGGAGCATACTCTGTTGATTGCTCCTACATTTCATCTCCCTCCCCTTGTTCAGTATCAACGTATTCAACTAGATGATTTGTAATTGGCTCATCAACAATTTCTATAGGTTACATTTGTGCACCATGGGAAAAGGATTGAGCTGGTTGGCTCCTTCACTTTGCTTCATGTTCATCCTTGAGAGGTTTGGCCTTATCCTTTGCCTCTTTGACTTTCTTAAAGAAAGTTTCATCCTTAAACACTTGCAAGAAAGTCACTACCCTTTTGTATAAATCCTTAATTTCTTTATATGGGATGACATAAAATGGATTCTTTTCTAATTCTGTCTTCAATTCTATAGATTGTCATCCATTATTTCTTTCTCTCTACCATAGAAGAATCAGAAGGAAAATTCCTTATGAAATCCTCACTTTATAGAAACACATGAGAAAAACCATACCTTCCTTTATCTTTTCTTTCTTTGTCAATAAACCCTTCTGGGTCACAATCTCTCAGCACATCCACTTTCATCATGATATTATCCAACATGACACCCAATTTTTCATAGCCTTCTTTTGAAGACACAATAAAATAAGAGAAAGAAAATTGTGGAGCAATTATGGAAGCTTTTGTGGCACTTCTAAAGTGCTCCTTATCCATGGAATCCATCTACAACATGATCTCCATAATAGCCAACCTGTCAGACACATCCTTAGGACCAAACCATATGTCTTTCTTTCCCTGATCTCCCATTCTATGTTTTGGCAGCACATGTCTCTTGTATCCATATTTATCTTTCTCATATTCTTGAAACAGGTCAACAAAATTTATGGAGAAAGTTGCAAAGGGATTGAGTTTGAATATTTCCACAATCTTTCTCCTAGAAATTTCTAACATCTTGTGATCCTGTGTATCTTCCATGATCCTATTTTGAGGATCTTAACATTTAGCCAATTCCAATAACAAATCCACCTCCACAAAAACATTGGGAACAACTAGTTTTCCAATGTCACACTTCCACATATGGAAAGTTGGGTACCTCGCAGACCTTCTGTCGTAAGCATATAGAAGCAATTCCCATCAACTTTGAGGAACAAAAGTCTCCCTAATTCCTACTATCAAATCTTGTAATCGAATTGTGAGAACACCTTCTCCTGTTGGCTATCTCCCAACAAGTTTGACATCTGGTAACTTAAATTCACCCTCCATGAAACGAGTTTTATCTCTTTTTTGACCCTTATCAAAAGCTTATGATGCCTCTAGCTTAGGTTTTGCAACCTTAGCCTTTTTCTGCTTTGATTTGACATTTGGAATTGAGGTTTCACAAGCTTGACTCATTGTGGAAAGGTATTATAGAACTAGGGTTTCTAATTCAAATTGAGACTAGGGATTTTTCTTACAAATTTGTAGAATTTTTAAACTAAAGTATACAAATAAAACCCCTTTTATATCTTGTTTAAACTAAAGAAAAGGCTACGAGATTCCCTCACAAGATAGAGAAATGCATATAGCCCTAATTTCATAAACCCTATCTTCAAACCCTAATTACCTCACTAATTTTGTTCCTTTGAATTTTTGCACAAAGGAGTTTAAATTTTACTTACTTGAGAAAACCAAATGCTTCATTATCCAAATCATGCTTGTCTAAAACTTCTATTCACCCCTTTTCTCTCAAACACTTGCAAATATAGTGAAAAACTGAGTAATTCACCTCCTTTATAGGCTTAGGATAGAATAGATTCACCATTAATGGTGAAATACTGCTCGTGTGAGCAAAGTGGAGGCCTCTAATAGTTAGTTGTTCATGTTTTAATTCTATCCATTGATATACTTACTTTAAAACATGGTCGATGGCTATATGTCACCTTCGCAAATTGTGCTTTTTCTTTTATCGATTCATTTATATCAACAACGAGGTCACCAAGAGCGATACCTTGAGAAACTGCCACGTATGCATCTTTAAAACCACTGCTACTTTATTTGCAAAGATATCACTCATCACCATTGTGTTCATGAATTTCCCTTCTGAATTTGCAATGAGCCAAAACCTAGCAATGGGGAGAATATTTGAGAGAATATTCCTTAGAACCCATCATTCATCGTTGTTTGGCATTTGAGTTGAGGAAGTGAAAAAATGATATGAAGAAGCCTAGCAATGGAGAGAACATTCAAAAAATATTCTTCACACACCCTGTTAGGTCTCAAAAATGGTAGTTTGAAACCACAAGAGGTTTCCAAGCTTTTGATATGTTTTTGGCTAACGTACAAGGCCAAATGATGAATTTGAACCTTCTTCTCTTTAGGCTCTGCCAGACCTAGGTGGGTATACCTATGCAAGTGGAACAGACTTAGATTGTGTGTTTCCTATTTTTGCAATCTATCCACGATGGCAATTGAGAGTGGAGAGGTGAGAGCTTACTAACTACTCCTATTGAAATTTGAGATGTGAATATTTTGAATAAGATTTTATGAAATTCTAGAATGGAATTGGTGTGACCAGTGCCTACTTTTGGGCTAATGGAGTCAAGATTTGTATGATATGTGAGTCCTATTTCTGGATGTAATTCAAATTGTTTGGCACTTTTATGAGTTTATGTCTGGCATAAACGTGCAAGGATGCAATTATCAAGTTCTTATTGATCCAATTATCCTTTTCCAAATTACTGTGATTATATTAAAGAGTTTAATCCTTCCTTGAAGGAGCTAGTTAATTGAACCACAAAAGAGTAGCAAATGTTCTTTGATAAATTGAAAATATCCTTGATACATCAATTTAAATAATAAGGAAATGAAAACCTTGGAGACAACTAGATAATATTTTTAAAATTCAACAAACAATTGACACCATAATTGGATCACCAAATTTATGTATTCTTCTCCATTATATAATTTGAAAAGATTTTACAATGTACAACATGATATTTTGTTTTAGCAACTGTTCACCCTATCCAACTACCTAACTACTACTACCCCCTTTTAATTTTATTCCACCTCACATATATACATTGTAATTTTAGGGTTATGACCCTTCGCCAGTTTGTTGCATCTCTTCGATATTCTTCTTCTTTGGCAAAAAATATTTAATTAATTGCCTTCAGAAAATTAAATATTTTAACTTTAATCTTCATTTTAATTTAATAATAAGCCTCTTTTGCTGGAAACTTCACTTTTCACCCAATTTAAAAAAAAACACTCTTTGGGTAAAAACAATTGCCCATTCTTTAAACTCCTTGGTGAAAATAGTATTCCAAAAAATTTACTTTTCAAAATTATATATTAGGCACTCATATTTATTTCCAAAAAGATAACACTTCACTTGTATTTCCATGAAAATATTTTCGCTATCCCCCCCAAAACAAATTAATATTTCACCAACATAGTTATCTTCACAATATTTATATGGCGAAATAATCACTCATAATCACCCATTCTTTATGCTTTTTTCCTTCACCGCACACTTGCACCATCATTTTAGTTTTTCCACACCACTGTAAAAAATTCATTTTACCGCATACCCGCATAAAGATTTGAGACCCCTCGCGGTAACACAGGGAAGGCTCAATAGATATGGACCACTCCATAGATTATGCCTCGATAAAATTTTATACTTCTCCAAAATAGTTTTAATGTGGTCATCTAAAAAAATGAAATGTTCACCATGAACACTTGGTTTTATGATTTCCCCATGGTACCACAATGGCTCTAGGGCTCCCTCGCAGTAATGCGAGAAACATTTTGGATTTACCGCAACACTACTCATATTTTTCTTTGCATTGGCAGTGATGTGGGTATCATCTTAGGTCAACCTCTATGCGTTGGAAAGGTAGTATTTCCTTTTGCATATGAATCTTACTATGCCAAATTTGTCAGATATAGATTTTTCAACGTTATTTGCTTGATACTTATCCTCCAGTATCTCGAATGGATCAGAGAAAAAACTTCCATCTCCAATGGTTGTGACAATGCTCGATGCTATGGTTCTGCACCCTTAATTTTATTTCATTGTAACAAAGGATTTCAATGATGCATGAGGTTTTGGAACTTCAGATATTGTGTGGGGTGATAGGGTGTCTTCAAAAAGTCATCTTGGATGGCATAGTATCCTCTTCACTATTTTTTTCGCTGTCGATTTTTCATGCAAGCAATTGTGATAGTTCAATGTTATCGTTAACATTTATCTCTGGCAAAAGTTGATTGCCTTCTACTTTATCAATACTTTCCTTCGCTATATTTTATTTTGCTTCTGATTCCAATGGTATGGTATCCATTTTCTCATTATTGACTTCCACCTTTAGACTGATCAACTTTTCTTTAGTGTCATGTAATTCAGCAACCTCTACAATTGCCTTGGATAGCACCAAATCATCTCCAACCTTTGTAGTTCTTGCACCAACATCGACATTATCATTGGTTCATTGAGGGCTTACTTTCCTCTCACTTACTTCATGAATACTGAGTTGTCTTTTATCTTAGAACGATTTTAGCAAAATGTATGCATTTCTTGTAATGGAGACACCATGTTAAATTATCCTTTTCATAGTAGGCAGTTGTTCTCTTCTCAAGTGATTGATGCTTATGCCTTTATCTTGCTCTCTTTATGAGGAATCTTAACTCTAGTGTTGTATCCAACAACAAATGCATTCCTCTTGCATCTTACATGTTTATCATCTTTGCTATCCATCCCGCCTTTTTCCTTCATGTCTTCCTTGGAATCATGTTTCTCATTTATCCATATTACAGAGAGACGATCCTTTCATAATGATCTCAAGAAGTTAATCACTATTGTGACCAATTAGAATGTGGTTGGGCTCGATGTACTTATTGGAAAGAGCCTCATGCCCTTTAATTTTTGGATCTCCTTGTGAAATTTATGTGGAAGGCATATGGATGTGAGTAATACCCCGAAGGAAATTGTATAAGAAAGAGATTTGATACATTCATTTAAGAGGTTTCATGCACGCAGTCATGATATCAGACATTGCTCCAATGATTAGACTATAATATGTGCCACTTAAGTGAGAAGGCCATTCTTGTATGATTCTACAAATAAGCCCTACATGCCTCCTCTTTGCTATGAATACTCTGTGTCAATATGTGGTGGGTCCCTCTTGTGGGAGGACATTCAATTATCTACATCTCTTTTAAAAGTTTGAGAATCATTGATGGTTATCTATATTTACAAGATCCATCTATTAGGGTATTGTATCAAATGCATTAGTTCTGATGCATTTCTTTAATATTTTTTCTCTATCCAATATAGATCAATCAAGGAGAGTATTACATAACCTTATTTCTTTTATAATTACTCCATCAAAGGTTAGAATACATCCTAAACTTGAGTGGGTAATTATCATAATTTTCTTTACTGATGTTTTATACTATGACAAAATAGATTAAGTAGCCTCCAAAATGGCTTTTGAAAACAAACCAAACAATCTCGAAAAGCCACGAAAATGCACCAGTATGTTGATTTATGATAGGATAGCATGGTTGTAGAACGGTTTGGCATGAATTTTTCAAAATAAAAAATTGTTAATTCCCAAAGTAACTTAGTCATTTTCTGCAAAATTGCACCTATCAAACTGTGTAAAACTCATTCGGTTTTGGCTTTGAAAAAATATCAAATGATGCCTTGAAGACTTGAAAAATGACATGGATGCACATTGAGACAAGGAGAATCAAGAGCACCAATTGGTTTGTCATGAAACCCTTTCAGTTGCTCAATATTGCTCTCCAAATTTGACCACTTTAACAAATTTTACTGTGTGTAAACAACAACCTTTCACAGAACCCTACAACTTATCTTTTTGAAACTTTGTCAAATTAGATCGTGGGAGGCTGAAATTTGGTGTGCACACTCCCATATGTCAAATGAACATGTCTACAAAGCGATTTTGTATGAGATTGAAGAGGTTTTAAATTTTGATTTTTCAAAGTAGGTCACTGGAGTGGATTTTACACTTGTGTTTATGAGTGTTGCAATCAAACTTTTCATCATGGCACCTTCAAATTTTGGCAAAATTTGAAGGTTCCAACACACCCATCACTCATCACCCAAATGATATGAACCTTCAATATGAACCCGCGATACAAGAGAATGGCATGATATGTTGAAACATACTCAACATCCTTTGAGTATAGTCCTTTACCTTCTAAATCATCCATTGCTCATCGTTGATTAGAAATCAAGCAGTGAAGGTGCAATAGCAATGTATTGAGATGAGGCGATGGCATATGATTCAAACACATGGCAAGATCAGAATAGCTCATCACATATCGCCTTTTTTAAATGAGCCACCAGTAAGCAAAATGTGATGTGTTAAAAGGCTAGTGGACACATTGTGCATCATAGTTAGGCCAAAAATGAGCAGTAAGCATTAGCGATAAGGATTTACAAGTGACAGATTGAAAAGTTTTCCCATCCCTCATTAGTATTATGAAATTAACAGCGTAGCATATTCGAGATGTGAAGGAACTGATCAATGCAAAGGAAATATGATCCATCACTCATCGCCACTTTTCAGCCAACAGTTTAGAGATAAATGTGATAAGCGATGAACCGTGTGATAGAAAAAGCTTTTAGTTATTGAATTCAACATGTGCTTAAAAGTTGCTTTGAAAGGGGGCCACCTAAGAAACATGGGGAATAAGGAATTAAAGAAAACCCAAGGCTTGGATTCAACTTAGGATAAAAGAAAAATATTTGCATGACCCCAAATTATAAAACAACCCCACAAACTAGGAAGAAAGAAAATTTCATGCGATGGGACAAATAGTAAACTAAGACACAAGGGGTTGTTTATCACGTGGACTCGATAACTCAAGAGGTAACTAATGTGACTGGTAATCGATGATAGCAATTCAATGAAGAATTAGACCAAAAGAACAAGGATCAAAGAAAAGGGGCAAAGCATTTAGTAAAACCAAATATTTCAGTATAAAACCCTAACCCCCAAGCAACACTACAAAATCCAGGCCCACTTAGACCAAATCAGAAAAAAATAAAATTGAAGGGTTCCACCAATGGCTCATGCTCGAGGAAGCATGCCTCTTGTAGGCATGGCGAGATTCCAAATCTCATGATTGAAGTAGACCAAACACAAGGGAAAAAAACAAGGAAAATCCAGGACAAAGGTAGAAAAAAAAAACTGAAGTAGAAAAAACACCAAACCTACAAAATATACATAACATTATAGTGTACATGGAAAAGAAACATACCTCAAGAGAAGTATGATTTCAAGAACTATCCATGTACTAGTAGTTCAAGAAATTCTCTAGTTAAGCTTTGCAAAAATAGGAATCTTCACCATAGTTGTTTGATATTAGGTAAGGACCTAACCATAATGCTTCAAATTTTCCATGTTTTCCTTTATCTTGTGCTCTAGCATTCCACATCATCACCATGTCCCCTACTTCAAATTTCCTTGGAGAATCCCTTTTATCATACAAATTTTTGACTTGCAGCTGCATTTTAGGATTCTTACTTTGAGCTTCTCTTCTTGTCTTGTCCAACTCTATTAGAGAATCAACTGATGCATTTCATCACAGATATCTCCATCATACTTCTAAACAAATTTATGCATCTTCAGCAAGTTTTTCTTGGGGAAATATTGCATCCAAACCATAAACCAAACCAAATGGAAAATGTCTTGTAGCCTTTTTGATAGTAACCCTATCTATCCAAAGTGCAAGCTTAAGTGTTGAGTCACATGCCTTCTTATTTTTCTCAATCACCCTTTTGATGATCTTCATCAAAATTTTATTACTTGATTCGGCTTGACCATTACCTTGTGGATGATAAGGAGAATAATAAGATATATGGATTCCATACTTATCACAAAAGTATCTAAACTCGTCTGATCTAAAGAATATTACATTGTTAGAGATAATATTTTCTGGGACTTCGAATCTGATTAAAATTTTGTTCATCAAAAAATCAACCACAACCTTGCTTGTTGCTTTCCTTATGGGGATTTCTTCTACCCATTTATAATCAGTAGAAACAAGAATCCAAGAGTGTCCCCCACTAGATTTCTTTTAGATTTCACCAATAAAATCAATACCCCATTGTTGAAAAGGTGTTTAAACTGGTCTGAGTGGAAAATTTCCCAAGAATTTGAGCTTTCTTGAAAATATTTGGCAATCATCACAAGTTTTTACAAACTTATGGGCATCTTTGAACACTGAGGGCCACCAAAATCCTACTCTCAACACTTTGTGGGTGGTTGTATTTTCCATGTAATTACCTCCATAGACTCCACGATGCATTTCTGCTAGGAGTTCCAATGCTTGCTTATCATCAACACACTTAAGTAGCATACCTTCTAGAATCCTCCACCAAATCTCATTGTCAATGATTATATATTTAATAGCCTATAATTTTAGGATTCTTTTCTCATTATTTGTCATTCCTTCAGGGCACTGCATAGTCTACAAATATTGGACAATATGCTTGTACCACCCACATGTTTGCATATCACATAGTGGTACAACATCTCGACATTCTATTTGATTTATTTGGTTGGCTTCCAGATTGGTTTTAGCCATCAGCTTAGCTAAAACTTGTCCTCTCACTAATTTGGTGATTTGGACATCTATATTGAACTCTTGGATTCTATTAATCCATCTACACCTTTTTCTTGTGACTTCTTGTAGAGTGAAGATATCTTTTACTATAGTACTTGGGACATAAGCAATGATTTCAGCTCCCACTAAATAGGTTCTAAAAATTTTCACTGCTTTGACCAATGCATAAGACTACTTCTATGTCATATTATATTTAAGTTTTGTGGCTTGCAAGGATTTTTTGAAAAATTCAATAGGTTGCTCAAAGCCTTCCTCATTCTTTTGTAACAATACATTAGCAATTGTGTTGAATGATGCAAATGAAAAATTTGCATTGGCTTGGAGAAATCTAGAGACTTCAACACTAGTGCATCCTTTATAGCTTGTTTGATACTCTTGAATGCCTTGCTAGGCTCTTCAATCCAAGTTACCTTTTCTCCTTTATTTAACATTTTGGAGATTGGACAGGTAATCTCTACAAATTTTGTCACAAATCTCCTTAAGAAATTGATATTTCCAAAGAATGACTGGATACCCTTGACATTCTTTGGTTGTGGGATTTTATCTATTGAAGCCACCCTCTTAGGGTCAATTCTTATCCCTTCTTTTGATACAATGTGGCCAAGAAAATTTCCTTCTTTCAACCCAAACACACATTTTTGGGATTCAAGGATATGCCATATTCAATTTCCTTGGAAAAAATCTTATCCAGGTGCATACAATTGTCTTCTTCTTTCTTGCTATATGTTGTCAAGTCATCTTGATAAACTACTAAGAAGATATCAATAAAATCAGAAAAGGCCACATCCATAGCCCTTTAGAAGGTAGCACCTACATTTTTTAATCCAAAAGGCTTCCTAACATAGACATAAGTGCCTCAAGGAGTTGTAAACACAATCTTGTACTACTTGGACTCCTTAACCACCACTTGGTTGTATCCAGAAAAAACATCCATCATAGAAAAAAGCTCACAACTAGTTACCTTTTGTAACATGGGTTCCATGTTGGGAAACAAATAGTTGTCTTTTAATGATGACATATTAAGGTTTCTGAAATCCGCATAAAGTCTTATATCACCATTCTTTTTCCTCACTGGCACTAAGTTAGACACTTATGTAGAATGCCTAATTGGTTTAATGATACATACTTCTCTTAACTTGACCAGTTCTTCTTGCATCTTAGGTGCCAATGTAGGATTAATTGGCATTTGCTTTTTCCTAAAAGGCTTAGCATCAGATTTTAAGGGAATCTCATGTTGAAACAGTTCTTCCTTGT
Organism: Sequoia sempervirens; assembly: GCA_007258455.2. NCBI lineage: Eukaryota > Viridiplantae > Streptophyta > Pinopsida > Cupressales > Cupressaceae > Sequoia > Sequoia sempervirens. Next base: position 209,385,795 of record VDFB02075321.1, on the reverse strand, counting down.
AGGCCTTTAGATAATCATAAAACCAAAAAAACACGTGTATGTATCTTCTTAACAAAGCAATCATCATTGATTTGACTTAAGGCTTCATTTTCTTTCCAATGTAGACTTTCTTCAAAGATTTTTTTGTGCCAAGGTTGACCTCTTGCAAATCCTCCTTATGAGTAGATGTTTGTTTGGAATTGGTCTTGCCAGGGCCATCAAAGACCCTCTCCAAAGTAACTAACCCTTTTGGGATTTTGTTGTTTTTCAACTGAATAATTTCATTGAAAAATATTATTTGTTTGCCATCCACTTCTACAAAATCTCCAAAGTCAATTTCTTAACCTTCATACTCATCCACACACTGCAATAACTTCAAAATGTCATCATCGTTAAAAACTTTCTAGTTCCGTATGTTATCAGGAACTTAAGGTTTGATCTGCACTTCAACTTTTGAAATGCCTACAAATGTGATGTCATTTGACCTGAGTGCAATATTAGCAAGAAAATCTGCCACTTGATTCTTGTTCCTATCCAACCAATCAATACCAAAAGCATCAAATTTTTCAATTGAATCACAAACAACATTCCTATACTGTTTCAACCTATTGTTCTTTGATGCAAATTTTGAACTAAATTGAGAAACAAGTTTTGAATCACCAGTAACCTTTAACTTCTTGATTCCATGTTTCTCAGCTAATCTTAGTCCTAGTAGAAAAGCTTCACATTCAACTACATTTTTTGTACATGCAAATAACAAAGAAAATGAAAACTTAAAAGTTTTGCCACTAGGAGAAACGAGTATTGCCCCTGCACCTGATCCCTCCTTTGAGAAAGCACCATCAAAACACATGCCCCATAGGTCATCATTGTTTGCTTGATACAAAACTTCCTTTTCAAGAGGTCTATCATATTCTTCTTGTAACTCTTCAACCCTAAAGTTGTCAATATCAGTATCCACAAAGTGAATTTTGTCCTCTTGATCCATAAATTCAATCATGTGTGGGGCCCTTGGCTCCCTCACAAGCTTAATATCTTTACCCTCAATTGGAAATTTGGAAAAATACATGTCGCACTGCATGCTACCTCCCATGGAGGCACTACATTTCCTTGACAATAACATACCATAATTGGGTGGGATATCCACCACAACTATACTCATAACAAATTGCTTGTTTGGAAAAGTAGCTATTTTGTATGGGACATCCTTAATCACTCCTATGATTGGGATCTCTCTTGAATCCATGGCATAACATTTTCCATAGGCACAATTTATCTTCAAACCCATCTCCTTCATAATTTCTACTGGCATGATGTTAGATGAAGCTCCTCAATCAATCATACAACTTTTTAAAAGCTTACCATCAACAATCAAAGTTACATAGAAAGGATCAATATTGCTTGGACAAGCCGTGATAGTGCTACCCAAGTAGATTTGAGGGATCTCACTAATTTATGCCTCTACTCCTTCAACCACTTTATTTCCACTCGCTTTAGGCTAAGTATACACCCTTTTGTCATCACAGGCCATGGTAGCTCCATTAATAAGGGCCATTGCCTTTTGTTTGTGTTCTTCAATTCTCATCATTTCCATTAATGGGAGTGTCACCTTGACTTGGGAAAGTAACTAAAACATGTCAATAGGATTATACTTAGATAGTTCATAAGAAACTACACTCTTCTCCTCAATATTTTCCTTCTATTGCTCACATTTCTTCTCAACCTCTTTCTTTTCTTATTTCTTTTCTTGCTCCACATTTGACTATTGAGTCCTTGCTTTCACAATTGGAGAAACAATCTCATCATTTTTCTTGGTTGTGTTGTCTTTCTTAGCCCAAATCTTAGGTCCTTTATTTTCCTTGAATTTGATCTCACCCTCTTTACCATCTACTTTAACTCCCTTCCTTTATGCATTTTTCTCTTTGATGAATATGTTTCCTGGCTTACCTTGGTCACAATTTACAATTGTATTTCTTAAATTGTGAGTGTTTCTAGCTTGTGCAACCAACACTACTGTCATTCTTTCAATTTCCTCATTAGAGGGTCTTCTTAGAGGCACATTCATTTCATTTGTATCCAAAGCACAAACATTATGCTCAACATTATCATCTTCATTAGGAAAAAAATGTTGATGATAGGCATTTGATTTTTTCCTCTGATTGTCAACATCAACCTCATGTGACTCTTCATTTGAAGAACAATCTTCCTCAAAAAAATCTGATTTTTGCATAAGCACATGTATTTCCTCACTATTTTCTTGAGGTGACTCATAATCATCACACTTTTTGTCTTTCTTCAAATTGTTTTTCCACTGAACATGTTTGAGAAGCATGTGGTAGTTGGAAAACAATATGCTATGGTGTTTCATCAACAAAATTAGTAGATTTATTTTGTAGTGGATCAGGGGGAACTTTTCTTTTTGTATTCTTTTGATTATTTTTAATTGGAGTTTCATTATGCCAATTGGTATTATAAGGATGATCTTGTAGTCTAGGATGTCTTTCATTTCTTTCGTAACTAGGCTTATCACTTGTCAATCTCTTTTCTTACCTAGCAAGTCTATAATTTATGTCCTTCATGGAGCTTGCAACTTTATCCAATTTGTCTTCAAGTGAAGATCCCTTTCTATAGAGCTTTTATATTCTTTCTTTGAATTTTTTAGGATTTTAACATCATCTCTCCTCCCTACCTTACCAAATGTTCTTCTATTACTTTCAATGTGTAATGAAATATTGAAGGCATCCCTCAAGGTTTGAGGGTCCTTGTCTCTCAAATGATAACTCATCTTTGAGTCAAAATAATTACAATAATTGGCCAAACATACATTATCATTAAGCCTCAAGTCAACAGGTAATCTATTCATTACTTTCTGAAATTTGGTGTTGAAATTAGAAACCATTTCATTGGAGCCTTTAGAGATATTGTTAAATTCATTCAACATGAATCTTTGATCAATTTCATCACCATATTTCTCTCTAAATACCTGTTTAAACTCCTCCCGTGGCCCAATGCTTTCTATTGGCAAAGATCTATATCAATCTTTGGCATCTTCAGTGAGTGACTGCATAAAGAGTTTCATCATAACATCTTCATCTTCTACCTCAAAATCATCCATCATGTTAATAAATGATTTTTAGTAATCCTCATCACTTATTGCATTATTTCCAGAGAATCTAACCAGTACATTTTTTATATCATTAGGGAGTTTATTTGGGTAGCCAGGTATCCTTGCAAAGCACAAGAGTTTGTAACTATCCACTTGCATAGGCCTTCTAGTGAATCGATCTCTTTGATTATTTTGAGGTCCACTTCCATCTTTGTCACTAGACTGTTTATTGTCTTTTCCATTTCCATATCCACCTCCACTTCCACTCCCACATTGGGTATTCTTATTTCCACCACCACCACCACTACCTTGACCTCCACCACCACTACTACTAAGGATATTTCCATTATGTTGAATATTTTGTGGCTAGGGATTAGGAATGGAATGACCAAAACTAGGAGGGTCCTAGGTCCGGGATGGAAGATTTTAGAAATGCAATTTTCTTTTCCATCTCTACATTTGTAGCAAGAATTTGCATCTTTTCCAGTTCCTTTTGTAAATTCTCATTAGCTCATTGCAACCTCAAAAGTTTGGGGTTAGGAAATGAATTTGATGGGATGGAAAAAGTTTGAGCACTTGTGGTAGAAGTATTAGTGAATGAGACATTTGTGTTTGTATTTGTGGTTGCTTTTTTGGCTGACCCAGAGGTCTTTTTCCTATATCTACAAGTTGAGACTTCTTGACAACAATAGAGGGGTCTAAAAATTTAGTTGATACAACAAAAATGGTATATGTGCTTGTAGCAGTTGTTCCAACATGAACATTTACCTTAAGGTGATAAAAAAATTCCCTAACAACTAGTTCAGAGGGATCTTCAAGAGGTGGTTCTTCTTTCACCATTTCTCTCATCTTTTCTACTCTTCTCCTTAGTTGATCTCTTTTTATCATAACAACCTTTATATTTTCCTCTCTTTATTTTTCTTTTTTGATTCTTAGCTCCTTAAGTCTCAACTCCTCTTCTGGTATAGCTTGCATATCATTTTTAATATCCTCTTCATTCTCTAGAGTGATATCAGAGTCACTAGTTTCAGGGGTATAATATGTAAGATTCAATGATTCTCTTTTAGAGGAGTGGTATGGGGTTCTACTATGTGATATTCCTCTTGGATTGAAATTATCTTCATTAAAGATAGAAGTGACCCAAATATTTTCCTTTTTGGTCGAGGATTCATATTCTTTATCTTAGAATTTTCATGGTTCAGATTATTTTGAAACTAGAGGATTAAGACTAGGCTGACTAGTGGTAACATGGGGTTCATTTGTATCAAGATTTCCCTTATTGTTAGGATGCATACCATATTCAAATATTTATTTACATCATTTTCATTTAAATATGTAAATGCAGGATCAAGAGTATTAGCAAACTTACTTGCTTCCACATTTTTTGTTGTCCATGATGACTTCTTTGTTTGTGGTAGTTTTGCTTCCAGCTTCTGCTTAGAATTCATCCTCATATTTCTCTTGGTTCCCTTCATGGATTTAAATCTCTCCTTACAAATATCTCTCTCTATTTCTTTGAATTTTTAAATTTTCACTGGCACAAGAGACTTTAGATTTGCCACCCACTAAATGGGGAAATGAAAATATATCGTAGTCTTGAGAAGCTTTTGTAAATATAGAGAGAAATTTGAACATACCCCAACAAGAAACAAGAAAGAGAGCTAGAACTTGAATCATAGAATACAAACATAACTTATCATGAAATTTTTTACAAATTGTTCTTCAAACAACAAAGAACAAGGAATTTCATTGACTCTGATTGCGTATGATCTGACCTAAAGACTTTAGACTAGATTTGTCCCTAGTAGAGTCACCAATCTGTTGGTGTTTTTTAATGAACCAAGCTTATCTCACTAATTATCTTTGAATGTGCCAAATTTGATTGTCAATAATTTTGAGGTATTGATCAGTGAACAGGTGAAAGCTTGCTAGACTTTCCCTCTACACTTTGGGCTCTGCAAAACTCGAGAGGATGATACCTACAATGTATTTTTAGATACTCTTGTACCAATTACCATATACATTGCAAACTTAACAAATGAATTCTCCTTTAACTGCTTAATAGATGAAAACCTTTAAGGATATAGCTAATCCTTATTAGGACATCATACTAAAGCATGAGAAAATAGTATAATTTCAACACGAATTACATTCATATAGAAAATAAAGATTAAATTTGATTTGAATGTAGTTTCTATGAAAGATCTAGAAAAATGTAACATAAACATGACCTATGGTGACCAATTCCTTATCCTAGGGTGTGGAATCTTAAACCATGCAATTGAAAACATCTAACAACATCATTCCTGTCACAACAAATCTTGTCAATGGTGTCTTACACCATTGAACTTAGAAACTAAACCGATAATACTTAATTATCCATACATAAATTCGCATAAACCTTTATTCATATTAAAATAGATTTAACTCGTTCTTTGAACAAGCATATTAACAATAAACAAATATTCAAAGGAAAGACAATGAAGAAGAACATAAATGATCTTTGATTCATTTTTATTCATAATATATGCAAATTATACAATGGAGAACATTGGCCTTGAATATACGCCATTTATATTTCAAAGTATGACACTATTGTTATCAACATTCACCATTACAAGGCTTAAAACTCAAAAACTAGAAATAGAATCAGGCTTCTATTATCTAGACCTGGCTACAAATTTATCTGGATCGATCAACCAACCACACCCATAATTAGCCCTGAATTCCCTTTTATAAAAACAAAGAAGCAAAACAAGCTTTAGGCTAAATGACACTTGTCACATTTACATTTGATAGTTAGTTACATTTTCAAAAAGGGACCAAAATGAAAGGAAGCTGAGTGAGTGGAAACAACTTCCTACACTAATCTAAGTAGGAGAGAGTTACAAAAAAATCCATTCTAACACCTTATGCTATTAGAATATGAGATACACATAGAGAATAATGGAAATAGATCAAGTACACAAATGCAATAACAATAGATATATGTGGGAAAAACCCTTTTGGGTAAAAAACCCCACCCTCCAAAAGCACAATACTTTCTCTATTACTTCAAATAATGAATACAAGATATCACCAAGTACAAAGCTTCTTCAAAAAGTGCTTCAACATGAACACCCATTCTGGAGTGATATTGGTAGTACTTTGTTACCTGCAAACAAACTATGCATTCTACAACTCAAGGCACTCAAAAAATAGAGTGTTACAAGCTTCAAGAAGCATCTAGAAGGTGAGGGACGTCCAAATACACATGGCACAAAATCCAATGCCTTAGAAATGCATTTGGACACATGTACTACATTCCCTTGCACCCCTAACAAGTGTCTAACATGCAAATATTCTTCTTCCAAACTTAGGTGCCTAGAATATGCTAAAACTAACTTATGAAAGATGCCTTACACATCTTACAACTATCATAGAATCTATCATAGTTGACAACACTTACAATTGTAAGAGAATATGTCATAACTGACTAAAAATAGTTGATTCTCTTACATCTTATCATAACCCATCTTGGGTGCCAAATTTCTCCATGCATTCAAAGATGCCTTATGATGTGTCATATAATTTTTTATATGTCATAGATTCCAAAGTTGGATGTCCATATCCACTTGGGATGATGATGTGTCATCCAGTTAACTCCAATGGGGATGCCACCCAACCGATGGGTCCCAATTAATGACATGACACCATAGGAAACAAAATAATAGAAATAAATACATTAATTACATCAAATTAAATCAATCTCAAGACTCTAAGGTTGAGACACCTTAATCCCAACATTCTCCCACTTGTTGAAGACCTGCCAAGAGTCATACAAAATCATTTGCTTAGGGCCTCAAGGCCCATGGAATCAGAACACCATCTGAACTTCTCTATGCGCAATGGTTTTGTCAGTGCATCCACAACATTTACCAAAGTGTAAACCTTTTTCTAGGTTCACCTTTTCATCTTCTACCATATCACGAAAAAAATGATATGAATATTGATGTGCTTTGTTTTGTCATGAAAGGTAGGATTCTTTGCTAGGAAATTTGCACTTTGATTGTCACAACAAATAATCTATCTAGCATCTAAACCAATATTAGAACATAATCTCTTAATTCAAATGGCTTCCTTAAAAGCATAAGTGGATGCGATATACTCTACCTTTGTCGTGGATAATGCAACTATAGCCCGTTGCTTACTCATCCAACTGATAGCACCACCAAATTGATGCAGAGCTAGGAGGATTCAAAACGCATCTCACAAAACCTTCAAAAATCTTCATTTGACTAACTCAAAACATCTCTAACTCACCTTTCACTTGTAGGCCTTTTGACACACTTATTCAACTATATTTCCCTCTAAATCACTATTCAACTCAAACATTCAAAATACGAGTTCCAATTTCATTCAAGACACCAACTGAGTTCCAAAGCACAAAACCACATGAAGACTTCACAAAACACTTTAAACAACATCAACAAAACTGTTCCATACCTTTCTCACCAACATAAGCAACTCAACTTGTGCACTTTCCAATTGACTGTCCAAAATCAGTAAATTAGGTCTATCTAGACCACACAAACAATCATCACTAACTTACAAGGACCATTTCCTTTTTATGATATCACAAACATGTTAAAATCACCTATACAAACCAATTAATACATTCCCCTACCCTATTCAAGTCATTTTTTCAAACATCAAACCCTAAACCTCCTTTCTTGTTACCAAAATAGGACTGTCCCAAGACAGTCAATATACAATAGTACCAGACTTATAAATCCCCCAAATCATGTCTAGAAATGTCTCACAATGCATCTATACAACTTTTGGAGACACTGTCACCTAGGTAGTAAGCTTCTTACTTCAACAAAACACAAAATAAACAAAGATCACTGTCAATCTTAGACTGTTATAAGACTGTTATAACAAAACTATGTCAAAAGTAGGTTCTAACCTTCATAAGCCCATCAAATATCCTTTGAAAGTGAATCAGAATATAGTGAAAATCTTTATCTATCAACCTCCTCCAAAGGGATACCCTTTTATACCAACACAAGTTCATCACTGTACATATGCATTTGCCAAAATTTTATACAACAAATAGTGCCAGGGCATCATTATTTTAGATACCAACCTTTGTATTTTGGTCTAAAAACTTACAATATGAAAATTTATGTTGTAACAAACCTTACCACCAAACAAATAGTGCATTCCACCAGTTGAAAAGAATGAAATTCAATTTAAAAGCCTTGTTGTTTACCCTAGATGAGGGTTTAATCCGCCTGGGGTATTTTCTCCATAACTATCACATTTCTTAATGATTTTAAGTCAGACCAAGTGAAAAATTATCTAGAAACACATCATTAACTTCTCCAATTACTAACGCTTTAGTATAAGTCCGTACATGGCCGTACAAGATCCAGAAACACTGTTTTACTAGTAAAAACACAAAAAATTGCATAAAAAAATAGGTTTATTATTGATTCTCCATTATTTGCATTCCCCTTTGCCTCTTGCTCAAGGTTCTCCATATTTTTTTGAAGGATTCCTATTCAATATAAACTCCTACAACTAACTCTAACAACCTCCCAACTTCTTGATTTGTTATTTACTTAAATTTTCTCTTTTACCTTGACAACAAGGTTTACAAGTTTTGTTTTTTTTCCACCTTTTGAATCCCTCAATGATTCTAGACTTCTAAATTAACTAATTACATGGAAAAATGACATACCAATTCCTTATTCTCATGAAAAAACACCTAAAGCCTATTGTAGACCTTATTTGACAACATTTTCCAAATTGTACAAATTGGATACATTGTTTACATAACCTATCTAAGCTTTCACCAAATGAATCAAACATATTGTAATGGTCTTGGAAGACCTTATTTAATGATCCCTAGGAACTTTTAAATACTTATTACATTTTGGCCTCATGGAGGCATGTAATCAAATAGGTGCTTCTACACCACAAACATCATAAACACATAACCATTGGTGGATCTTATGTCGTCAATGTCTCCTGTCCAATCCAAATTCGCATATCCTTGAATGCTCTCAGAATGTTGAGGTCCAACAGGATAACCATGAAAACACAAGGCATACTCAAAAGTTCCCTATAAATAACTAAACACCCTCTTAACTGCATCCCAATGCACCTGTCCAGGATTAGCCATAAAATGACTAAGGACTCCCACTGCTTGGGAAATGTTTGGTCTTGTACACACTATTACATACATAAAATTTCCAATTGCACTTGCATATGGTACTTTGGTCATGCCCTTCATCCCAGTAGGAGATTTTGGACAATCATTCATAGAAAGCTTCATCCCCTACATCACAGGAACAACTAATTGTCTACAATCTACCATGTTGAATCTCTCTAACACCAAGTTCACATACTTGCTCTGGCTTAACCAAATCTTTCCATTAGCTATGTATCTCATGATTTCTATTCCAACAATGTACCTAGATGCACCTAGGTCTTTCATCTCAAACTATGCTGACAACTGAAACTTCAAATTATAAATCATACTTTTACCATTCCCAATAAACAAAAAACCATCTACATATAGAACAATAATGAGAATGTGACCATTATCAGTTTTAAAGTATACACAATGATCAAAATTAGATCTATGAAATCCCAATGACAACACATAGGTATTGAGCTTCTAATACCAAATCCTAGGAGACTGTTTCAAACCATAAAGAGACTTCTTTAGTTTTCAAACTAAATTTTCTTTACCTTTTTCAATGAAATGCTCTGGCTGTGACATGTAAATCTCTTCCTCCAAATCCCCATGAAGGAATGTTGTCTTCACATCCATTTGTCCACTTCTAAGTTATAAGTTGTTGCAAGTGACAATAGAAGCTAGAGAGATGTCAACTTTGTTACATGAGAGAATATCTCCCCATAATCAATTCCCTCTACCTGAGAAAACCCCTTAGTGACCAACTGTGCCTTATACTTCTCAACATTGTCATCAAGACCACACTTTTTCTTGAAAACCCATTTACAACCAATAGGTTTACATCCAATAGGAAAAGGTATTGGATCCAAAGTCTTGTTTTTATTTAATGAAGCCATATCCTCATCCATGGATTGCATCTAGGAATCTGAATAATTCATACCCATAGCCTCTCTAACATTCCTAGGCTCATCAATATTAGTAATCAAGGAAAATATGGAACTGGATTCCAATAATGAATAACCAAACCTTTCTAGTTGCCACCTAATTCATGTAGACCACCTCAAAGTGGTGTAGGAGCACCTTCAAATCACCATGATTATATTTTGTAAATGATTCCATTTTTCCATTTGTAGGGGTCATTCAAAGTCATTTGATGAGTAATTGCAAAGAAAATGTAAAAATTGTCAACAAAATGTCACATTTGCAAAAAGTGTAAAAGTTGCATAAATTAGGAGTTAATAGGTCATTAGAGTCTAATCAATAATAGGAATTTGGAAATTAGCTATAAACTGATCATGCATGGTGTAAATTCCTTTGAAAATGATTTTGTAATCATTTTGTGGTGTGGGTGATTGAATAAAGGAGTTAGATCAATGAAAAGTTCTGATTTTATGCATATTTTCACATAAATTCTCTGGTTTTGGTGTTGTACAGACATTTTATGGGATTGAGTACATTTCTAATTGTTTTCATGTGTTATTAATCTCAATCACCTTCCAAATAAACTTTTTTCTCATGCAGATTAGTGTTGATTTGTGGAAGTTATGGTGGTTTTATTGACTACAATTTTCTATATTTCTCTGTAAGAGTCATGTTGCAGAAAATTGTATGTGCAGGTACAAAATCCAAATGAACTAAATAATATATGGTTGGATAGAGGAATGAGTTATATTTCTTTTGGCGTTGGTTTGAGGTCATTTCATTGAATATTACGAAAGTTATGCTCATTTTGGTAGAAACTGACAAGTTCAGATTTTGATAGGGCAGCAAGCTTTCAAAAATTCATAACTCCATTTATATTGATTGGAATCCTCTGAAAATTGTTTTGTAAGTCAATTATATTGTGTTCTTAAATATTATTGAGGTTTTCGGTGTAAGTGTTGAAGATTTTGGTTCATTAGGTGATTCCCTAGCACTGTTACAATGCTTGGAAGAGCAATTAAGAGGGTTACAAATTGGTATTTGATAAAAAGTCTTGAATAAAGTTTGGAGAATGGTCTAATATGATTGTGCAGACCTATTTACAATTGTTTGTAATGTTATAAAGAAGAAATGGGCTTGGGTTGAACATTGTAATGTTTCTAAGATATTTTTTGGAATCAATAAATGATTTGGTGCATTGTTTTTCGTTTGAGTGCTTTGGAATCAAGGTTTTGTGAAGGGAAAAATGAATTTGAGATGAAGAATCAAACAAAGATGTTTTGAGATTTGAAAAAAAATATTGTGAAATTTGGTTTTCTTCCTTTTCTCTACATCACAAAGGTTGAGGTTGAGGTTTTCCTTCTTCTTTAGAACTTTTAGAGCTACTTGAGCTCTCCTCATCATTATGTCCAACAGGAGTACTTGGTTCTTCTTTCTTTGGAGTAGGTGGAATTTGAACCAGCTCTTTCTTTTGTTTCTCCTCTTTCTCTAGTTGTAGCTCAATAGAGGAAGGTTTCATCTCTCTGAATATCACACTTCTACTGTAGAGAACCTTTTGAGCTTTTGGATCCCAAAGCTTGTATCCTTTCACACCGACACCATAGCCAATAAAGATACACTTAACAACCTTATTCTCCAACTTAGACCTCTTCTCAATTAGAACATGAGCGTAAGCTTCGTAACCAAATACTCTGAGATGTCTCATTGAAGACTTTTTACCAAACCATGCTTCCATGGGTGTCTTACCAACAAGCATTGATGTAGGAGATCTATTTATCAAATAACATGTAGTGGCTACCACTTCAACCCAAAATTTATGTTCAAGGCTAGCACCACTCAACATACTCCTAGACCTCTCCATCAACATTTTGTTCATCCTCTCTAAAAATCCATTTTTTGTGGAGTGTGGGGATTTGTCTTATGTCTCTCAATCCTATGCTCTTTACAGAACTTGTCAAACTCTATTGAACAAAACTTACCACCATTATCAGTACTCAAACACTTAATCTTTTTGCTACTCTGATTTTCTACAAAATCCTTAAACTCCTTAAATCGACTAAAGTCTTCAGCTTTACTTCTGAGGAAATAGACAGATGTCTTTCTACTATAATCATCTATGAAAGAAAAAAAATATGTAGATTTTGATAATGAAGGAAAATTTACAGGACCAAAAACATCTGAATGTACATAATCCAAGACCCCAGAAGACTTGTGAGAACTAGAGTAAAAAGAAACACGGTGTTGTTTTATGTATACACAATGTTCGCAAAAGTTGAACTCGAGATTAAAATCATCAAGGCCTTCAACAAGGCTCTTATTTTTCAAGGTTCTAAGACCCTTCTCACCAATGTGACCAAGTCATTGGTGCCATAACATTTTCTTCTCTATAAGAAGCTAATTTGCATGGAATGAGCACCCTTAGGTACCCAAAATGCATGACCATTAGATGCAGCTGCAAGACACTTCTTCTCTACATGATCTAATGGTTAGGATGAAGAATCCAAAGGCCTCTTCTTCTTCGATACATCAAAATAACTATTGCACTATATAGTGCATACATCAAGCTAAGACAAAGTGCCAATACGAACACCTTTAGCTAACACCATAGCATCTCTTGTCATCTTGCGTCCTCCACTAGAGAAAACAACTTGCACTCCCAAATCATTCAGTTTACTTACAAAAAGAAGGTTTCATGCCAAACTCAGGATATGCAAGACACCATCAATCCCCTTCACTCTTCCATTTCCAACAATCTTCAGGTGAGAGTCATCACCCAAGTACACCTCTCTGCCATTGTACTCCTCATACTTTGAGAACCAATATCTATGAGAAGTCATGTGAAAGGATGCACCCGAATCTATCAACCACACATATTCAATGCATGGGATGCCAAGGCTGCAATAAATTCTTCTCCATCATCTTGGGATGATTTCTTAGATTCAAAATCAGAGAAATACTTGTTTTTCTTCTTCTCCTCCTTGCAATCTTTACGAATGTGACCAGTTTCACCACAATTCCAACATTTTTCCTTGGACTTCTTACCAAGAGATTTTGATCTCCCCGGAGACTTTGACTTATATTTTTTGTCATTATTTTTGCTTCTCTCTTTTGGTCTACCACAAACTGCAAGAGCCTCCTTGGCCATCTCAGAAGACTTCCTTCACATCTCTTTAGATAATAATGATGAAACAACTGCATCCATCTTAAAGGTGGAAGTAGTGCTTCCAATAGCCATAACCAGGTGATCCCAAGAGTCTGGAAATGAACACAAAAGGAGCATGCAATGGTATTGTTCATCAATCTTGTCTCCAATGGAAGCCAATAGTGCAACCAACATGTTAAAAGAGTTCAGGTGATCTACAACGGATCCCCCATCTTCCATTTTCAAAGAATACATCTTCTTTCTTAGGAAAATCTTGTTTACCAAGGATTTAGCCTAGTAGACATCACCAAGCTTCTTCCATAGATAAGAAAAAGTTTCCTCTTCATGGACATTCAAGAGAACATAATCAACCAAATAGAGTCTAATAAGACCCTTTGCTTTCCTATCCATGAGATCCTAATCCTCTTGTTTCATGGCTTGTGGCATGGTTCCAGAAACTGGAAGCCATAAGTCTCAGTCTACTAGCATGTCTTCCATTTTGAGCTTCCACAACTCAAAATTACCACTATTGAACTTCTCCATCTCAATCCTCCCAAATGTGCCTACCATCTCTTTCCTACAACAAGGTAACAAAACACACACTTCTACAAAACTCCCACTGAAATAGAGATTACCTCAAAAAACCCTTATAACCCAACAAAGGAACCAAGGATGGGTAGGCTTTTATACCAACTAAAAGGAAGTAGAGTGAGCAGAAACATCTTCCTACACTAATCTAAGTAGGGGAGAGTTACAAAAAAAAAATTCTAACACCTTATGTTGTTACAATATGAGATACACATATAGAATAATGGAAATAGAATAGCAAGTACACAAATTCAATAACAATAGATATACGTGGGGAAAACCCTTTCAAATAAAAAAACCCACCCTCAAAGATCACAATACTTTCTCTATTACTTCAAATAATGAATAAAAGATATCACAAAGTACAAAGATTCTTCAACAAGTGCTTCAACACAAACACTTGTTCTGGAGTAATACTGGCAGCACTTCATTACCTGCAAACAAACTATGCATTCTACAACTCAAGGCACTCAGTAAATAGAGTGTTAAAAGCTTCAAGAAGCATCTAGAAGTTGAGGGGAATCCAAATCCATATGGCACAAAATCCAATGCCTTAGACATGCATTTGGACACATGTATAACATTCCCTTACACCCCTAACAAGTGTCTAACATGCAAATATTCTTCTTCCAAGCTTGGGCACCTAGACTATGCTAAAAATATCTTATGAAAAATACCTTACACATCTTACAACTGCCATAGAATCTGTCATAGCTGACAACACTTACAATTGTAAGAGAATTTGTCATAACTGAGTAAAAATACTCGATTCTCTTACATCTTGTCATAACCCATCTTGGGTGCCAACTTTCTCCATGCATTCAAATATGCCTTATGATGTGTCATAAAATATGTCATATGTCATAGATTCCAAAGTGGGATGCCTATGTCAACTTGGGATGATGATGTGTCATCCAGTTACCTCCAATGGGGATGCCACCCAGTTAGTGGGTCCCAATTAATGACATGACACCATATGCAATAAAATAATAGAAATAAATACATTAATTACATCAAATTAAATCAATGTTAGGACTCTAAGGTTGAGACACCTTTTTCCCAACACAAAACCATCCATGAGGGAAAATTTTGAAGAAGTAACCATCTCCATCAATTTTTTGAAGAAGATTCTCCATATTCCTTGGTAAGCACATTCTTGGAGGAGACAGTTGTACATTCAATAAAATAATCATTCTGATGTTGAAAATGCTCCTACCTTCCAAAAGGAACTACTAGAAGAAGTTGGGAAAGTGACAAAACCAAAGATTCCTTTTCATTAACCCCACGTGCTTCAATACAATAATGGCATAAAGCATAAAAGTGAGAAAAAGGAGAAATTCCACATCAACCAATTGACATCAACACATTTAAATGGAGGGAAAAATATTTGAACAATGATATATCAAAGGATTAATCTATAAATTTTTCAAGCCATGCATTGTACTCCTCATTAGGCCATATAGTATCTAACAACTTTTGAAATTTGGCATCATGTTTTTTGTACCTTGCATCTACTATTGTTCTAGCTTTCTTGACAAATGCATCCATATTCACTTCAATATTAAACAACTCAAAAATTGTACTGTTCAAAATTTCCAAATCAAGTTTTGTAGAAACATTTATAAACTAAGGGAAATGCTCAAGGAGGTCTCCAAATTTTGTTTTCCAAGTATCAAAATCCTTTACAGTTTCATTTTTCTTCAAAATTTTAAGTACATCATTCCCCTCCATTTCTCTAAACATTTTTATTTTTTCCTACAACTACACCCCCAACCTGCCATGAAATATTGTTATTTCACTAATTAATCCAACTTCTTTGATTAATTCGATAAGGTGAGTTGGTGCTTCGGGATCATCCTTCATGATGGGCATCATTTCTTGGAGAGCATTAGCTTTGGCACTCCATTTACTCCAGGTATTTTTAAAAGCTTCTTGTACCTTAAGATGCTACTAGTGAGCTTCATGTATATTCTTGTACACATCCCATACATTATCTATTTTGATCTACATCGGAGAAAGTCTATGCTTCAAAATGTCATCAATCATATCCTTCACAATTTTGGTTGTCTTAGCCTTAGCCTTTGATTCATTTTCTTTGGATGCCTGTAACTCCTTCAATCCTTTAATTCTCAAAAATAATGTTTCCCTATCTTGGGAGGATAAATTAGAAGGAGAAGTTGGGGTGGTAAAGTATTTTGTGCTTGGCTTGTGTGAGTTGTAGTGGCTCTCATATTATTATATTCATCAATTAGCATATTGTGTTTGTCAAGAAACCTATCATACCTATCTTGGGAGATTTCAGCAATATCTGCACTTAATATGGCAGCATGCACCGTTAGCTTGAATTCTTGGACTAGGGTCATTTCAATAGATCTTCCAATTATTACCTCACTAGTGATCTCACCAATGGATTTCATCAATCTTGGTTTCCTATAATTTGGTGCTATAGACCAAATTGCAAGATTATGCAATTTGGGGCTGAAACCAGAACCAAAAACCCTATTATCAAATTGTTCCTTAGAGAGTGAAGCTTCTAGATCACTTCTCACAACATCTAGAGAAATGGACGAGGTGAGATTTGTTATGAAATAACTTGCACAATAGAAGAATATGATATGAAATATGCTGCAAATACTTTATAATAATTGAGAATAACAAGCCACTTCAAGGGGGAAAACCTCCAAATATCTCTAATGAGAACACACTTCACAACTTGATGATGAAATAAGACTCACAACCTCCTATATATACCTATTTATGCTTAGGATATCACCTAGTCCAACTTAGACACACCTATATAAGTCTTAGGCCAACCTAAACAACTAAATAACAATATACTAATGATAATATGACTTAATAAAGAGTTAAGATAGCCACAAGCTGACTATTCATAACCCGATATACACTAATATTAAGGGCGTAGCATGCCTCCCTTCTTCAAAGAAGCATTTCCCTCAATGCTAATCAAGTTTGGATTCTTTTGAATGAACTCCTCGTCCTCCCATGTGGCATCTTCAACTAGTAAATTCTTCCATTGGATGAGATACTCAGTGAGAGTTCTATTCCTCAGCTTCTTTGTGTGTGTTTGACAAATGCACTTTGGTTCCAAAATGATTCATCCTTCTTCATCGAGCTCTGGTAGTGTTGTTTAAGTTGGAATATTATGCCCAATTACCTTCTTCAAACAGGAAACATGAAAAACTAGATGTATCTTTGTTGTTGGTGGCAACTCTAGCTTTTAGGCAACACTACCAATCTTTTGCATGATTTGGTATGGACCATAATACCTTGGAGACTACTTATTATTCTTTTTTTGGTGCTTTAGTGAGATTTTCTTATAAGGCTGCAATCTCAGGAAGACCCAATCCCCAACTTCAAAACTTCTTTCACTGCGATGTTGGTCTGCATGTTGTTTCATTTGATTTTGTGCCATGGCTAAATTCTCCTTGAGTCCTAAAAGTAATTATTGTTGATGAAGCAAGTGGTCCTCTACTTCCTACACTCTTGGTGACACCTTTATTGATGATGTGATGGAAGGAGGATGATATCCATAAAGTGCCAAAAATGGAGACATTTTTGATGAGCTATGAAAATAAGTGTTATACCACCATTCTACAAGTGGTAGCCAATCTAACCATTGAGACTGTTTCTCTGAAGTGAAACAATGTAGATATCCTTCCAAACACTTATTAACAACCTTAGTTTTCCCATCTGATTGAGGGTGGTATGAAGAGATATGATCCAATTGAGTACCCAAACATGAGAATAAATCTTTCCAAAAGTGACTAGTGAAGATAGGATCACGATCACTAACAATAACCTTAGGTGCACCATGTAGCTTTTGGATATTCTCCAAAAAATACTTTTCCACTGCACTTGCTATAAAAGGATGTGATAATGCAATGAAATGTGCATATTTAGTGAGGTGATCAACTAATACCATGATGACATTATGACCTTTAGATTTGGGAATCCCTGTGATGAATTCCATGGATACCTCTTCCCAATGCTAGATAGGAATAGATAAGGGTTGCAAGAGACCTGGTGTCTTAATTGTCTCTCCTTTATTCCTTTGACAAACCAAACATTCAGCCACAAGTTTTTGAACATCACCTTTTAGCCCTTCCCAAAAAAAAAATTGTTTGACTCGATGATGTCTTCAAAAATCCTGAATGACCACCAACTAGAACACATGCAGCTCTGTGAGAATCTTGTGTTTAAGAGTGGAATTCTTTCAAAGATACAAACACTCTTTATACCAAAGAGTATCTCCCTTCCAACAAAATTTATCCAACTACTATGATCACTTTTTAATTGTTCGATGAGATTACTTGTCGCAACATCATTTTGCCACTTTGCTTTGGCTTCTTCCACCCAATTTTCTTGTAGTATTGAAATGGCACACAATGAGGCTTTATCTTTCTCATCCTTCCTTGAAAGTGCATCTGTTACAATATTTTATTTCCCTTTCTTATATACAATCTCAAAGTCATATCCTAACATCTTAGTGACCCATTTTTGTTGCTCTTCAAAAGATAGTCTTTGTTCCAAAAAATATTTTAGGCTATCATGATCTATCTTAACCTTGAAGTTTCTACCCAATAGATAAGGCCTCCATTGTTTAATTGCATGAAGGATTGCTAGCATTTCCTTCTCATAAATAGGTTTTAGCTGATTCTTACCCTTTAATTGACAACTCTCAAAAGCAATTGGTCAACCTTCTTGCATGAGAAATGCTCCTATCCAATTTCTAGAAGCATCACATTCCACAATGAATTCTTTGGTGAAGTCAGGAGTGGCAAGCACTAGAGTTGTACACATAGCCTCCTTCAATCTCTCAAATGCTATATTAGCGGACTCGTTCCAATGAAAAAAAATCTTCTTCAATAGAGTGGTGAGGGGTTCTGCTATACGACCATAATTCTTCACAAATCTTCTATAGTACCCTGTCAATCCTAAGAAACCCCTCAGTTTCTTAATGGTTTTTGGAATTGGCCATTCCATGATAGCCTTAATTTTGTTAGGGTCCACCTTTACTCCTTCATGTGAAACTATGTGTCCCAAATACTCCACCTCCTTAATACCAAAAGCACACTTGGATGTCTTAGCATAAAGTTGATGATCTTCAAGTATTTGTAATGCTTGATCCACATGTTGCAAATTTTCTTCCCAAGTCTTGTTCTAAATCAATATATCATCAAAGAATACTAACACAAACTTTATCAAGAACTTCTTAGAAATGGAATTCATCAAACTTTGGAATGTAGATGGTGCATTGGTAAGACTGAATGGCATCACCAAAAATTCATAATGACCCTCATGAGTCCAAAATTCTATCTTACAAATATCTTCCTCCTTAATCTGAATTTGGTGATAACTAGATCTAAGATCTAACTTGGTAAAATACATAGCTCCATTCAATTCATCTAGCAAATCATCAATGACTAGAATAGGAAACTTATCTTTAATGGTGTACATGTTGAGCACTCTATAATCTAGACACATGTTCCAAGTATCATCCTTCTTACGTACCATCACCACAGGTGAGGAGTAAGCACTTTGGCTATGCCTGATAATTCCTGCCTCTAGCATCTCCTCAACAATTTTTTCTATCTCACTCTTTTGTATGTGTGGATACCTATAAGGCCTAATGTTTAGTGGTTGGATCCCTAGAACTAAATGTATAGCATGATCATGATCCCTCTTAGGAGGAAGTCCTTTAGGCATATCTCCAATAACAACTAAGTGATGATCAATTATAGCTTGCAAATCTGGATGAGTAGGAGCATTAGATTGAGAGACTTCTAATGAACATAGTTGGGCCACAAATCCATCCACTCCTTTCTTAAGCAACTTTTGCATTTGATGAGAGCTTACCATTTGTGGGGATTTTTCCTTCAACCCCCTTAGCTCTACTACCCTTCCTTCTAATTGAAATCTCATGAATAGTTCTTGGAAGTTCATCTCAATCGTTCCCAATGTAGTAAGCCATTATACTCCCAAAACAATATCTGTTGCGCCCATGGATATTGCATACATTGGGGTATCAAGTTGATAATCTCCCATGGATAATTTAATGCTATGAAACCTCCTTGAACAACTAATTGTACCACCATCTGTAATCAAAACCTAAAACTCTGGAGCTGGATATATAAAATAATTTAGATGAGTAGCTAACTTTTTGTTGATGAAATTATGAGTACTACTTGAGTCGATCAACACTATTACCTTCTGCTTCTTTAAGAACCCCACCACCTTGAGAGTTTTTGGAGCACTAAAACCTGAGAGTGCATGACAAGAAATGATTGGTTGAGAATGATGTGATTCCTCATTTGACTCCCTTTCATCCTCTAGTATGGGTTTTTCCTCTTCTTCCTTACTTGGACCTTCAATATAGAACAATTTCTTTTCACTGCATTTATTTCCTCGACTGTATTTGCTATCACAATTGAAACACAACCCTTTTTCTCTTTTCTCCTCAATTTGTTGTGGAGTCAACCTAGTAGGTTGTGTTGAATATCCTTTCTCTCTTGTCACATTAGCCCCTTGCTTCTTAGGAATCAAATACTTCTCCTCTACCCTATGTGCTAAGATAAAAGACTCATTTATGGAGCTAGGGCTAAACATGCGTACCTCATGTTGAATGTGATCCTTGAGACCTCCCAAGAATAAATCATTCAAGTTTTCCTCCGTAATTGTATCCAATCTTAAGGATAGATTTTGGAATTGCTAAATATAATCCTTAACTAATCCTGTTTGTTGAAGTTTAGCCGGCTGGCTGAAGAAGTTGTCTGTCACGCTATTGCTATATTGTGCTTGAATTTCCTTCGTAAAAATTGACCATGAGACAGTGAGCCCCTTTTTCCTTGGATGAGTGTAAATCCAATGATACCAAATGAATTGATCTGGTTCTAGATATAGGGAAGCCATCGTGACCTTTTGTCCATTTGGGATTTGGTGTACTTCAAAAAAATTCTCCATTTGGTTTATCCATGTTAGAGGATCCTTACCATCGAACTTGTGCATATTGGTGTAGGAGCACCTTCACATCACCATGGTTCTCTTTTTTAGATGATTCCATTTTACATTTGTAGAATTCATTTCAAGAGTCATTTGATATGTATTTGGCAGAAAAATGTAAAAGTGTCAACAAAAATGTCAACTTTGCAAAAAAATGTAAAAAGTTGCATTAAGCAACAATTAGTTGTTAAGAGGTCATTAGAGACTAATCAATAATAAGAAGTTGAAAACAGTTGGAAACTAATTTTTCATGGTGTAAATGCCTTTAAAAAGGCTTTTGAACTCCTTTTGTGGTCGTTGGTGATTGAATCCTTAAAGAAAATAATGGAAAAACTCTAATTTTTATGTTCATTTCTAGAAAATCCACTGTTTCCAGACATTGTACAGATAGAAAATTGTGGCTAAATATTTGTAAGTGTTTGAGGGATCAATCACCTT
Organism: Sequoia sempervirens; assembly: GCA_007258455.2. Classification (NCBI taxonomy): domain Eukaryota; kingdom Viridiplantae; phylum Streptophyta; class Pinopsida; order Cupressales; family Cupressaceae; genus Sequoia; species Sequoia sempervirens. Next base: position 209,364,414 of record VDFB02075321.1, on the reverse strand, counting down.
CCTTTTGGTTTTTTTTTTCATGCAGATTGGAGCAATTTTGAATCAAATATTGCATTTTTTGTGAAATCAGTCCAAATCCTTATCTAGGGTAACAGTTTTCAATAAAAAAAAAAATTCTCAAAATTCAATCGTTGGATTTTTCTAAAAATTGGAGGAAATTTCTATAACAAGGTTCTCTAAAGTCTCACTAGAGAGATTTGATTAATTCATTGATTTGTGAAAGTTATAGGTAACTATTTGCATGCATATTTGCCTATTTAGGCCTAATTAGTAGAAAATAAGTTAGGACAGCAGGCGTGTGTTCCAAAACAAGTGTACCTAAAAATGAGATATGTTTTTAATGGAAAAAATGGGTACTCAAAAATGTATTTATTTTTTACAGATTCAATCGGGTTTGAAAGTTACACCCGATTTAGTGCTTTGATTCCCTTCAAGCAAAATATGGGTTTTTGGTGCAAGTAATTTGTAAATCTGATAAAACAGAGGAATAAGGCTGTGTAATTGGTTTATTTCTGTCAAAATAATGATTTTTAAGATGTATGAGGGTCTGGTTTGAGTTTTATAAAGGTTTAGAGTCAAGTTTTGAAGAGTTGGGCTTTGTAGCCATGAAGAAATTCAAAGAAATTGAAATGATTTTGGTAAAGGATTGAATGAGAATTGTTTTAAGTATTGTTGTTTCTTCCTTTTCCTCTGCATCACGTATCCACCTTTGGAAGTAAACTCCTAGATCCCATAGGAGTATTAAAACTTGTGTCATTGTTAGCTGACCTAGAATTTTCACCTTGGTCACTTGAGAACTCCTTTCTTGGTTCAACCATATAGGTGGTTAACATGTTTCATATGTCTGATATATCTCCTCTTAGGTCACACATATCCATCTTCATTGAGGAAATTTCTTCCTTGACCTTACTTATTTCCTCATTAGGAGTAATGTCCTCTATTGTTACCCCATCCTTATTAGGAGCTTTCCCTAGAGTGACAACATTCTTTTTGCCCCTTGAGCAAGGCCCCGTCATGATGGGAACCACTAATTTTGAAATAAATCACACAAATGAAACTTAAATTCTCTAAAATTTTTACTATAACTTACTAGGGATAAAATAACTCTCACCTAGAAAAATCTCCAAGAAATAAGCAGATTTGCAACCTTGAGAGTGATATTTGTGAAAAAATTAACATTTCAATAACTTACTTATTTCTAATCCAATTCCTCCAATTTTTTTACTGTAATCTCCTTTAGTATATCTAAAAGAACCCAATAAAAATCAAGCTTCAATTCAACAATATGTGTGAGATATGCAGATTCCAAAAACAATGTGTAGAAACCCTAATTCTACAATAATTCACTTAATTCTGCTCCAATTCTTCTCAAATCTAGACTATAGATTATTTAATAGGTTCTTCAAAAACCCTTTAAGAATCAGAAAAAAATTCACCAAAATATGAAAGATATGTTCTTCCCAAAATCGCCTCCAAAATTGAGAAAAAACCTTGCCTCTACGGTGCCAAGATCATGCTCTGATACCACTTGTTATGAAATAAATTGCACAATAGAAGAATATGATATGAAATATGCTGCAAATAATTTATAATAACTGATAATAACAAGCCACTTCAAGGGGGAAAACCTCCAAATATCTCTAATGAGAACACACTTCACAACTTGATGATGAAATAAGACTCACAACCTCCTATATATACCTATTTATGCTTATGATATCACCTAGGCTGACTTAGACACACCTATATAAGTCTTAGGATGACATAAAAAACTAAATAAAAATATAATAATGATAATATGACTTAATAAAGAGTTAAGATAGCCACAAGCCGACTATTCATAACCCGATGTACACTAATATTAAGGGGGTAACTCCTTCAATCCTTTAATTCTCAAAAATAATGTTTCCCTATCTTGGGAGGATAAATTAGAAGGAGAAGTTGGGGTGGTAAATTATTTTTTGCTTGGCTTGTGTGAGCTGTAGTGACTCTCATATTATTAAATTCATCAATTAGCATATTGTGTTTGTCAAGCAACCTATCATACCTATCTTGGGAGATTTCAGCAATATCTGCACTTAATATGGCAGCATGCACTGCTAGCTTGGATTCTTGGACTAGGGTCATTTCAATAGATCTTCCAATTATTACCTCACCAATGATCTCACAAATGGATTTCATCAATCTTGGTTTCCTATAATTTGGTGCTATAGACAAATTGCAAGATTATGCAATTTGGGGCTGAAACCATAACCAAAAACCCTATTATCAAATTGTTCCTTAGAGAGTGAAGCTTCTATATCATTTCTCACAGCATCTAGAGAAATGGACAAGGTGAGATCCCACCCAGGAAATATCCTGATACCACTATCTTTCACAAGTCTCCTTGCATGTAGGGGTGTCATTGCAGAAATTTCTTTCATTAACTCTTCTTCTACCTTTTTCTCAACCTCTTCATGTTGTGAAGGGTCCACCTCTACTTTGGCATTTTCAATTTTATCCTTTATTTCATTTCCTTTCATTTCAATAACAAAATATATAATTTTTTTTGTTTTGTATGAATGAATCATCATCCATGAATTCTCTACATACTTTTACCCTCACATCATCTTCATCCTCATTGTACTCCCAAGGCACAATTTTATCATTAGGAACATAGGGGTCTTATGCATCACCAATTACTAGAGAAGGAAACTTCTGCTCAACTTCTTATTCTATGGGAGCATACTTTGTTGATTGCTCCTACATCTCATTTCCCTCCCCTTGTTTAGTATCAACATATTCAACTAGAGGATTTATAATTGGATCATCACCAATTTCTATAGGTTGCATTTGTGCACCATGGGAAAATGATTGAGCTAGTTGGCTCCTTCACTTTTCTTCATGTTCATCCTTGACAAGTTTGGCCTTATCCTCTACCTCTTTTACTTTCTCAAAGAAAGTTCCATCCTTAAACACTTGCAAGACAATCACTACCCATTTGTATAAATCCTTAATTTCTTTATATGGGATGACATAAAATGGATTCTTTTCTAATGCTTTGTCTTCAATTCTATAGAATATCATCTATTATTTATTTCTCTCTGCCACTGTAGAATTAGAAGGAAAATTCCTTATGACATCCTCACTATATAAAAACACATGAGAAAAACCAAAACTTCCTTTATCTTTTCTTTCTTTGCCAACGAACCCCTTTGGGTCACAATCTCTCAGCACATCTACTTTCATCTTGAGATTATCCAACATGACACAAAATTTTTCATAGCCTTCTTTTTTAGACACAATAAAATAAGAGAAAGATAATTGTGCAACAATTATGGAAGCTTTTCTGGCACATCTAAAGTTCTCCTTATCCATGCAATCCATCTACCACATGATCTCCATAATAGCCAACTTTCCAAACACATACATTGGAAAGCAATGGGGATGCACCCTAGCTCCATAAACCCTAAAAATAGTGCAATGAGGATGCAAATACCAATCACCCCAGTGATTTTTAAACTATTTTCCCTCCTTGAATTCTAGGGGACATAGAATTTACTCAATGCTTCTAGAAATTTTGTGTACAGGCTTCATCCCAAGCTACTCCAAAACAAAAAAATTGAACCCATTTCAAAAACCAACATAATTTGAGTCTGGGTAATTCTAGTCCCAAATATGTGTCCACATCTAGATAGGAAAATCATTGTCCATCTTATCCTTCTCTCTCAAATTCATAAAATTCCCGAAAAATGTTTTTACCTGCCCACAAGAGCATATGCATCAACAAGGAATAATGTCTAAAACAAAGTGAAGATTTTCCTTCTTTCAATCCAACAAACTCCTAATACATTTCTTTAGCAATATAGCCTACACAGTCAAATCCTTTGTTCTAGTACTTGTGTTGAATGCCCATTACGATCACCATTAGAGGAGCATTCATTCTAATATCATATTTGTTTCCAAGAACTTGACATAAAGAGTAATTGGTGTTCTTAAAATAATCTTCAAACTAATTGCAATCAAATGGCTCCACATCCTTAGGACCAAACAATATGTCTTTATTTCCCCGATCTCCCCTTTTGTTTTTTGGAAACACATGTCTTCTATATCCATATTTATCTATCTCATATTCTTGAAATAGGCCATCAAAATTTATGGAGAAAGTTGTAGAGGGATTGCATTTGAAGATTTCCACAATCTTGCTCCTAGAAATTTCTAACATCTTGCACCCCTGTGTATCTTTGATGATCCTATCCTGAGGATCATAACACTTAGCCAATTCCAATAATAGATCCACCTCCACAAAACATTGGGCACAACTAGTTTTCCAATGTCACACTTCCACAGATGGCAAGTTGGGCGCTTGGAAAACCTTCTATTGTAAGCATATAGAAACAATTCCCATCCACTTTGAGGAACAACAGTCTCCTTAATTGATATAACATAGAACATGAAAAAAGAAGGATATGCTCTATGTGTGCTCTGAGTTTTTGAATTTCTGCTCCTCTACTGCTTGATGAATCAGCCTCGAGGGGGCCCCATGGAGGCTCCCCCACCAAAGAAACCTGTTGTTTCCCAAAATAATGCCACCTCTCTGTGCAGGAGAACTAAAATATCCCCGTGCACTGTGCATATTCCATCGTCTGGTGGTTTGAACAACCCTATTTTTTCTCCTGAAGGAAAGACCTGTTTAGGCCTAGATGCCCAAATGGCCTCCTATGTGGAAAAGCTTGTTGGAAGTCAAACTTCGACAAGGACACCTCAGAAGTCTATGTCAAATTTTTGTACTCTGGTGGGCGACGAAGTGGATGTCCCAGATGTAATCTTGAATGACACTATGGAGGATTTGAAGCTGTCCTTGGTGGGGAAATTCTTCGTTGGACAACCCAATATAGACCAGGTACAAAAATGGGCCTCTAACACTTGGAAACTCAAAGGCAACATTTCTATAAGTGCTATGCCCAAGGCTCTCTTTCTATTTACATTTGTTATCCCTGAGGATATGTTAAAGGTCCTCACAAGTGGACCATGGGCTTTTGATAGTGGCTTTAAAAATATTTTGTCTTTATGCAAGTGGAAACTTGGGTTTGATTCCTCCATTGATTTGGGGAAAGTTGCTCCAACCTGGGTTAGGCTCCTTGGGTTGCCACTTGAGTTCTGGAATTAGAAATTTTTTAAAGGAATAATTGACTCCTTTGGTTCTTTGGTCACCATTGATAAAGTTGCTCTTCTTAAAGAAAGATTAGTCTATGCAAGAATTTGTGTTAACGTAGAGGTTAATACAGTCCTACCCACTTCTGTTACCTTAAAATCCAAGTTTGGAAAATGAGTTCAACCTTTAGAATATGAGAGGGCTATGGTTTTCTATTAGGGATGCAATAAATTTTGGCACTTACATGATGCTTGTAAAATAGCTCTTCTTGAGCCTAAGATTTCCCAAATTGAGACAGAAATGAATGTTCCTTTGAAGAATATGACTTTGATGAATAGTTCAAAGGAACCTGGAACCTCAACACTCAATAATGAACTATTACTCACATAAAATTCCTTTAATCCAGATTAGGATAATATTCCAAAAGATAATTTGGAAAGGCTATTTTTAGAGGCTACCAACGAACCATCCACCCCACCATCTTCAGAGAAACTGCTGGATTTAGACAAAGAAAAGGAAAATAAGGGAACAACTTCGCCTCCAATACCTCATGAAGAACAAAAAAATGAAGTCCAGGAGGAAGGAGAAATTATAAGCCAAAAGGAACAACTTTTGACTCCAACTCAAGACCACCATGAACCAATCTTGGAGGAGGAGCAAATGTCACAAAGCAAAGATGAGAAAGGATGGATAAACAACAAATCAAGAAAAAAGAAAAAACCAAATGTGGGAGGAAATAGAAAAGTAGGCAGACCCCAATCAAAAGAAACAAGAATCGAAGAAACAACAAAAGATGTGGCAGTAGGGAAACATAAGACCCTTGATTCACTGGCAGGGAACAAACCAAAAAGGAAGGGAGGTCAACCTCCCACTTGGGGTAGTATCAGCCTAATACTGCTTCTCATCTCTTTGAAATTATGAAGATCTTGTCTTGGAATGTAAGGGGTCTTAGTGTCCCATATAAAATGTGCTAAAGGCATGCTTAGTTGAGATGAAACCTAATATCCTCTTGATCCAAGAAACAAAAATGAAAAAGGAAAGTTTTGAGAATATCCTAAAGTGGCTTTGGCCTAGTGCTGGTTACGAAGCTAGTGATGTAGAGGGGGCCTTTGGAGGGATTGCTACCCACTAGAATTCTTCCTGGTTTAGTGGCAAGTTGAAATTTAAGAATAAGAACAGTCTCTTGATTTGTATGGAGGATGGCGATACTTCCATTCAATGGAATATGGGTAATATATATGGCCCCAATTCTAGGTTGGATAGGCTGGATTTATGGAACTTGTTGGATGGAGTTATGACTAACAACAAAGATGAACTATGCATGCTTGGAGGTGATTTTAATTCCCCGTTGTACCCATATGATAAAAAAGAAGGTCTAACTGACTACTCTGAGAGTATGATGGATCTTTCAAGATTTCTTGACTCAGTGATACTAATGGATGTCCCTCTTACTGGCTCCCACTTTACTTGGACTAACAGAAGGCAAGGCAATCAACTCATCCAAGTTAAGCTAGATAGAATTCTGATCTCCTCTAACTAAAACATTATGCAAAATATCTCTCTTACTGCCTTTCCTAGAACGGGTTCTGACCACAATGCTCTTCTTTTGGAATGGGATGATAGGGTGATTAAAAAACCTTACCCCTTCAGGTATGAAATCATGTGGTCTCTTCACTCAAACTTTAAATCTCTAATTGAGGAATGTTGGAACCTACCTTGTGTTGGCACCCCAATGTTTAGGTTAACGCAAAAGTTAAAAAGAATTAAGGAAAAGGTTAAAGGATGGAACAAATACACTTTTGGGAACATCTTTACTACTAAGAGGGACCTAAATTTGAAAATTAAGGAAGTCCAAGATCAAATGGAGGTAGGAAATTGTAATGATGAGATCTACATCATAGAAAGGGAGCTTAGAGCCCAATTACACAAAATAAGTAAGAAAGAGGAAATCTTCTAGAAATAGAAACCAAGGATTCAGTGGCTTAAGGAAGGAGATAGGAACACCAAGTTTTTCCACCAATCTACCATGAAGCATAAAGGAAGAAATAGAATCAGATCTCTTACCACCTCTAATGGCATCAAAATTTAAGGGGAAGAATAAATAGAAAATGAGGTTGTTTCCTTCTTTTCAAATTATCTAGAGCTTTCAAGGATCAACAATCTGGAATTGGGGGAGTTACTATAGGTTATACCTAATGTTATCATGGAGGAAGACCTGAAAGAATTAACTAAGACAGTCACTATGAAAGAGGTGAAGGAGGCTATATTCTCTTTTGAAGCTTTCAAAGCTCATGGACCTAATGGATTCCCTCCCAACTTCTTCCAAGTCTACTGGGAGATTGTGTCTACGAACCTCTTTACTATTGTTAAATACTCTTTTAGATCGGGTAGACTCTTGAATCAGATGAATACCACCTTTTTGGCACTTGTTCCTAGGACCAATGAAGTTGCTTCAATGAATGATTATAGACCAATAAGTCTATGCAACACAACTTATAATATTATCTCCAAAATCATTGTCAATAGGATGAAACTGGTTTTAGGAAAATTGATTGTTATTAATCAAAAGGGTTTTGTTCAGGGTCGAAAAATTCTATATGCAACAATCTACACTCATGAAATCCTGCACTCTATGGGTTATAGTAAAAATCCAAGTATGGTATTGAAATTAGACATCTCCAAAGCCTATGATAGGGTTTCCTGGAATTTTTTATTTGTTGTTTTGTAAAAATTTGGTTTCACTGGTAAATTCCTCAATCTAATAAAAACTTGTGTCACTATCCCGAAGTACTCAGTCTTGGTTAATGGTATTTCCCATGGATTTTTCTCTCTTGGTAGGGGGCTGAAATAGGGAGACCCCTTATCTCCCTACCTTTTTGTCATTGTGGCAGAGGCTCTTGGCCGCAACATACAAAATCAACTTAATAATAAGTCTTTGAAAGGTTTTTCTGCCACTTCTTCTTTATCCCCTACCTCATATCAACAATTTTTTTATGATACCATTCTTATGGGGGAGGCTTTGATGGTTAAAGCTAAACAATGGAAAACTATTCTGGAAAAATATGCTAAAATGTCAAGACAATGTATAAATTACCAAAAAATGAAAATATTTTTTTTTAATACTAGCCTGCTTGTGAAAAATAAAGTGATAAGGATTTTGGGGTTTTAGGAAGCGGATTTACCTGCTACTTACCTTGGCCTACCTATTTTCTCTTGAAAGCTGAACAACAACTATTGGAACTATTTAGTGGAGAAATTCCAAAAAAAATTGGTTGGTTGGAAAGGCAAATTATTGAGCTTGGCAGGAAAAATTCAGCTTTTAAAGGCTTCTCTTCATAACATTCTAGTCTATTATCTTTCAATGTTTAATATATCAACATATATTGCTGAGAGAATTGAAACAATTCAAAGAAGATTTTTATGGTCAGGAGAGGAGGAAAGGAAAATAATGGAACTCATCAAATGGGATAAGGTATGCACCTCAAAGAAAGGAGGGTTGGGAATTAGAAGATTAAAATTGTTCAACAAGGCTTTGGTGGAAAAAATGGGCTGGTTTCTCCTAGAAAATGAAAAATATTGGGCTATAATCCTAAGGGAAAAGTGTCTTAAAAATAAGGATGCTAGTTGTTTTCTAAGGAAGAAGGAGCTTTCACATGGGTCTGTGTTTTGGAATAATCTCCTTAAAATTAGAGGAGTTTTGACTAGAGGTGTAAACATGAGGATTGGTAATGGACTAAATACTGATTTTTTGGAAAACCCTTGGTCCACACCGACCCCACTGCCAACCTCTGGAGATCTCCAAAAAATTAGAATGAGACTGAAAAGAGACATTGGAAAAAAAGTTTCTAATTATCTAGTGTGGGCAGGATTGCGACCCAGGTGGAAAAGCTTCAAAGACTACCTAAATAATGTTGTTCTTAGGGGAAGTAGAAAATAGAATTGGGATGCTTCTATTGACCTACTTATGAAACAAATTGGAAATCCTAACCTCTTCTCAAGAAATAGAAAGGATGAATGGATATGGACAAAAAATGCTACTGGTAGGTTCTCGGTTAAACCAGCCTATGACTCCATGATGCAACAAACTCAGGTTTTAGGATCTTTTGACTGGCTCAAGGTCTGGAAGAAAGAATCTAATCCTAAAAATTAATTGCTTCTAGTGGATGGTTATACATGGTAAGATCCTCACTATAGACAACCTAAAGAAAAGAGGTTGGTACCTTGTCAATAGATGCAACCTTTGTAATGAAGAAGAGGAAACTATCATGCATTTTTTTTTTCAATGTTCTTATGCCCAAGAATTTTGGGTTTATTTTCCAAATATTCTAAAGGTGGAGTGGGTTTTTCCTGCCAATGTTCAAATGTTTGTGGAAGGATGGAGCTTTTTCCCTTATTCCCACAATATAATTAGTGATCAATGGGGACAGATTCCCCTGTTTCTAGCTTGGGGCCTTTGGAAAGAGAGAAATAATAGGGTGTTTAGGGAGACTGCAAGGACTAGTAAGGAGCTATGTTTAATTGTTAAAAGAAAAATTCAGGAAAATGTGGAAATCTGCAAGTACAATTAGGCTAAGAAAAAGCCAACACAACAAGAGCTAAGCATAAAACATCAATGGGAGATTTCCCATGACTTTAATGTTAACTAGTTAAAACAACTTATTATAAGGAGTACTGTATGGATTTCCCTAGATCCAGGATGGGTGATATGCAACTTTGATGGTTGCTCAAAGGGGAATCCTGGACAGGATGTTGTTGGTGGAGTAATAAGGGATGATAAGGGTACCTATCTGACTGGATACAACAAAGGCTTAGGAACAACAACAAACAACTTCGCTGAGGCATCTACTATTTGGATAGGAGTTAGACTTCTCAGAGAGGAGGGGTACAACAAGGTAATTATAGGAGACTCAAAGCTGGTAATAGATTATCGCAACAACATGGCAAATAATCCTTGGGAAATCAAAGATCTGTTGGAAGATTGCAAAAGTATGTTGCAATAGATTCAATGTGTTAAAATTTTCCACTCATTGCGGGAAGGTAATATGGCGGTGGATGCGATGGCCAACCTTGAGGTAAATCAAGAAATTTTAATAAATTGGGACTTCTCTAATCTACCTAATCAAATTAAATAAGTCTTAGCAACATACAGACATAGAGAAAATACTCAAATAAGGGACTATGAGGATGGGAATTTTAATTATTAATAAGAGTGTTGGGATGAGAAGGCTTATGAGGATGCGGACCCCGTGGATGCAAGCTGGCAAGATGATTGGATGTCGATGGAGGCACATTGTGAAAGGATTGCCAAGTCTTGATAAAAGGAAAGGCCAATGATAGAAAGGATGACCAAACGATAGAATTTTGTATCTTGACATGAAAGATTTAAATAGGGAAATAAATCACATGAGGAAAAATCTTAAGTCTGATCTTTGATGTGACAGATGGACTTACGTTTGTAACAACAATAAAAGAAGGAATAAAATAAGTGTTATCATTGCAAGAAAGGGAGGCGGAGCTGCCGTTAGCAATATGATGATAGGAGAAAATGTGGTAATCGATGAGTGAGATCTTCTATGCATCGTAGAAAAAACCCTAAGCTGACTACATTTCAAATGAACAGTCATAGAATCACCATTAGAACTGAGTGTGGAATTACCTGTTGCTAGTGTAGAGGACGTCAAAGGTAATAGAAGTGATTTCCTTCTCATTCCTAAAATTTCCATAGCCTAGATAGCACTATGGGAGGCCCAAGGAAGCATACTGAACCTCACAACTATGATTCACTCCGCAACAATGAGGAGCTCTGGGGTCTTTTTGAGCAGGTGGGTTTCACTCTGTATTTTGTTGCAATGGAGGGATACAACGAAAAACTCAGCTACAAGTTTGATAACGCATGGAGAGATGGTGAAGTTAATCTAGGTGGGCTCTAGTTTAAGGTGGATGCGAAGTTGATAGTGGAAGAGATGGGTTTGGCTTATGAAGGAATGAAGGTTGATAAGGTTAGCAATGGTAAGTATTAGGACTATTTTGAGAATTTTTTTGAAGGAAAAGAAAAACCTAAAAGATTTCAGAATAGTTACTCTAGGGTTAAATTGCCACCTCTGTATCATAATGTTTATTTTATTGTAATGAAATATTTTACCCTCAAAGGGTGCTACCAGTTCGTCCATGGATACCACTTTCCCATCCTCAACCACATAAGACACCAGGAAAAAAAAAAATTCCTTTATTTTTATTTTCTTCCCTGAGCTAGAGTCTTACACATGGGTCCAATCCACCATTACACCAAGGCCTCATAAGAGCCATATGCAAATTTGTACTTTCTAGGACCTCACAGAAAAAACCTGTCTCAAGATGATTGAAGACCCAAAACCCTAAAGCTTGGTGAAAATAAAGCTTCTTGAAGACCTTCCTCACCACATGCCTAAAAAATCCAGTAAGAAATCACAAAGCCCTGAAAAATCCAATAAGAAATCCCAAAGCCCTGATACTGCTATGTGGAAGGATTTGCTTATGATTATGTCTGAGAAAAGAAAGGACATTTCAATGGAGATGGGGGATAAAAAGAGGAGGAAATTGATTCTACGTGAATTTGTGGAAGTGGTGGACATAATTACTATACCTAATGATAATGAGATGGAAGGCTTAAACATTGGTGGAAGAAGGTCAAAAAGACTAGTTATGGCAGCATCAAAGGGATAGGAAAGTAACAAAAATTCGTAGAGCCCTGGGGAGAAAAGTACCCATAGTCTACAAGATAGTGTGGAAAAGAAAGATGAAGAGGATAATGGCTCCTCAACTAAAGATATTCCTGATAGTTTGGGTGGTGACTCAACCGAGGAGGAGGAATCGAAAGTGGAAAGTGAGGATGGTAATGGCGATGAAGAAAAGGCGGTGGAGTCGTAGCATGAGATGGCTCGGGAGGTGGAGGAAGGAAATATTATGAAAAATCAAGAGAAGGAAGAAAAAACTGGCAAAGAGGAAGACAAGGCTGAGGATGATGGGAATGAGAGGATTAAAAGACTGGAGGAGAGGATGCAAGTCCTAGAAAAATGGATACATGAGAAGGTGAAGGGCAGCAAACTTCAAGCCCTCGAAAATGTGGTGACGAGTATAATTGAGGAAAGACTAGAGGTTCTAGAGAAAGGTATGCAAGAACAAGGAAATGAAAATATAATTCAAACCCTAGAAGAAGCAGTAAAGAGTATGTGCTTGGTGGTCGATGCGGTCATGAAGAAAGCTATTATGGCTACTATTTCTGGTATGGGTAAAATAAAAAATAGCAAAAGAAAAAGCAACGAGTGATGGCGAGGATTTGGTAGGAAAGATGAAGTTGAAGGAAACAATGAACGACACTGTTGAAGACCTAATGAATGCATGGAGGCTGATCGAGGAATCATAACATGGTTGCTTCGCTACATGCTATTTTTTCTTTTTATTCTGATGGTTATTTTAGCTGTGTTTTATGGGATTGCTATTACTGGTTATGGTTTCTAGTTCCAAAACTTAAATATCTATAATGCTATTTATATTTTAAGTAGGGACTCTATGATAGATGTTAATATGTACTTTAGATGGATAGGGGAGGATGATACTGCTGTTAGAATAAGGTTTTTTGATTCCTATGATAGAACTGCTATGTTTAATTGTATGGGAATTGGTTAAGCATTTTGTTTGTGGGAGGCAGGAAGTTTAGTGGGCTTCTTGTTTTTCTTGTTTCTTACCACCTGTTGTTCTTATCATGTTGTACTAAATTGTTCAGGTCAGGGCCCTTTTCCTTTCTTAACCAATCAAAAAAATAAACACTCCCCAATTCCTGCCGCCAAATCCTATAATCATGTTGTGAGAACACCTTCTCCTATCGGTCGTCTCCCAATAGGTTTGACATCTAGTAACTTAAATTCACCCTCCATGAAATGGGTGTAATCTCTTTTCTAATCCTTCTCAAAATCTTTTGGTTCCTCTAACTTAGGTTTTCCAATCTTAGCCATTTTTTTTTTCTTTGGTTTGACATTTTTCTTTGAGGTTTCACCATCTTGACTCATTGTGGTCAGGTATTATAGAACTATCGTTTCTAATTCAAATTGAGACTAGGGCTTTGGCTTACAATTTTGCAGAATTTTCAAACTAAAGTATACAAATAAAACCCCTTTTATATCTTTTTTGAACTAAAACAAATCCTATGAGATTTCCCTCACAAGACAGAGAAATGTGTATAACCCTAATTTCATAAACCCTATCTTCAAACCCCAATTACCTCACTAATTTTGTCCCTTTGAAATTTTTGCACAGAGGATTTTGAAATTTACTTACCCAGGAAAACCAAACTCTTTGTTTAGCAAATCCTAATCGTTTAAAACTTGTATTCGCCCTTTTGCTCTTGAACACTTGCAAAGATAGCAAAAAATTAAGTAATTCACTTCCTTTATAGTCTCAAGATAGAATAGATTCACCATTAATGGTGAAATACAACTCATGTGAGTGAAGTGGAGGCCTCTGATAGTTAGTTGTTCATGTTTTAATTCCAACCATTGATCTACTTGCTTTAAAATAAAATCGATTGCTATCTATCACCTTTGCAAATTTCTTTTTTTTCTTTTAGCAATTCATTTATATTAGTGACGAGGTCACTAGGAGTGATGCTTTGAGAAACTACCATGTATGCATCTTTAAAACCACCATTGATTTATTTGCAAAGATATTACTCATCACCATTGTGTTCATGAATTTCCCTTCTGAATTCTTGATGTGCCGAAATCTAGCGATGGGGAGAATATTCAAGAGAATATTCCTTAGAACCCATCACTCATCATTGTTTGGCCTTTGAGTTAAGGAAGTGAAACAATGATATGAAGAGTCCTAGAGATGGAGAGAACATTCAAAAAATATTCTTCACACGCCCATCGTTGATCACTCAAATGATATGAACCTTGAATATGAACTTGCGATACAAGAGAATGGTGTGATATGTTGACATGTACTCAACATACTTTGACCTATACTCCTTTACCTTTTAAATCATCCTTTTCTCATCGTTGATTAAAACTCAAGAAATGAAGGTGCAATAGCTATGTATTGAGATGAGGTGATGGCATAGGATTCAAACATGTGGCAAGATCAGAATAGGTCATCACATATCACCTTTTTGAAATGAGCCAACCGTATGAAAAATGCAATGAGCAATAAAAAGCTAGTGGACGCATCACACATTGGAGTTAGGCCAACAATGAACAATAAGCATTAGCAATAAGGATTTACAAGCGATGCATTGAAGAGTTTGGCCATCGCTCATCACTATTATAAAATTAATAGTGCAACATATTCAATATGTGAAGGAAGCAAGCAATGCAAAGAAAATACAAGTTGTCACTCATCGCCACTTTGTAGCCAACGATTTAGAGATAAACATGACAAGTGATGAACCATGTGATAAATAAATCTTTTAGTTATTGAATTCAACACATGCTTAAAAGTTTCTTTGAAAGGGGGTCACCTAGGCAACATGGGGAATAAGGAATTAAAGAAAACCCAAGGCATGGATTCAACTTAGGGCAAAAGAAAAATATTTGCATGACCCCAAATTATAAAACAACAACCCCATAGACCAAGAAATAGGAAAATTTCATGTGATGGGACAAACGGTAACTTAAGACATAAGGGGCCGGTTATCACATGGACTCGATAACTCAAAAGCTAACTAATGTGACCGGTAATTTATGATATTAGGTCAATGAATAATTAGACCAAAAGAACAAGGATTAAAGAAAAGGGGCAAAGCGTTTAGTGAAACCAAATATTTCAGCATAAAACCCTAACCCCTAAGCAACATTACAAAACCCAGGCCCACTTAGACCAAAGCAAAAAAAAATTGTAGTGTTCCACCAAAAAGGGAACATTCTTGAATATTGGATCTTATTGGAAAATAACCACCAAGATAGTTCCTATATCTTGTGTGTGCATTGATTATTGTATGCATTGAAGGCTATTTCTCTACAAGGCCTACCATCTCTTATGTGTATTAGAACAACCTACTATTTGAGAGTCAAGTCCATGCAAAGGTTACCTTGTCATCTTGGTTTCTATGACCATGGTGCATAATCTCCTTCACCATATCAAAAATTAAGTTTTTTTCCACATATCAACATATCCTAACTCCACCATCTCCCTCATCCATTTTACCCATATTCCCCCTCACATCCATATCACTCATTCTCATAACACCTTATTCAAAAGGATCTAATCTATTCACTATCCCATCCCTTTCTTCCTTCCTATTCTTCCCACATTGTATCATGATCACACCAAAATAAATTATTCATTAGTTCCACTCACACCTGTATACCTAGATTCACTTGTATTCCTCCATACATTAACGTCAAAAACATATACCATCACATCCCACATTTTCAAAACATTAGCATCACTTTCAGATCATCCTAGAATCATATCCATAACACAACATATAGAGTGTACACATCATAAAACCATAACATCCATAATCAATCTCATTTGATCACATATCGTAACATCTCTATAAATACATCCATTTCATAGAACACTCATGTAGGCAGGCAGGATATAAATATATCCATAGCAATATAATGCATTACATACACATATAATAAAGCCATCACATAAAAATATACACATACATAGAAATAATAAATACCATACATACATAACCATCATAAAACATGATATAATCATTGAAAAAATCACCACACACACACACACACACAGATATATATATCACAATGCGATCATGATATAACGTGTCATCAAAATGTTTGCATAACAAGGCCAAAAATGTTATATACATATAAAGCCCACAGGTAGCTTGAACTCCCTACCTCTAATTAGGTTGGGGACCCTCCTCCTACTGCCCCTCCCCTTGGTGGTGGTGGTGGCACCATCCATACATATGGTCCTAACTACATTGATCTGAAGTGTCCTTACCTACTAATCTACATAAAGATGGTTTCCCTCTACTCTATTGGCACTACTAACTCATATAGTCCCCTATAGTATTGAACCTCCTAGGAATATCTAGTAGCCTTGTGTTATTCTTGGTAGTATGTCTTAGAATATTTGAGCCATACCCTATGTTATCAACATACCTCTAGTTATATATGTTGGGAGATTGTTGGATAATGTGGATGTGTTGCTGATATGTGGTTGTCATTGATGTCAACACTATTAGAATTTGGTGCATCTATTGCTGTATATGTCGAGGATATTGAGAAAATTATAAGAAAAATGTTCTAGGTTCCTAGTGGAACTGTGTAGGTCTTGAAGGCGTTTTGTTCTATACGTAAAATATTTACTGATGTGGATTAAAGGGTTTATTGTTGAGTATGTCTAGATCATCTACTAGAAGTTTTAGAGGTCCGCGTGAAGTTCTGTGTGAGCTTTGGTCTGATAGTGTTTTGCTGGTCTCTATCAATGTTCCTAAATGAAGATTGTGTGATTCTGGTTATCTCAGTTGTTGTGGATGCTTCTCTATTGTTTCTTTGTGTTCTTAGATGTCTCTAGTTCATTCTCTATCTTTGTGGTACGTCCACTTGATCCAATGAGCTCGTTATTGAAGATCTTTTCTTGTGCATGTTTAGTTTTTCATGTTCCTGGCTGACATGTTGATGATAGCATGTTGTGGATGTTTGAGGCAAAATTAATTAAAGTAGTTTTGTGTTGGAGATATTAATTTGGGTCTCCACTATGTTGTGGCTGATCTTGGTGTGTTCACATTAAAATTTAGCTATTAATCTGGGCCAACATTGCAAATATAATTTATTTTTCTTGGTCGACCATGTTGTGATGAAATCTCTTGTAGTGGATATATAAGAGCAATTGTGTGATCAGTGGAAAGTATGCTTCATGTGCTCCTATGTTCATATGTGTGAATATCATTACTGAGCAGAGTGTGAAGAAGATTGTGCAAAGTGTGAAGAAGTGTTGAGCTTAATTGGAACTGCAATCAGGCTTGAGTAGAAGCTATTTTCTCAGTTCATACCCTCCATATTTTTTATCCAAATTTGTTGGGTAGTGAGCCCCTTTTGTAATTGAGTAGTGAGCTTTAGGCAGTGTGCCTGAATGCATGTGCATTCCCCTCATTGTTTTTCATTATACTTTTAGCAGGGTATAATCTTGTAGACTAACATCCACCGTGGTTTTTCCCCTAACAGGGTTTCCACGTAAAAAAAAATCTTGGTGTTCTTTGTCTCTCTGATGTGTTAATTGCTTATGGTTAATTTTCCATTCATCAGATCTGAGATTAAGGATAAGTTAAGTTAGAAAAAATTTAAAATTTTGTGACAATTGATTCACCCCCCCTCTCAGTTGTATGTCCTTGTTTTGCCAACAATATCTTACTCCTAGCATAACCTGCTCACATTTTCCTCTACCCTTTACTAAATATCTTGGGTTGCATCCCTCTCCATAATAATCTATCCCCTATTATCCCTTCCCTAACCATCCACTTGTCTATGTAACCTACCTCTTTGAGATCTATATGCATCCCCCTCTGCAATCACCAAATCCCTCTTTGTTTGCAATGTCATCCCTAGCCCACTCTTTTTCATATGCTACCTACAAGCTATCTCTTTATGCCTATAATAGATCTCTCTCTTCAAGCCCAATCTCTCTCACACTACACAACCTCTACTAATGATAAAATGTGTAGCTACCTGACCCTCTTCATAATTACCCTCCTCTCCCTCCTCCTCATCTGGCTCATCCAACTTAGCCTCAACCTTTGTAACCTAAGCATCCTCCTCCTCCTCCTCCTCAACCTATCTAACATGTTCTTTTCCATCTCCTTCATCTCTCTCCTCCCTCTACACTTTTTGGATGTGCCAGTCAAAATGGTCAGTGTTGATCCCACTATATTACATACTCCTCCATCACTCTTGGATCCTCCATGTCTACTTGTTGCACCCATGGCTTCGGTTGCATGATACTCCATGATGCTTTGACCCACATTATATCCATAGCTACTCCACATGGCCTTATATTATGTGTCACTCGTGAAAAAATAATGTATGTACCTGTAACACGCTACAACCTCCCAAAGTGTTAAAACACATGTTGAGGAAGGCACTTCTCAATAATACACATTGTTCTTCCATCTAGGAAGAATGAGATCTAAGTATGGAAAGTGTCCATCATCATCCTCCCATGCATCACATAAATTCCAAGCCCTCCATATCACTGCACATATCTCATCTATCACATGATGCTAATGTGCTAAATCCCCTAAAATAGTGATACACACTCCTCCAACATAAAAATACACATACGGTCATCTTTCCACCCACTGTCTCAATGCTCTAGTTCTCAATACCATTATATGCTCCCAAGCCCAAATATGCAACAGGTAACTCTACAACCTAGACTCCAACTATGACGACACACTACCATATTATGCATATCTCTATACAAATGTGCCAACATGCAATAGCCCCATCCAAAGACCTATCCATGTGTCAGTAGCTGATAGAGTACCCTAGACCATCCAATGGGAAACCCTCATGATAGTTGATCAGGAATATCCTTTAATCAACCCTTCTATATATAGTGGTAGTGATGGTAATCTCTACATTAGCCATCTTAGGTTCTTTTAAATTCCCATTACAAGAAGATCCTTAGTTATAAAAATTTATTGTAAATACTATTACCTAGTCCCTAGGTCATACTCTACTAATGATCCTCAAATCAAAATCTAGAGGATCCTCTAGACATATCCTCTAGTGTGATGGTCATCTCCCCTATTGGGAGATGAAAGTTGTTGGTCTAAGTTTATCTAAGGGGTGAATGAGCTCTGTTAGGGTTTCTTGTGTTTGTGGTCATCCTTGGCCCTTCTTGCATCATACCATGCCTTAGGCACATGATTTTCCCATTTACTATTTGTACGTATAGATTTACTATGTACTTATTGGTTTTATTATGCCATCAACTGGTTCTAACCCAGTAGTTCTTGCTGGTGTTGGCGGTTCGATGGCTTTGCTCAATGTCTCCTCCTCCGAACAAGAGACCATTCTGAAAGTATTTCACGAGGTAAGTCTTTTGACTCCCTGGTTGATGTGGTTTTACCCTTGCTAGATTTTGATTCTACATGTCAATGGCTTGAGAAACATACTCTTGTTGGCTATTTTGTTGTGAGGACTCCCCTTGAAAGTATACTTAAGGAATGGTGATTGTGCCTCCAAGGAGTTTTTCCTAGCCCTTCATGCCAAGCACTCATCTCTTGGCATTAAAAAAATCAAAGAAAGCACCTAAGTGCTTTTTGAGCTACCTGACATTCTCTAGGCCTTTATTAGGCATTATGAACAAGTTTTCACTGCTCAAGAGTATACACCAAAGCAACATCAAGCTCTTTAGGATTGTCTCGTTGTTGTGCCAGATAGGTTATCTTCAACCCAAAAAGCTTTTTGTGAGCAATTGCTCACTGTTGATGACCTGAAGGAGGATGCTCGCACCATGGTGGATGACAAAGCCCCGGGCATTGATGGTTTCCCATGTGAATTTTACAAAGCCCTTGGGACTATGTTGGACATGATTTACATAAAGTCTATCTTGAGGCCTTTCATTCTAAATCCCTTCGTAACATAATTAATAAATAGAATATTAAATTCATACCTAAACCTGGAGATACCGAGGATATCTACAACTAGCGGCCTATCACGCTCCTTAATGTTTCATAAAAAATTATTGCAAAATCCTTGGCTTTGAAAATATACCATCTTCTACCTCAGATTGTGCACCCAGAGAAAACTTGTTTTATTAAATCAAGATTTATTCTAGATAACATTATTTCCATTTGGGATGATATAGAATGGATCAGGCGCTCTAACCAAAAAGCCATTTTTCTCAAAATAGACTTTGCTAAAGCATACGACCGCATTGAGTGGCCTTTTATTCTCACCACGTTGAATGCCTTTGGGTTTGGGCCTAACTTCATCTAGGTTGTCCAAATTATTTTCTTAGATGCCTCTGCTTGCATCACCATTAATGGCCACCAATCCCTTTCCTTTGGCTTGTTATGCTCCATCAGGCAGGGTTGCCCACTTGCCCCATCTCTCTATCTGCTTGTTACTAAATGGTTTGGTTATTTGCTTGCCAATGTGGTTTCCTAGCAACATGTTAAAGGAATTTCTTTACCCAACTCATAGGCTCAACTTGTTAATGGCCATTTTGTTGATGATTCATTCCTCGCCCTTCTGGAGGATGAACATAACATTAAGGTGGATTTGGAATGCCTTGAAATTTTTTACCTTGCTTCTGGATCTGCCATTCAATGGCATAAAACCTTGTGCTATAGGCAGTATGTTTTTCCCACTCCCCATTGGTTTGAACAGTATGGATAGAAGTGGATTGGGCTAGGGGAAATGTTTCAATTTCTAGGCTTCCCTAGCTGAGTTGTGCCAAGCTGTTCTCTCCAAGATTGAGAAAAAGATGCCCTAATAGATTACCAAGCCTCTCTCTTTGGCTGGGAAATTTTAGGTGTGTTCTAAGATCTTGGCTACTACGCACATTTATTATTCTTATTGTTGGGCTCCTTCAAAAGCCACCTATGCCAGCTTGAGAAGCTACTATGTGAATTTCTTTGGGCCTCTTTTGTGACCCATCAAGGGTTTCATCATGTAGCCTGGGAGTTTCTCTGCTTGCCTAGAGATTCTAGAGGGCTTGGCCTACTCTCCACTCATTGAAAAGGGACTGCCTTATGTGTGAAATGGATAATCAAAGCTCTTACTGGGGATGAAGCCTGGAACATTCTCCTCATGCATTACATTCAGTCTGGCTTTCCTATTCATAGACCTTCCTGGAAGGGGATTGGCTTTCAAACCCTTCTGGCTATGAAGGAACAAATCTAGATTGTGGGAACTTTCATGGCCAAAAGCATTTGGAGATCCTGGGAAGCGGTTAAGCCTTGGCTCCACTGGGTACGCTCTGGTTTCCATGATGGGCTTTCGCTCAATCAATAGAATGTGTGGTGGTTGCCTCTTTTTTCCAGTAATTATCAGTCATTTTCCAAATCACCTTGGCTTAAGGCTTTAAGATTCCATAAGAAAGGTATCCAGACTTTGCAACATGTGTTTCAAAAACCCACAATGTGTATTATGCCATGGGAGGATTTTTGTGCTCTCTACAATCTTTAAAACCAAGATTGTGATACTTATGATGGTCTGGTGAATGCTATTCCTATAGATATGTTGCATAAGGTGGGAATTTGTGGTACCAAGCCCTGGTGGAAGGACTGGAAGTGGTACCCAGACACCCCTTTCAGAAATTACAATCCTAGGCTTGGGTATATGTGGCTTTCATCGCACTTTCCTATGATTGAAAAGATGAGCCAGAGGTGGCATCTTCAGTATTTTGTGTAGATGTTTGGTGAAAACTATTCTTTGCCACTTGGTCTACAAGTGTTGAGCCTAAGCTCGCCCACTTTTCTTGGTGTATTCTTTTCCAAGGCTTGCTAGTGGGGTCTTGGCTTGTTCACTTAGGGATCTAGGACCCTCGATGCTCATTTTGTGGGCAAGCTGAGTCTTTTAAGCGTTTATTTTGGTTTTGTACCAGATCCTAGAAGTTTTGGAATTAGATTCATGACTTCTTTTGGTCTTTCTGGCCAGAGCCATTTTCTTGGCATATGGTTCTACTGGGTGATTCAACCAAGATTCCCGCTAAGTGTACCCAGCTTTGGCACACTTTTAGGGTGGAAATCCTTTTCAGTATCTGGAAAGATATAAATTCCTACATATGTGCTCATAGCCAAATGGATAAAACTGTTTCTTTGTATTCTAAAGCTATTATTTACTCTAATGTGATTTTGTAGATTCAAGTTCAAGTGAATAAATTTTCACTTGAGGTGTCTCACTTTTAGGTGCTTTTGGACCATTGGGGCAATGCCCCATGCATTATGGCTTAGGTTTCTTCTTTTTCCACCTCCTCCCGCGGTCAGTCACCCTCTCAGGGCCAACGGTGGAGTTTCTTTGTTCACCCCCACTCTTAGGCTCCTCCTTGGTGGTCATGTTCTCCTCCTCTGTGGCTAACCTGGGGTGGCCCTCTAGAGGGGTGTCGGGGAGTAGCAGTGGAATTTCTAGATGGCCCTCTAATAATTCTCCTAGCAACAACTCTGGTTGGCCAAACACTGGTAAATGTTTTCTATCTCTGGCACTTGCAATCTTGCCTCAGTGCAAGAAAAATGAAGAAGATAAAGAAAAAGAAGATGATGATGGCTGGGGTCCTCCTAACATCACTCCAGACCCTGCTAATGTATGGGGTAAAAAAATGGATGACAGAGACCCTCCTAGCTTTGTTGGCACCACTCTGGCTGCGTAATGGCTTTTTTATTTATATATTTGTAATTATGGATTTCTGGGCTAGGCCCAAGTGACTCTAGTTTTTTGGTTTTCTAGGTGCTACCCATGTGACTCTCAAGGCATGCCTTCTTACCACTTGCCCTTTTTTTGTGAATATGTATCTTTATCTTTATTATTAATATAGATAGCTACCTATTCATCAAAAAATGTTTTTGGTATCTGTATGCCATCACTCCACCAATGTCATCATCATTGCTTGATATTCTCAAATCTTGGGATATCATCCTACCTAATCAAACTCAACTACTACTAGAAACACTTTCTCCACATACGTTAGTTATATTCTAAGCCTCATCATCATCGATCACCACTCTTGATACTACAATAGTAGTAGGACATCCTACAAGTAATTCACACACCTTAAAAATCAATTTTAGGGTCATTTCGAGTGTTAAAGAAGTGTCAGCAGCCTTTCAGTGCTTGCATAGGAACCACTTCATCCTTTTAACACCTTCACATGTACCATTTAAATCCTTTTAGTGCCTACATAGGCACTAAAAATAACTATTAAAGGAACCGATATAGGCTTAGGCACCATTTTATGCATTTTAACACATTCATAGGTATTGAAAAAGTTTATAGAGGTGCCACTCCAGGCTTAGGTGCAATTCCAAGCAGCAAAAATTCCATTTTAGCTAACAGAGTCACCACTTTATCCCTAAACCTACCCAACATCCCCAATTTGATTTCAAAAAACCCAAGTATTTATAGAATGAAAAATATGCATTAATGACAAAGAATTAATTACTCATTGTTGTTCATATGTCTTTTGGTCACTCGAACTCTTGAACTCACATTGCATGATGTGTTTGGTGGGGAATATTCACCATATTTCCTCTTTCTCCTTCTACTCCAGAGCTCAAATTCACTAAATAAAAGAGTGAAAATGACCCCTCTTTCATCCTTTGGACCTATTTATAGGGCCTTTTCACCCCATCCCCTTTACCCTTCTGTGTTGGAGGCTCCACTTCTCACCTTCTTGTTGAACATAGTATTGTCATTGATGTCAAATATATGTGAAAGTAGTATGTTAGTCACAGATGTTGCAGAATGTTAATGTTATCATTATTGAAAAAGGAAAACATGGGAAGTTATGTTACATATAGTATTGGTGGTTCCTATTTATCTACTAGCTTTGTAAAATTCTAGAAGTGTTTATGGTAGTATTCTAAGGTTTTTTGTTCAAAAGTAGATTTTGCACTATATTGAACTATCATTATTTTTGGTACCACATTCTACCATTGGTAATTATTCTACATTGTAGTTTGGAATTTAAGTAAGTCTACACTTAAACTATCTTAATCTACAATTTCAATGGATTTGAGTTACACAGCTGCAAGATAGAAGTGATAGAGTGAAGTCTATGTTTGTTGGTTTATTGTATACAATTTCTATGTTTGCACTAGTGAAGGGAAGCATGTTCTAGCTGGAGGAAGTGTGTGAAGGAAAAATAGGACCAAATAAAAAAATAGAAGGAAGTGCATGATGTTATCTTGCACCGACAGTAACACATTTGATTTAGGACCGAGCCATCTACATGTTTCATATAATTTTGAAATAAGATTTATCTTTGGTTGGCATGGCTAATTGTGGATGGTGTTAAAGGGTTCTAGGTCGATATGAGATGTTAATATGATGGAATGGATATATATTGTGAATAATTTTGATGAAATAATTGTAGGAAGAAAGAGTGAATTTGTATGTGAAATGTATATGTAACATGATGTGTGAGTAGAGAAGAGATGTCAAGTGAGTTGAAAAAAATTGAGAGATCATCATAATATATGTTTTCCTATTAATGTAGAGTAGGCTATCTGAAAGAAGATCTATATTTCCTTTTGTAATGTGAGGTTGAATCCTCTTAATTTTAGTTGTTGCTCAGTGAATTTTTTGTAGTGTGGTCATAGGGGATTGGTGTCTCTTATAGGTTGGTGCCTACAAATTATAATTCAAGGGGATTGGTGTCTCCCTTTAGGGTTGTAATTCTCGTGAGTTGGTTCTTGCAAAATCATTGTAAGTTATATATTATTTTGTGAGGTTGGATATGGATAGTAGCTCCAAGAATCTTTTCTCACTGTGTTTTACCCTTTCAGCTTTCCATATAAGTCTAGTGTTCTCTTATGTGGATTTTTTTGTTACTTGCATTACTAATGTGTTACAAGTATGTGAAGATTGGAATTTTCATTGATGTCAACAAGCTTGTGTTGTCATTAATTTCAACTATATGTGTTGAGGGAGGTTGTTGTTGAAGATGAATTGTTGGTGTTGTCTATGCTTTGATTTGTTGCATTATGTTGTCGTAAGTTAAGCTACTGGTGTTAACCTCTAATTTTTATTTGATAAGATTATATCTATATATGTAGTTGTGATGAAGATTATGAGGATGTGTCTCTGGTGCTTGGTTTCCAAGATATTTTGAGAAATTTTGACAAAAAGAAGAAACAATGTTTTGCAGTGTTGTTTTGGGTTACAAAGATATGTTCTGGTTTTTATCTGCACTTCTTATAGGTTGAATATTTTCTTGTGTAATTCAAATATGTTGGTGAGAGGTTTCTAAAGGTGTTATATTCAATAGATGGTATGTTGGATTGTCATATAGCAAAATTTTTGTTCATTAGTATGTGACTGTGCATTGCAGAGGTGTCTGGGAGAAATGATTTTGCTTTGTGTTTATCCACAATTATGTTTCAGGTCTTGTGATTCTAAAAGTGTGTTGATGGTGTTGGTAGTTTACCTCAGTCAAGAGGATTTGAGATTTGGTGCTTTGGAAGATAGTTTTTTAAGTAGCAGTGTATGGTAGAGTTGTCTAAGTGTACTAGGTTTGTGCATTCTTTAGGTGAAAGTTGTTGCGAAGGAGTTTGTTGGATTTCAAGGTGTTTGAGGAATATTCTAGAAAATTTTCAAGAATGGTGTGTGGTTTACAAGTTTTCCTTGGGTTTGAGGAAGTGTGTACTTAAAATTTTAAGGGTGTTTGCATGGGTAACAATCGACCTGGTGTTTACACTACATGCAAAGGATAAATATTGTTTAAGGAAGTGTGTGGTTAATTGGTGTTGTTGGTTTGGGACCCAATTAAGTTTTTATGTGGTCTGTATTCACTTCTATCCATAACAAAAGTGTTTTGGTACCAACCTAATTTGAATTTGTATGTTTGAGGTGTATATCTGACCTTGGAAAGGGTTTCAAGTTTGAGGATGGTATAAGTATGAGTTGAATTGTTGAAGGAGGTTAAGATAGATCAAAGTATAGTGTGTGATGTGAATGATGTAAATTGAAGAGTTGCAAGGTGTGAAATTGAGTAGAGGAGTGTGAACTTTCAAGTGTTGGATTACCAAATGTAGTGAGTAGAAGGTGTATGCAATCATTCAAACAGACTGCGAAAGTGTTGGAGCTATTGTGGTGGATTATTTGTTGCATTTAGATCATGTTCTCTATGTAACATTTCTTCTCTATCTTCTTTTTCTACTCTGGAAGTGTGCCTTGGCTATGAGCCTTTCAAGGCAATGTACCCCTTCTAGCAATGAGCCTTTGTAACCAATTTTGCAATTACTTATATTGTGAGCTAATCTTCATCATGGTTTTTCACTATTTTTCTTTTCCACATAAATATGATGTTCTCTTGTGCATGGTGTTAAAGTTGTTTCAGATTCTATTATTTTCTTTTCATGTTAAATCATCATAATAGATTAAGGGTTTAATATATGAATGTGGATGTGAATGTTAATGAGGGGTTTTGAAGGTTTAAGGTACAACTGATTCACCTTCCCCTCTCAGTTGTCTTGTTCATTTAACAATTGGTATCAGAGCAAGGTTCCTTGGAGAAAATCTTAACCTCTTAAGGTAGATTTGGGATGACGAACAAGAAGGAGAACCTTATGTTTGATGGCACAAATGATGCATTGTGGAAGACAAAGATGGAAGGCTATCTAGTTTACCTTGGATATGATGTCTAGACGTCAATGAAGAATCAATATACCATACCTACAAATGGACCAAGCACAATGATGAGATCAAGGCATATGCAAAAAATGGTAAAGCAAGGTTTGTTCTCTTGAGTAGTCTTGCAAATTCTAAATTAGTGAAAGTTATGGATTTGAAAACTACTAAAGAGATTTGTAGTAAGTTAGAAATTATTTATGAAGGATATGATATGGTCAAACAAGCTAAGATGCAAAACTTGAAAACCACATTTGAGAACCTAAGGATGTATGTTTGAAGATGAAAACATTACAAGCTATATGTAGAGGGTAGATGAAGTGGTGAGCTCAATTAGAGGTCTTAGAGGAAAGTTTAAAGAACCTAAAGCGGTAAAGAAAATTATTAGACCCCTTACTAAAGCTTACAATTATAAATTTTCTGCTATTGAGGAATCTCAAAATCTAGATCAGTATTCTAGAGATCAATTGTATGGCTCCTTAATTGCATTTGAGATGAGAGAGTTTGGTACTAACAATGGTGCAAAAGTGGAGACTACTTTTAAGGCTAGAAAATTAGATAAGAATAAAGGTTTACATCAAGATGATATTGATGATGTGGAAGCTCACTTTGTGAGAAGTGATGAATCTCTCAAAATTACGAAGCATTTTTAATGGATAATATGCTTTGGGACAGGTTCAACCAAACTAAGGACCATATTGTGTTTGATCCTAGTGATGCAAAAGAGAGTGCGTGGAAAACAAGTAGAAACCAAAGAACAAAGCATGAATGGATGGCTCATAATTGTTAAGGGCAGCAGGCATGATGAGGCCAATTTTTCAAAAATCATGATAGTGTCATATGGTGACAAAGATTATAGGGGTAGCAAAGTGTAAAGAAGTAAACATAAGACAACATAAATACTCATAAGGGATGATGAATATCATATTCATAATAAAGGACAACTATTTTAAAATTATACACTCTTCCATGTGTATTGAAACTATAGCAAGATAGCAATGGAATCATGTACGTTGCAAATAAAGCTTTGTTTGAGAAAGAAAGATAGTAGGGTCCTTGATAAGTGTAAGTGAATATTTTGATAATGTATGAGAGGAACCTATTATGAGTTTATGATAGTGACCTAGACTACAATGAAAGACACCATGAACTTCTTTCTCAATGCATCTCGAAGAGGCACTGAGATATGGTGAAGGGATGATGCCTCTATACAAAGTTTGTGATAGGAAAAATACAAGGTCATTAAAAGAAAAATAATGATAGTATGATAGAAGGGTTCATTGTGGTATCAAAGAAAAATGGACAAGTCTTCCACAGTGACACAAGGATAGAGAAATTTTTTTATGCAACACTTGCATAGAGGTCTAAGGGGTGATAAATATAAATGATGAGGATGCCAAGGCCAATGAAAAAGTAGTTGCAATGTTTGCTACTTAGGAGCACAACTGGAAGAATGAAAAAAAGACTTTGAGGCAGTAGATAGAAGTTGTTTTAAAAGACCTTCAACCTCTTCAAGCCTGCACATAAATGCAAATAATTATCATGGATGTTGATGACAAGAAAAATTGTTGTTTAGAATGTCTAGTAAAGGAGCAGAGTATTTTTTATTTGAATAATAAACTTGACGAGAAGGAGTTCCTACTGATGGTTACTATGCAAGAAGCTGAGGTCGAGTGAAATAAATTCCAACAAAAAACCTAATAGAGAAAATTTTGAAGTTGAAAGGTAGAGGAGAATATGTGAAGGGAAGAAAAATTAGGATTGAAAACTTTGTTAGTTGAGAAAAATCATGATTTACAACTACTGAAACAAATGTTGGATTTGCATCAGAATAAGCTTTGTAATAAAATAAATTCTCATAATTTCCATCTCAGACCTTCTAAATTGGATGCCAAGGAAATGCAGTTGGAACTCAAGGCAGTGAAAAGGAAGTTGAGAGAGAGAGAGAGAACATAAAGCCATATTAATCAAAGTTCTAGAGGAGGTAGAAAATGAGCTTCAAGACAAGGATTATAAGCTAGTTGTTACAAAAGAAAAAATGATTCAAGTATAGATACAATACGAGTAAGAAAGAAAATCTAAATAAAAGATTATATCCAAGACAATTAAAAATATAAATGGTTCACAAGATTGTTCAGTGGATCTTATGGTTGAACAACATGAATCTTGCACAAAAATCACCACAGATGCTTCCTGTGTCAAAGTGGAAAATTTTTCTGAAATGATTGCTTGAGCAAGAGGGAATCACCATGAAAAGAAACTAAATGATTTCATTAAGTAGGCTTCTAAGGTTTCTAAAGTTGGTTGTCAACTAAGGACAGTAAACAACTTGCTTCACACTACAGAAGAGGAAATTGAAAATTTAGTAGAGTGTAGCATGTCTCAGACTTGTCAAGAAGAAATAGATATCTCAGTACCTGATGCATGCATTCTAAACAAGGAACATGATGTGGATAAGCATAGGAATGATTCCATTGAAACATAGAATTTATTGAAAAATAATCATATAGATGACATGATAAAGTTTGGAGAATTATAGGAAGAACAATGGGTCTCTGGTGATTGTAAGAATGATAACAAAATGAACTTTGTTAGTGTAGGGAATCATGTTTTGATGCTAAGAAATGACACAAGACACAACTCTATGAGCACAAAGAATAGATTTTGATCTAAGAAAGAAACGACACAATTTGTGCCTAGGATGAGGGGGCTACTAAACAAACCGTGAATCTGGCGATGAAATTTGAAGTCTTCCCTGCTCCCCATTGGTCATCGCTAAGGGGTCTTCTTTTTCCCATTTCACATCAGTGATCGCACAATGGCATTATCCATCACTATTTTTATTTTCTTTTTCTCATCACATCGGCGATGAAGCAATGTCATGTTATTTTATCGCCCATCACTATTGTCTATTTCCCTTCTCTCATCACATTAGCAATGCGCGAATGATGACCGGATGATGAATTGTCTAAAGCGATGGTGGGACCATGGAGGGTGTCCAATGACATTATTTGAAGGGATTTTGACAATGAGAAAACAAATAAAAGGGTGTAATGTATGGGTGAGAAGGGGATTTCTATAACCTAATAAGGAAGTGTGAATTTTTTCATGAATAAAACAAATTTTCAGTTGCAGGGTCAAGGAAAGCAAGAAAGAGGTGGGAAATAAAGAACAAGGAAGGAATTCTTCGATGGAGAGGAAATTATTGATCTAATGGATTTCCTTGTGCCAGTTGTCAATGGGAATTTCCATTTAGGGTTTATTCTTTTACCTTAAATGTATTTTTATATTTCATTTGTAGGGTTAGGTGACACAGTTTGGTCTCACGGGGAGATAAATTTTTCAACAAGTCTGAAATGAATAGGAGCTTGTTTTAGGTTCTGGAGTATTCTAAGTCTTGTAATACAAAATTTAATCATGGCATTGTCATATTTGGCATGTAAATGACAAAATATTTTGAGTTGGTTTTCTCCACTATCCACATTGCATACATTTTGAATATAAGTAATCAAAGGTTTCTTGTATTCAGCTTCTTGTATTTCCCTGAATGTTTGTTTGATGTTATTGTTCTCATTCAAAGAATGAGTTAAACTATATTAACATAAATAAAGGTATATGCAACTGTGTGTTGGGATTACTAAGTATGACTGGTTGGGTTTGTGGTATCAGTGGTGTAAGGCATCATCTGGTAGGCATAGTTATGACAGAGTGAATGTTGTGATGAGTTTTAAATTACATGGTTTAAGTGACTCTGCCTTGGGATATGACGCTGGTCTTTTAATGTTGTAGTCTCCTAAGATTTTTTGTGGCATCTAAAAATTAAAATCAACTTTAATTTTTCTATCCTGGTGTGATCTTGTGTTGAGCTTAATGTATTAAATTTCTCATGTTCAAATCAGACATTACCATGAAGGTCAACCAAATCTTTAGGGTAGTGTTTCTATTTAACAATTGAAGGTGAATCATTCGTTTACAATGTTTTTGATGCTTTGGCACACAAGTATCTATAATTACACTGTTGGGATCACCCTCCTAGGTCTCACAAAGCCCAAAGTGTAGGGGAGAAAGGTTTCATATCAATCTCTCCTTGAATCTGACCATTAGGCCTAGCACCCCTTTAGGATTCAAGTTGACTGCAGATTTGGGAACCAACAGATTGGCAACTCTACTAAAAACATCAAAAGAGTATCCATTTACATAGAGTCAAGAATTTGTTAAATTTGAACATCTAGTTTGTATATTGAGAATTTTTGGACCTAGAAGTGGTTTTGTTGCAATAGATTTAAAAGGATTTATGTACGACTCTGCTATTGGAGAAGATCCAGAATGAAATTCATCTTTGAAAGAACTTCATATTGTTTGAAGTTTACTCCTCTATGAAGAGAGGTGGTGACTTTATCAAAAGAACCTGATTAAGATGTGAAGAATGTTTTAGATCTACAGCGATTTCCAGTTAGGAAGAAAAACTCACAACTACAACGTATCCAGGTATTTTTCATACTTTGGCATTCAAGAAGGATAAGCTTATGTATGAAAACCATGTTTGAAAGTCCTAGAAAAAATTTTGTTCCCTTATTCAGTGAGTGTTAGCACTAAGAGAAATGGAATTGAGAAAGTTCAGAATTAATGGTTGTAAGTAGGAAAGGAATGAATCACATAAATATTTGTCTAAGGATCATTCTTATGACTTCCTATTTTTGAAATCCTACAATACAACAACAAGCACCATTCCACCTATGTCCTTAGAGAAGGCCTTTCTCTGTGGGAAGATATAGACCATTAATTTTTAATGATATTCAAGGTTTCCCAAACCCTATTCCTAATGAAGTCAGGGAACACTTGCCAAAGTTCAAAGGGAAAAGATCAGAATTGACATCTCAACATCTGCAAGTCTTTTCAAATTTGATGGGAGATTATGATATAAGCCATGAAGATGTTGTCATGAAATTCTTTGTTCAATCTTTGAAGGAAGATGCTAGAGATTGGTTTAAATCATATTTGCTAGTATGTTCTATATGTTACATCCCTTATAACTTAAACATGTTTATGATAATGGAAATATGGTCATTATGTTAGTTGCAAGTAACTGCTTTCCATGTGAATGTGAAATTGAGGATAAAATAATTGTTTTATATGTCGTAACTGTAAATGTGAATATTTTTCTTTTATATGCAAAAAGTATATGATGATGAGATAATATTTAATTATGTATATATATGTCATGAATGGTCTAACCCTAGTCTCTTTGGTCAAGTGGTTGCAGGATCGACAAAACTTGAAGGGAAAGGGGGCTATCATCAGGGAGAGGACGTAGTTGGCAAGGATCAAGTTGTCATCAAACTCTGAGTCGGTGTAAGACAGTGTTGCGAAGTCATAACCTTGGCCATTGGTAAATTAATATAAATATTGATTAAGAAAGTCAAATTAAAATATATGTATATCAATAGTTACCTTTAGAGGATATTTCAAAAGGTCATTAAATATTAAAATAATAAAAAATGATATAATCAACAAAACAAAGAGTAGGATAGTGGTCAACGGTTTTCTTGGAAGGTAGAGTGTTTCACCATATCTCCATTGTATCTTAGATTGTAACCGATGGGAGCTAAGAAGTCATGAAGAATCTTGATCAAAGGATACAGGATGGCATCCACATCTAGAATGGATACCTCTCACTTTACCTCTGAGGGGGATATCAATTTTCTCTGCTAGCACTTCAACTGCTTCGCCATTGCTCTACAAATACTTGGGGAACACTCAAATTTATTTTTTTCTGTATTCACCTTTGATCACTTAGAAATCTTGTCCTTCCCTTTCTGCGCCGCACTCCAACTAGTTGTCTTCATATTTGAATCTCTATCATTGTCGGGTTTCTCTAATTTCACTTCTTCTTTGGTCATTCTTCCTAAAGATGAGTTAAGGGGTGGCTACCTGGTTTCTCTGTGACAAAAATAAGTGAAATTCATGGAGAAGATTGGTTTTGAGTGTCTTTAATTGGGAGAACTTTCGTGCAGAGCTTTATCAAACCTTGAACCACCTTTCAGGCATGTAAAAATTATCCAGAGTTTGATATAATTGCATTTTTAGATTGAAATCGAATAGTAAATTATCATGGGATTTCATTAGGATTCTCCTCAGTTGGAATTAAGTAAATTACTAATCTAAAAGAGTCTTAATGAATGGAACGTATAAAATTGATCATGTTGCAAAGCACTTTTGAAACATCTTTTTGAAAATGGATGCTTTTGGCTGCCATCTAAAATGTAATTGAGTCATGTGTCTACGTGTTGGAATCAAAACATTTTCCTTCCTTGAATCTATTCATAGTTCCAACTAAGATCAATTTGGCAACCTCTAAACTCATTTTACCAATCATGACCTGACTTTCTAACTTGAATCTCCACCATCGTTGTTGTCTTTATGGACTTTTTCTAAACACTTATTCCTTTGCCATAGTTTATTTGAACTGAGTAATATTGTTCTCTAACCTAGTCTCTAAGCTAAGCATGAAAATATAATATTTGTAGATACTCTGCAGCATAAGAATCTCACCATCTTCTCAAACCTTTGGTAAGGAGCTATATATATATCATTGAACCACTCATCTTAAAAGTATATTGGAATAGGTCTTTTATCTTTCCT
Source organism: Sequoia sempervirens (assembly GCA_007258455.2). Classification (NCBI taxonomy): domain Eukaryota; kingdom Viridiplantae; phylum Streptophyta; class Pinopsida; order Cupressales; family Cupressaceae; genus Sequoia; species Sequoia sempervirens. Next base: position 209,331,327 of record VDFB02075321.1, on the reverse strand, counting down.
CTTTGAATCTTATTCGACAATAGAATATTTTGTTTTCATCTGTGCAGTTCCTTATATTGGAGACCGAATACTTTCTCATCTGAAATTGTGGATAGTCAAGATATCCTGAAATTTTGTGTGTAGATATTTACTCTATCTTAAATGAGTCCACACCACTTTAATATGTCTAATTTGGTTAAGGGTATACTCCCTTTCCTACCAAGACCCTTTATCTGTCATTTAAAAGTTAAAGATAGGGAAGAACCCTGTATCGAACAAGCCTTTTTTGTCTCTCTCTACTTATGACCAAAATTAGGAGGTTATCAATAAAAGCAAAGGAATTTTATGTGCCTAGACTCTTCTTCCTTCTTTAAAGATATCAACAAATTCTTATTATAAGAAATGAATCCAAATCAAGTTATTGTAATAATAGACCCTAAGGTTAAGTTTAACCTCGAACTAAGAGAAGAATTATGACCAAACCAGATGTTGCAAGAATAAAAAATTGATATGAGAATTATCATGTCGAGCAAGGGTGAGAGTGTTGATGGCACAGGAGTGCCAGAGATATCAGCATAGGAGTTCCAGTAACATTGGCACGAGAGTGCCAATAATATTAAAAAAATTTGGCCAAGGTATGATGCTTGTTAGGCAATAGTCAACTATCATGATCCAGATATACATATGGTTACAATGATCCTTCTGGTTAGGAGGTACCTACAGAGGAGGGATCGACCAGCGGTATAGGTTCATGACACCAGGCTCAAAGACATGATGATAATTTGATCCTTGTTGATTACCCTCATGAAGGGTCGGGTTCTTCAGCTGAAGAAACTCGAGAGACCAGTAGGTCTTGGTTGGGCGGAAAAGCCCTTGATTATATTTTCCTTTTTCTCAATGATAAAGTTGTTCAAGAAATTCAACAAGATGATGATGTCAAATTGTATTCTTTTTCTCTCACTCATAATTCTAGGTACATGCATTTGTCAATTTAAGTTTACTTTCAATGCTGAAATAAATTGTTAATTCCTTTTAGTTAATTGTTCATATGTAAAAAATCTACAGTTGATAGATAGATGGTTATTTGATTCATTCAGCTGAAATGGAAGATATAAAATTAGTCAATGTATATAAATAAGTTACTTCTTCCCTTTAGTTCGTTAATTTATTAAATGGGAACCCTAGATGGTTTAGTTAGTTAGTTTCTCGCCAGATGAAATTTGGTAGTTAGTTTTCCATTTCTTAACCATAGGATGATGGTTGTTACATATGTTTCATAGTTGTAGTAATTGCTCGTTACTTTCTGAAAGCAAAGAAAAGTAGTTAAATTCCTTCTATAATTTATTGTTATATGCGTACATATAATAGTTTTCCTTTCAGCTGAAAATGAAAATAAAAAGTTAGTTGATGAATTGTTATGATGTAACAACATCAAAATGTTTATCTCTCTGTTCAAAATTTGAAAGGAAACCCTAGCATGAAAACTTGTTAGTTAATCTTCTGCTAAAATAGGTAGTTGGTTTACATTTTTAAGCTATAGAACAATTAGAGTGTTACATATGGTATTAGAGTGAACTAGGTTCAACACATGGACCTATGAGCTCATCATGAGAAAAACCATTAAGCATTCAGCAGTTGGCTAAGGTTCAAAACAGGTTGATGCCAGAAAGGCATAGAAAGGAAACTGTTAGGAAGACTGTTTTTCTAGCATTTACCATAGTCAATGGCTAAGAGAAAGCTAGCTAAGGAGTTAAAACTTTAAGAGAAAAACTAATTTTCTAAGGTTGCATAGTAGAAATATTTTGAGACTTAGACCAGAAAGGTGAAACCTTGGTTAGTTACTAATCAGACTAAGAGCTTGGATAAAGCAGTTTTTGTAGGAGTTCAAGAACAATCTTATTTCTCAAGAACATAAGGATGGGAAGATCTAGAAGTAATCAATCAAATGCAAGATCAACGGAGTGTTGAAAAATACTATAAATTATATCAAAGACTCATAGATAAGACAAACTCTAGTCTAACACCTTGATGGTTTGGAATGAGCCAAGTGGAATTAAAGGATCAATAAAGGACAAGTGGTGGTACAATGGCATGGAATGCAGAGAAAAATGGTATTGAACCTAGAAATACTTTTGTTCACCAAGATTCATGAGAAAACCAATTACTTTATACAAATACTTGAGCATAAGTAAATGTGAATACGAGATCTTTAATACCTCATGAAGCATTTTGGAAAATATGTTAATGTGTGGAAGAGAATGTAATTAAAGAGGATTATCTCAGGAAACATTTTGAAAAATCAAAATCGGGATTATAATTATTCTTTGAACTTTTGTTAAGAATCTATTTGGAGATTGAAAGATAAACCATAACAGTGGTAAGGAAAATATATTAGTTATTCTCATGAAATTATGGCCAAATGATCGTGAACTACGAGTTCAACATTTTGAGGAGCTAAAAAGTGCAATTGCATCAGTGAATATAACTATCACCAAGTTACCATGTTAAAGTTGTTTATGTCTTGAACAATTAATTTATTTAGTAAAGTAAAGAATAGAGCTTTGTACAGCGGAATGAAGAAAAGAAGTGTGTGTTTTGTTGATGGGTGTTTTATGAAGTTTGTGAGTTCTTTTTAAAGCACCAAAGGACAAATGAGAGTTGTTTTGTTCAATTGTTAACCAAAAAACAAACTCTAGTAAGTTGTAGTCCTAATGTTCGTTTTAAACCTTTGCAAAAATTGAAAGGATTCTTTTTAAAGCCCAAACAAAATTAGTGTCCTAAGCATAAAGAAATAACAGTTTCCTAAGAGTGTTGAGCAAACACTAAAGTGTTTAAAAAAACTTTGATTTGGCGAAATACCATCATCATGCTTCTCCTTCTTTCGTTTTCAATTGATCCAACCTACAAGAATGAAAACCAGTCAGATTCTTCAAAACATAGAGGTTAAAAAGCAAAAAATAGAAGATAAAATTATCATCTATCAAAAAGCATGTGCTAAAATAAAATTTCAACCTTTTACTCCCTGCCAGCGATGCAACCCATGACTGCATCACAGTTTAATTTCTCAGTGGTGTTGTACAGTGCTACTTAGCAGTCAGCGGCGCTCTGTGCCCAGACCAGTGAGCTCAATTGCATTACACTTTTGCTCAGCGCCGCTGTTTAAAATTTAAATTCAAAAAATTTAGGCAGGATGGCTAAAGCGTCGGAGTTTGATTTTCCAATGGTGCTATATGGCGACGCTGGAGAGTCAGCGGTGCTAAAATAGCAACGCTGGGCTCCCAGCGTTGGAATTTTCCTATGCATAAACAAAAATGCAGAATTTTTGGAAAAACATGATTGAAAATGATATTTTGCCCTCCTTCTAGCGCCAAATGTGTGAACCCCAATCCTAATACCTACAAAACACAATGAATAAACACATTAGATAATCAATTGCAAGCAAGAACAAGGATTTCCCATGAAATCCATTAACATAACTCAAATTAGGAAAAAACAATGAAAAGCACAATGAAATGACAAAATAAAGATTGAATCCTAATTAAGCAAGCAAACTCTTGATCCCATGGGGGAATTGGTGCCAATTTGATGTGAAAATTGGCCCTTTCCCAAATCCTATGATGCAAGATTGATGTGATGAAGAGATTTGATCCACTTTGTTGATGTTGATGAATGCTCCAATAAGAAAATCTGCATAACCTAGCTATGATTCAATAAAAATGGATGAGGATTGCTAATGATTTGAGCATGGTAATTTTGCATAATTTGTGGATGATAAAATGGGGATATGAGCTCTTTATTTATAGAATGCCAAGATGGATGAATGTCCAAATTTGAGCAATGTGGGACTAACATTCATCCAATGGCAAGATGCCACTTGTCAACCTATGAGTGGATGGAGGATGTGCAAGTTTTGAGGATTGTGCCAATAAATGCATATTTTTGAATTTCAAATTTGTTGAAATGACAAGCAAGAGGGAAGGGAAAATGCAATAAATGCCACTTGGCTCAAGGAAAAGGACATGTAAGATGGAGTAAATTCCTTGTTGGATGTACATGTCAACTTGGAATTTGAATTCAAACTTGGAGGAATATTCCAAAAGATGCCTTGTTGAGGAAAATAGAGGATTTAATAAATCAATTAAATCTATTTTCAAAGTTAAATAGGGAATTAATTAGAAGTGATTAGATTTTAATTTAATCAAATAATGGAGATAGAGAGATGACTTTAATTTAATTGATGAACTGATTTATTTAATTAAGAGAGGAATATTGATGAATTTAATCAAATAGGGCAATTTGATTAAATGGTTAGATTGAAGGATGATTCAGGATGAAACGATGTTAGTAGTCAGGATCAGGTGCACAATGTCAATCGGTACATTTTGCGTGTCTACATTTTGCCCCTCTTTGAAGCGATGCACTTGTTGCGTTGGTTCAAAGAATAAACGATCTCGATCAAAGACAAAAAAATTCGTTACTTAAAATCTTTCCCCACTGCTACTTGGTGAGAGAAAACATGCCATTATATTTCCCCCTCGAGAGATTGGACAAAAATTTTAATTTTGGGGTGATCTCACAAAAAAAGAGGACAAGGTGCCTGACAGGTCCAAAAAGGCTCCAGGAGGCCAAAAATGTGTCTAAACGCAATAAAACGATGTAAAATAGGCCTCAATTGGACAAAAACAAGCTTCAAGGGCCAAAACCCTAGCAAGACAGCCAATCAGGGTGAAAAAACCCTAATTTTCAAGCTTAAAAGGGGCCCGAGGGGTCACTTTCAAGTCATTTTCACACACAGCCATCTAGCAACCTTAAGATTTGAGCTTCGACCTCCTGACAATATGGCGCAACGACAACTTCCCCTGCACATTTCTAATCGAGTTCAGACATACCAGCGGCCACCCGACATATGGGCACCGGTAAGTGATCCTTTCTTGAGCTTTGTTTCTCGTTTTGCGTGCTTAATTAATGCTTTCAAAGTCAGTCATTCTGCAGCGGCGCTATATAGCGTCGCTCAGAAATCAAACTGTGTCATTCGATATGATATTCCACCGCCGTGGCAGAGTTTGGAGTTTGAAAATTCTGATGCTGAGCTCATGGCCAACGGGGTGATTTGCAAAGTGCAATGCGGTGGTCTTTCATTTGCTCAAAGTGCACTGCTGGGAAAGTGCACCATGGCAGTGCTATTTCAGCTTTTTGTGCCTTAGCGTCGAAGTTTGATTTGAAATCAAACTACGATGACTTCATGGATTCTGACGCTGGAGTGGTTTCTTGGATGCCAGGTGAAGAATTTTTCAAAAAATTTAACATGGTGACCTTCCTTGATGCAGGACGCGGGGAGGGAGCTCTACTCCCGAGAGCACAGGTCGCGAGATTTGTTTGGTTACTTGCGAGATCTCAGCAACAAAGATTAGGATCAACTTCGAGATATGGGGTTGTGGTATATCGCTTATGCAACACCCATCCGCACCCACCTGGGGATGATTTCAACGCTTGCCAAGAGATGGCACAACGAGACGTCTTCGTTCCACCTTCCCACTGGTGAGGCCACCGTCACTTTGGAGGACGTTTGATGCATCCTACGATTGTCGATTCATGGTCAACATGTTATATTTGATATGGATGAGGGGTGTAATGCCTGCCACAAGGTCCTCGCCATAGAGGACATTGTTATTTGCAAGGGCCAAATCGAGCTAGAGCGACACAGGACCCTGGCACCTCCCTTCCGCCTAGTTGTTGCAGCGGTTATTTCGGGTCTCGTTGCCTTAGACAGATGAGGCCGATATTTTAGTCCTGGTTGGGGACTTTGCTGGGAGCACATGGTTCACAATAGGCCAATTCATTTTGCATGGGGGCCTGTTCTTCTTTCCTCACTATATAGAGATCTGCACGAGTATGTCTACATGGATGGCAGAGTGCTCAGAGCAGGCGTGACACTTCTCCACATATGGGCGTGGGAGCACATTGTAGTTCTACATCCACGCGTTGTTCTAGTTCCGATGGTGCTAGACGATCCCCTCGTATGGCGCTATAGAGGCAGTGTGTCCTTTACACACACAGGTGAGCACGGGATCCCCTACTGGAGGAGGGTCCTCGACGAGATGCAGGTGTTTACATGGTGACCGTACCTTGGTCGGCCTAGATGGGCTGGCGATGCAGATCAGTTGTTTTATGCCCACCAGGACCGGTTCATGCAGGGGCGAGAGCATACGATGATTGAGAGATATCTGCCCAGGTGTGTGCATCGCCAGTTTGGTGAGCCCCAAGATCATCCTGATAACGATTATGTGGCTGTCTTTGCCTACACCATGACACAGGTTTCATGGGGGCGATATATTCCTACCTCAGAGGCTGTTGATAGTTTCAGGCAGTTAGTAGCTCAGTCGTGGGCTTATGATCAAGGGCTTGTGGATCCAGGCATGACACAGGCATACAGGGATTGGTTCCGGCCTCCCCTATGATTGACTATTCTAGGTGCAGACCCTGATTGACGGAGGGTTAGAGGCAGAGGGGGAGGATGAGGACAGAGGGGTGATGTATGATAGGACCAGTCGGTTGGGCCCCTAGTGTAGCCAGATCAGGTAGACGTACAGATGCAGGACTAGTAGCTGGTGCCAGCAGGTCCACCACCATAGGCTAGGGTTGAGGATTAGCCTTCAGTACAACCTCCACAAGCACAACCACCAGTGCAGCCAATAGGTAGGTGGATGCCCGAGATACTTTGATTGCGTAGTTGCAGGCCCAGGTGCAGACTGTGACAGCTGAGAGGGATCAAGCTCAAGCTAAGAGAGAGCAGATGAGGGCTGAGAGGGATCAGGCCATTTAGCAGAGACAGGCTATAGAGTTACAGGTAGCCGCAGAGCTAGGCAGGAGACAATAGTTAGAGAGTATGGCAGCCTCCTCTTCTCAGGGTACAGTGTCTATTAGGTCTTACAGGGAGGCCATTAGAGAGGCTGAGTATTATCGGATGTATTATCATGAGGTCATACCCAGAGCATCATGGGTCCCAAAGTACTCATAGCGGACCAGTCACAGACCAGCAGAGGGTCACGATGATAGGGGCAAGGGCAACGTACAGGGGGGTTGATTGAGATGATACCTTTTGTGCCTTATGGGGTCCTTTTTGATAGCTCAATGGGCCTTTTTGTACTGATTGACATACATGTATAGTGATATGATTATTCTTGTACTATGACAGTTATATTATTGATGATATATATGATATGATGATTTTGATGCGTTGTGATGTGTACCAATTATTTATGCATGTATGAATGACTCTACTTCTATATGATGTGCAATGATGCTTTATATGATACGTTTATGGATGCTTTTCCTTTTGATAATGAATGCATTATGTAATGATTATGACTAACAAATCTATATTATGTCATTAATTTATGATATGCAGATGTGAATGGATGATATATGATGATGCATTTATGATGATGATATGTGATATGAAATGTAATGTGTAAAATGATATGGAAATGATCTATGGTGTATACGCGAAATGATGTGAATCATGCTTATATATGAAATGATTATGGATATATGTACGCTTTGCATGTGATGGATTTTTTATGTTTCTATTTATGTTTATAATGATGTGGAATGATTAATGAAATGCAAAAAATGATTGTGATGCTATTTAGTGGATGATATAATGCCATGTGAATGCAATGGTCGTGTTTTATATGATGATGCAAATGAGATGGTTTTAAGATGCTTAGAATAACAAATATTATACTAAACATGTTAAAAGATAATGTAATGAATATGATGCATTTACTGTGATGTACTATATGCAATGATATGATAATGTAAAATGAATGCAATGTGTGAGATGATGTTATGATGTTATGCGAGTATGTATGCAATGGATTATCTTATAATGCTTATGTACCTATTATGTATGATTATGCAATAGGTGGTAATGTGAAAATGATTATGAAATGCTTATGCAAATGAATGTTATGCAATGATTTATGCGATGAATGCAATGTGATGCAATGTAATAAGAATGGATGTACTTATCTATGAAGAATGCTTATAATAACATGTTTATATGATGATGGAAATGTAATGCATGTGTTTCCTATATGATATGTTGATGCAATATGCAAATGATTTGTGGATGCAGGATCGATGACAATGATGATGATGATGATGATGATCAACTATCATAGTACCTTGTTAGTGTGATGAGCAAGAAGAGAAGAAGTCATTTCAACAAGACACAAGATGATGAAAATGCAAATGATGATGATTTATTGCCGAGGAATTGGGATTTTCAAAGGGCTAATTTTCTTATGTTTGATAACACATGTGGTACAATGCATCAAGGTATAGCAAACTAGGATGGCGTGGTACCTAGTGTGATGGACTTTGACTTGACAAACAGATAGGAGTATTCTTGTTCACACCTAACATACAGAAACCTTGCTAGGATGCACTTTAGAAGTTTCAAACAGCTCAGACCCAAACACGGAAAGGTATAACCTACCAATGCAATAGTCAACAAGTTTCCAAAAACCTCCTCCATACATACCTAACAAAGCAAGTATTCACCAAGGTTATATTACAAGAACGTGCAACAAGCACAACAAAAAAAAGATATTGATCGTTGCCCCATTCCTATTTCTTTAAATCCTCTGTTCGGATATCATCGAGAAGTCTTTGGAATGAGTGCAATAAGATAAGTCAAAAGAAAAGATCAAGTATGCAAACAAGCCAATGTTCTTCATACCTTCAGCTAGAGGGATGTGTTTTGATAGGATAAGAATCCAAGTGATATCCAAAATGATGCCCATTGTTGGAACGATATATCCTAGGACATGCATTGTATAGGATGATGATGGTTTGATAAGTTGATTGATAAGTTGTTGATATAAGGTGGACTGACATGTTTGAAAATGTTCAAGAGTTTGTTTTTGTTTTAAAGGTTTGAAGTTTAGCTTTTGATTTTACGTTTGAAGCTTTCTTTTTCCAATTGCTATGGTTGTTTCTGTTTGTATTGTCAAAGGATGAAGGTGTTGATTGTTTTATTATGGATGATTGATTATTTTGAGTGAAAGCGAGATGAGATGGATGGATTTTTTCAAATATTTGGATGTTTTTGACATTTTTGGAATGTTTTTTTGAGGCTATTTTTGGTATTTTTGGAGATTTCAAATGTTTTGATTTTTTGATTTTCTAATGTTTTGGGATTTTCTGATATTTTAGGGATATTTTTTTGGATTTTTGGTGTTTTTTGGATTTTTTGGATTTTGGTGTCTTGGGGGATGATCAAAGATCAACCTTGCCTACGTTTAAGCTCAGAGACAACGTAGTTCAGATTCCATGTTTTTGACATTTTTTGACTTTTGAGTGTTTTTGGATTTTTCGCATGATTTTGATGATTCAGATATGGATATGTGTGATGATATCAGTGCTCTGTTTTGGGATTTTGTTGAAAACCAAGCTAAGGTTAATTGATCAAATTGATGGATTGATGGTGATAACATTGTTGATGATACACAACAATGCAAGGATAGTGTTACGCAACACAAGGATTATGATGGATATCCCAAGATGACGAGGGATTGATGATGATAACATTGTTGAGGATACACAACAATGCAAGGATAGTGTTAAGAATCACAAGGATATCCCAAGATGAAGATTTTTTGATTGGATTCGATTGGTCATGATTGATGAAGCTTAATTTGGAACAAAATTTGTTTTGGATGATTTGATGTGACGTTGAAGCACACATTAGATGCGACTGATAGTGATTGTTTGGTTTGATGAAAGATGAGAGATGAAGCTTGATAAGGAACATCTTCTTGCCAAAATATGCCATGGGCTAGTGATTCGGACTTTTGCTCACAAGTGGTGAACCAATTTTATTTCACATTTGCTAATGTTCAAATCACCACATAAGTTGGAGGATATAGATCAAGATTTATTCCCGAAGCAAGATGTAAATATTTTCCCCTAGTGTCTAGCAATGTATGGAATTCCATGGATGGATGCTCAGATAGGTGTATGGATGGATGGATATGGTAAGCACGCAAAGGATGCCAAGGATTATCTTGTGATAAGATACAGTGTTTAGATAAAGGAATGATAATGCTTCATGGCTCAGATAACGTTGGATAGGATAGGATCAATGAAAATGACCCATGTCAAGATGTTTTACCGTAAGTAAGCGTAAAGTGTGCACCAATGTTTGTCAATATCAAGATAACTCAGACTATGGATGTAGATGGATGAAAATGTATTGCATAAATGGTTCATGGATGAATGGATTTATTATGGATAAGACAGATGGAATGTTGGCTTTATTATGGATGGGATGGAATGCTAGATTTTATTATGGATGGGATGAGATGCTTTCACCTGAAGTAGCACACATAGATGCTTGATTCTACACATGACACCTACTTTCTAGGTTTTTGTCATGGTCTTGCCCAAAGCGCCGCCCATTCGGTTTTCACTAGAGGATGATTTTTTTTCTTTACTGTTTTCAATCATTTTTCTGATTTTTTTGGATTTTCATATTTTTTGATTTTTTTGGTTTTTCTGAAAGATTCATGCTAACCCACCTAGTGGTGTCGATGTAGATGCTTTTGTCATAATGTGCCATCGATATCCTACTTGAAGAAGTTGTTTTTCCAAGATACGTGCACTTGAATGCAACTTTTGAGATTCTTGATCTGCTTCGTCGATACCAGAGTTAACTTTGTCTCTGTGCGCACATCATGATAGAGTACCTTTGGAATCCTTATGATGAAGGGTTGTTTCCAATACATGGTCAATTTGAGAATTGGATATCATGCATGGACACATGGATGGAGCATGTTTAGGGATAAAAGATGGATTGGTTGACAGCTTGGAACCTTTGACTCTCCAAACTTGGGAAGATGAGCAATGATGGGTTGATACAAAAGTGTGCATGGAATTAGGACCAACTACTTGATACACTTTGTACGTCGCTTGAAAAGCTTGCTTTTGCTCTTGTGGACATCCTTGATGGATACTTTTCCATTTTTTATTTTTCCCCATATTTTCTTTGACTGATGGAGTTTGATAGGGATGATCTTTCTTTGTATTATTTGGTATCCATTTGTATTTGATTTGTCCATTATGCTTTCCAGCTTCTTTTTCTTTGATAATGTTCTTCATACTTTGATTCAATTCTTTCTTTTGACGTTGGTCCCAATTCATGGATGGGGTGATGGGTGGATGAAGATTCGTGACATGGTTGGTTGTAGTATTGACACTAGTTTCATCATAAGGAATCTTCGTACTCCCTATGTTGACGTTTGCTTGAGATGAAGTTGCCCCCAATATGGTGGAAGTAGTACCTTCATGCTTTGATTCTGCTTGTTTTGAGGGTTCCTGTTTAGAATGCATTCTCTGATAAATGACCACTGCAGATGATGTTGTTTCGATTGGATGCTCTGCTAACTTCAGAATATACTATTCTGCCTGACTGATTTCCTTGAGTGGATAATGTTGGATATCCTCATTCCTGATGTCCTCAATCTAAATTTGGGATATATTTGATCCTAATGTTGACAACTCAATAACCTGCTCTTTTTGTGTAATAATGTCAAGAGTAAAAGAATCTTGTTCTGAATGAAGATCATCTATGTGTCCCTCCATAGAAAGCATCTCATGGGTAGATGGAGGAGTATGTGCTATATGGATGTGATCATCATTTGTGACATCTTGTATAGATAGGAGAGTGTCCATTAGATCATTGTAGTATCTTTGAGATACAAATTCTTGATCTTGATTAATTTTTGGATTGCTTTCGTCATGCTTTGGATCAAGTTCTTGACATGGGTCAGTTTCAAAGGATCCTTGGATATCTTTATTAGGAATGGGACATGGCTCAATATCCTCTGGATCATTAAGTGGGCTTGGATCAAGTGTCAAGTTGAGGATTCCTTCAGTATCTGTAATCATGAGGTCAAAGGGGGTCAACATGTCTTGGAAAGGACCATTGCTAGACCTTGGTGAAATATTTTGATCATGCTTTGGAATAAATTCTTGAGATATGTCCTCTAACTTATTAGGTGATGTAGAGACATGATCATGTAGTGTGGCTTGGGAAACTTGAGCAGCTTGTGCAGCTTGCTGAGCAGCTAGTTGTGCAACTTTTCGGTTTTGGTTTTGTTGGGGTGCCTTCTGATAAGCAACCTATTGAGCGGCTTGAAATATAATGCTATATTGGCTTATTGCACTTGGTTTTGGTGGTAGTGGTGGCGGAGGTGGTTTTGGAATAGTGCTTGTTGTGGTGATAAGAGGTACTGTTGTATTGATGATTGGGATTTGGTTGGTGGATGGTCTAATTGATATGGTTAGTCCTTGAGAGACCATGTTTTGAGGGATGGTTGACAATGTGTTGGTTGCTTGTGCTATGGGGATGGTCTCCATCTATTGTTGCGATGTCGATGGTAAGGTGGGATGATTTGATATGATGCCTTGATTGATGGTTGGGGGGGATGTTTTGGATGAGTGGTGGTAGCGAAGGTAGCCCCAAACCAAGAGGTGATACAAATGTTAATGGAAAGGGTGGGAGTGGTGGGAGAGTGAGTGGCATGCTCCCTTGGGGAAATGATGATGTTTGATCAAAAATGCCCCCTAGTCCAAATAGGTCACCCTCTCCTTGTGAGGTCATGGGAAGAGAGGTTTGCGGTGTTGCATTAAATGATGATGATGATGGGTCATTATGAAAGGTGAGGGGGACATATGGGTGTGATGGATTTTGAACAACACTCGTGTGATTTGCAAACATATCTATCCAAAAGTTTACCAAGTGTGGATTCGAAATGTTCATGTTTGGTATAGTTGTACTTGGTATATTCTCATTTGGTATGTATGGATTTGGTGGGATAATGTTGTTTTGTTGAAGATTCATGCATTGAGTATTTGGTTGATAGATTTGTAATGTTGGACTTGGATTGAAATCTACCATCAGAAAAGATGTTCCAAGATTTAGATTGGGTAGACTCACATTTTTTGTGCCATTCAGGTTTGTAGGAGATAATGATCCCATGTATGGATTGTATAAATGTGAGTTTTGAAAATCAATTGGTATTGTAAGGCTTTGATGGTTTGGTTGACTTGGATTACTCATAATGTATGGATCAAGTTTATATTCCATGTTCCTCTTGTGTTTTGACCTTGTTGTAAAAGTGACTTCTAAGGTGTTTAGGACCAATGATGAGATGAAGGATGAAAGGGGTGAATGATATGGGTGTTGAACGTTTAGGGACTTTCTATCAATGCTAGACTTAGGGCTTGATTTTGATTGTTTGAGTTGGATAATGAACTTGTAAACCCTAAGATGTTAGATGTTATCCTAGGATGAACTTGTTCAAAGGGGTGCTAATTTAACAAGAGGTATGAAAAAGGATGCATTCTCATACTCCTAACTAAACAAGGTGATTTTGATTTTGATGATTTACCCAAGTCCAGAATGATGTTTCCAAAGATCTAAAGTTGCTTGTGGGATGGGATGATAAATGTTTGAAATGGATGAAGTGTTTGATTTTGATCCTAAATGAACCTAAGAAGGACTTGTTTACAAGGCCAAGGCTTTGAAGAACATGCTTTTCCCTTCAAACCAAAAGATCAATGTTTTCTCAAAAGACCATAAGACAAAAGATACACAAGCACATGTGTGGGGTTCAATTGATTTCATCTTGATTAATGAATTGCTTTTACCACAAACACTTCTTGATTAGATTTTCAAACTAAATGTCCAATGTCTTAATTTTCTCGAATCCCACAAGGTATGTTATGTGGAAATTTGATGAATTCAAGGCAAGGGTTACCTATTGTTTAACTCTAGTAGACAAATTGAGATGTAATACAAATGTTTAGAAACCTCTAAGGATGTGAATCCCAAGGGAAACAAATACCACATGAATTGAGTCAATTGTATTTGTCTCCTAAAGGGTTTAAAATTTTGATGATGATGTTTTAGTGTTTGTTTCCAAAATGTTTTCGAACAAGCAAAGCATTTTGTAACCAAGGATAAGTACAACCCTATGGATGTGGAAGACTATATTTGTTGGATTCCCACTTGGAAAAGTCCAGCTACGCTTATCTTTAGTGAATGGTTAGATGCTTGACCCCACTGGTCCCCTCCACAGCTCATTAACGTCAATCGGGGCAGCCAAGCATCAACACCCATGAAACTCCCATGGAATGCTTTCCATTTCTACTAAAAGACCGTAAAAGTGTGGGGTGGCTTCAAAACGACCATTCTTGCATCAACAAATAGATCAAGGATTTTGGCAATTCTAAAACATGGGTTTTAATTAGGACTTTCCGTTCATGGAGATTGACCCATACGGCAAGAGTCCCCTTTCAGATCCATCTTGTCGGAGCCAACCGCGTGATATTGGTGTTTATTCCAATACCCACATTTATATCCCAGTTGGAAATACTCTTGGATTTAGAGTGTTACTGGTTGAGTCATTCCCTTGGGTGAGTACTTTTTCCCCAAGGCAGGCCCTCTAGGATAAACAAAAGTGAGCAAAGACAATATCTGTAACTCGATCAATCTTTGTTTGCAACAAAGAGAGAGAATGTACGCAATAATTCTCCATTCACACTTGCACAAGATTTTGTTTAATTATTAAACCCAAAATGAAGTGTGGAGGTGATTGCTTTATCTCAACCTAAAATCACGAAAAAGGCCTTTTGATTCTCAAGATCGCTATAAAGGGCGAGATAAACGCATACATCCTTTTCCAATGAAGTTAGTTCAAGTAAGCCCTCACAAAACAAAATAGCACATGTTCATTTTAGATCCCTAAAGTAATTGTGAGTTCTTTTTAAAGCACCAAAGGACAAATGAGAGTTGTTTTGTTCAATTGTTAACCAAAAAACAAACTCTAGTAAGTTGTAGTCCTAATGTTCGTTTTAAACCTTTGCAAAAATTGAAAGGATTCTTTTTAAAGCCCAAACAAAATTAGTGTCCTAAGCATAAAGAAATAACAGTTTCCTAAGAGTGTTGAGCAAACACTAAAGTGTTTAAAAACACTTTGATTTGGCGAAATACCATCATCATGCTTCTCCTTCTTTCGTTTTCAATTGATCCAACCTACAAGAATGAAAACTAGTCAGATTCTTTAAAACACAGAGGTTAAAAAGCAGAAAATAGAAGATAAAATTATCATCTATCAAAAAGCACGTGCTAAAATAAAATTTCAACTTTTTACTCCCTGCCAGCGACGCAACCCGTGACTGCATCGTAGTTTGATTTCTCAGTGGTGTTGTACAGCACTGCTTACCAGTCAGTGGCACTTTGTGCACAGACCAATGAGCTCAATTGCATTGCACTTTTGCTTAGCGTCGCTGTTTAAAATTTAAATTCAAAAAATTAAGGCGGGATGGCTAAAGTGTCGGAGTTTGATTTTCCAACAGTGCTATATGGTGATGTTGGAGAGTCAGCGGTGCTAAAACAATGACGATGGGCTCCCAGCATTGGAATTTTCCTATGCACAAACAAAAACACGGAATTTTTGGAAAAATGTGATTGAAAATGATATTTTTCCCTCCTTCTAGCGCCAAATGTGTGAACCCCAATCCTAATACCTGCAAAACACAATGAATAAACACATTAGATAATCAATTGCAAGAAAGAACAAGGATTCCTCATGAAATCCATTAACATAACTCAAATTAGGAAAAAATAATGAAAACCACAATGAAATAACAAAATAAAGATTGAATCCTAATTAAGCAAGCAAACTCCTGATCCCATGGGGGAATTGGTGCCAATTTGATGTGAAAATTGGCCCTTTCCCAAATCCTATGATGCAAGATTGATGTGATGAAGAGATTTGATCCACTTTGTTGATGTTGATGAATGCTCCAATAAGAAAATCTGCATAACCTAGCTATGATTCAATAAAAATGGACGAGGATTGCTAATGATTTGAGCATGGTAACTTTGCATAATTTGTGGATGATAAAATGAGGATATGAGCTCTTTATTTATAGAATGCCAAGATGGATGAATGTCCAAATTTGAGCAATGTGGGACTAACATTCATCCAATGGCAAGATGCCACTTGTCAACCTATGAGTGGATGGAGGATGTGCAAGTTTTGAGGATTGTGCCAATAAATGCTTATTTTTGAATTTCAAATTTGTTGAAATGACAAGCAAGAGGGAAGGGAAAATGCAATAAATGCCACTTGGCTCAAGGAAAAGGACATGTAAGATGGAGTAAATGCCTTGTTGGATGTACATGTCAAATAATGAGAAGAATGTGATAAGAGATTAATTAAATAAAGATTTTGATTTATTTAATTAAAAGAGATGATGTTAGATTAAACTAAATAAGGTTTTAATTTATTTAATTTAATAGATAGACATTAGAGATTTAATCAAATAAAATTGATAATTTAATTAAATAGGGATAATTAGATCAGATGATTAATTTAATTATCGAGAAGAGGTGACTTAATTAGATAATTGATTTATTTAATTAAGAGAGGAATATTGATGAATTTAATCAGATAGGAGAATTTGATTAAATGGTTAGACCAAAGGATGATTCAGGATGAAACGATGTTAGTAGTCAGGATCAGGTGCACAATGTCAGGATGAAACAATGTTAAGGAGTTGAGGTTCCATGGCCACTAATTTGGTCAATTTAGAGGGTTTCTCAAGTTTTTCTCATATGGGTTTTGGGTGCCTTGTTTTTCTCTATCTAGTTCATGTGTTTTTCCTCCTTTTAATTTATCATTTTTGCAAGAAATAAAAGAAAAAACAATACAAGGCCCGTAGGAAGAAACCCTACCTCTAGAACCCGGTGAAGATGAATGACCAATACAACGACAAAGACCTAGAAATGGAAATTGAGTGACACAGGGGTGATCGTTGCAACGGGAGCTAGCTTTGACGTGTTTTGAACACAATGGAAAATGAAAATGATAGTTTAGAGCTAGTTATATATAGAAAATTTCTCATTAAATGCACCTCATAAATGTGAGTACGACATGTCCAAAGGTTGGTGAGCTGCAAATTCAAAAACGACACTAGAGACATCGGGATCCAACAGTCGGGTGGTAGCTGGCTAATGGCCATTTGATAGCTCAGTGATAGACATACGGCAAAGGGAACTTCGGGTTTCGGTGATCAAATAGATGACAAAGGGAACTCCAAAACCTGAAGGGTGGAAAGCCACTAGAAGAGGACTATTTGAAAAAGTCAGCAATCATGGAAAATGACAAACACCTCGGCGGGTCCCAGAGGATGGAAAGCTGTCGAAGGGAGGCTGCTTAAAATAGTCGTGAGGTAGTGGAAATTTGAGATTGGCACCCCGGCAGAGCGGGCCCGATGAGCTCCATGGACGTTGTCTTAGCAAAGCTAATGCAAACAACCAGTGGGATTCTGCAAGGACTTAGGACTTAGAAAATTTTAGGGGGTGAAACATGGTCGATTCAAGATGAACTCTTCGGGACTCACTGACCATTTTGAACACTAAAATAGGGGGCACAAAAAATGAGATAGAAACAAGATGACTTGGTGAGGTGAAGGAAAGAGAGGGTCCTTGTTCCAAACATGGCATGTGGGTTGAAGGCACAACAAATGGTGACTCTATTGGAGAACGAACCTGAGCATTCTAAGGATAAATATTCATTCAAAACCTAGAATCTCTGGTTTCGTAGACTAGGGGTGGAGCATCCAAAAGTGAACTAAGAGAACGAGATCCTTAGTTGAGTCAACCTATGAAATATCTTAGAAGTGTGTGTTCAGTGAATTCATTTACTTTCCTTAGAAACTATGAAAAATGGTCGTTAATCTAACTGAGTGAGCTACATGAATTGTCCAACCTCAAAAGTAACCTGGACATTGCCCCGCTACTAATCATACGCCCATAGCCCTGGTGGAGTTGTCACTATGACCCCACAGATATTTTTGTATTGTCAGCCGGGTGCCCATAACCTCGATAGAGTTATCTGCACACCCATATGGTTGCTTGATTTCATCATTTTCTTTTCTTTTCTTTCTTTTGATACTTGTTTTAATACTTTCTTCCTTTTCTAAATTGTGTAGGCATTGAAGCCTACTATGGGTTTTGAAACCACAGTGGTCACTAGAGCGGACTTAAGATTTTTTGCTCACTAAGTCATCATAATAGCTACTGTACAGCCCTTTGGAAACCGTTAATATGTGTTTCATGCAGAATCTGGGATGAACGTAAAAGGATTCAACCAAGGGTCAAGTTCTAAGGCAAAGTTCAAATCAGGAAGTCATTCTGAGGTAGTTATCAGAGACCAATCGTTGAGAGTGAATATTTAGCCAAAGAACACTAAAGATAGATAGTAGAATGAATCGTTCGTTGAACAAGCATGACCACTACAAGAGAAAAAAAGAACACCCTCACCAAAACAAACAACCAAGAAATGGGCAAAACGAAAGCAACACAAAGTAGCAATATGAAAGCAAACCAAAAGTAGTTTAAACTAACATATGTACAAGTATTTACAAGAACAACTCTAAAAGAGCTCAGGCTTGGAAGTAATGCTTTAGGTGCTGCCCATTGACAGGCAATGGGACATCCTCACCAGTTAAGGTTTTTAGGTGGAAAGTATTGTCTCCAAGGATCTTAGCGATCTGAAGGGGGCCAAGCCAAAGCTTGTTGAATTTTTCATGTCCCCATTTCTTCTCATGGGCCTTGTCCCAACATAGGACTAGATCAGTGATTTAGAAGGCCTTGATTTTGGCTCAATGGTCAAACCATCTTTTGACTACACCCTGATGTTTGGAAAAAATTTCTATTGCATGGTCACACACTTCTTCTAAATGTAATAGCTCAGCTAAGCGAACTTCTCTACGATCCCCTTCTTCATAAAAGTCATTGATGAACTGGAGGGTGGGGATTTTTAAGTGGATGGGGAATATAGGCTCTAAGTTGTAGATGAAGTGAAATGGGGAATCACCAAGGGCAGCCTTATGGTGTGTGTGATGTGCCCATAGGGAAAAATGGAGCTGGGTGTGCCAATCCTTGGGATTCCTATCAAGCAGTTTTTTAATCATAGTAATCAAGTTCTTGTTTGTGGATTCTGCCAAGCCATTGCCCTGGGGATAGTAGTTAGACGATAACTTGAGGGAAATTCCATAATCAAAGGCCCAACTGGAAAACTTGAACGAGGAGAATGTAGGGTCATTATCACATACTAATGCATAGGGGCAACCAAAATGATTTAATATGAAACTCTCAAGAATATTTGTAACTACCTTTGTTGTGCATTGCCTACATGTAATGGCTTATGTCCATCTAGTACAATAATCAAAAGTATTTAGAATGTACCTATGTCCTACAAATGACAGTGGGATTACCAAACCAATGAAGTCAAGACCCCATTGTGTGAACGGTCTCACCTCTAGAACTGGTTGCAACGAGACAACAACGTTCTTCTCTCTAGTTGCAGTGGTCTAGCATATGTGGCATGTGCGAACATGGTTGTGACCATCTTTGAAGACCGTTGAGAAATAGTAACCTGCTTGTAGGATCTAATGAGCAGTTGAAAGGAAAGATCCATGACCGGTGCCAAACTTGTCATGAAATTCTTTCAAGACTCGGTCAGCTTCCTCTTTTCCAAGCCATCTCAGATAGACACCTTCATGATTCCTCTCATACAGTATGGATCTCTATAACATGTAGTTGCTGCTTTTCAATCTGAGAGCATGCTTTTGAACTCCTTACAAGTGAGGTGGGCATTTGTGGTTCAACAAATAATAGACTATGTCATCATACCACTCCCCTGGGGAATCCTCAAGCTGGTACTGCTACACTGTAAGTTTAGGTCCTGCTTTAGCTATTGTTTCAGCTATTGTTTGGGTGAGTGCCTGTTCTCTCACTAATTTCATGGATTGAATTTCCATGTCGTTCTCTTGCAACAAAGTAACCCACTTGGCTCTTCGCTCTCCCAACTCATTTTGCATTAGCAACGTCTTCACTGATGGGTTGGGGACAATGGCAAACACCTTATTGTGCAAGATATAATGTTTGAACTTCTTAACCCTTCTGACAAGAGCGTATGCCTACTTTTCCACATTGTGGTACCTTAGTTCAACACCTTTCAAGGGATCGCTCATAAAGGCGATCGGGTGCTCATTCCCTTTGTTATCTTTTTGGGCTAAAATGTTGGCACACGAGTGGTCTGAAGCAAAGGAGTAAATGTAAAAGGGCTTTAGGTAGTCTGGGTTGACTAGCACTAGTGCCTCAACAATTTCTTTCTTAATTTATTCGAAGGCTTGCTTTGCCTCTGGCTTCCTCTCGATCTTAACATCTTGTTTCAACATAGCATTAAGTGGCTTGATGATTTTGACAAAGCCTGTGATGAACTTTCTCACAAAGTTGATCTTTCTGAAGAAATATTTAAGTTCTTTCTTATTGCCTAGCAGTTGAATCTTCAGTAAGGACTAGATACACTCAGGATCTATGGAGATCCCCCATTTTGAGATGATGTTCCTGAGCAACTTTCCTTTAGTGACTCTGAAGATGCAATTCTTTGAGTTAAGGGAGACCCCAAATTCTCAGCACCTCTAGAAAACTTTACACAGATCGGAGACATGGTCACTCCGCTTCTTTAAAAACATGATCCAATCATCCATATAGATGATTACACATTTTCCAATCAAGTCCTTGAAGGCAATGTCCATTACATGCTGGAAAGTAGCACCGACATTAATGAGCTCAAACAAAATTCTTCTATATGCAAATGTGCCCCACTTGGTGGTGAATGCTATTTTGTGGCGGTCTTTGTACTACGCCATCACCTGGTTGTACCCAAAGTACTCATCGAGGAAGGATATCATTTGCGAGCCATTGATGATCTACAGTACCTCATCTAATGAAGGCACCAGATATTTGTCCTTCTCTGAGGCTCTGTTCAGATTGTGAAAGTCCACGCACAATCTGATTTCTCCATTCTTTTTTCTAACTGGGACCAAATTATCCACCCACATGGAGTGCCTAATGGGAAAGATGATTCTGGTCAAAAGTAATTTTTGCACCTCTTTGTAAATGATTAGCTCTAGCAAGGTGTTGACAAGGCATTGTCGTTGGAAGAATGGCCGCACATCGGGCTTGAGAGGGATGGTATGTGTGATAATGGAGGTATCATAGGTCTTCAAGTCTTCATAACTCCATGCTACCAAATTGTGATACTTCAAAAAAGCATCAACAATTCCTTTATTTTCCTCTGTGGTACACACTTTTCCAATAAACACATTTTTGGCTTCCTTAGCTACTCTGAGGTTGTGGGTGTCACATTGGTTGTTTATGGCATCCTTCTTCGTTTGTTGATCTTGATCTCGGATCTGATCTAGGTCAAATATGTGCTCAAGCTGAACCATACCTCTAGGGATAGTATTGGTTTTGAGGATAATGACCCCTTCTATATCTAATTATGCTTCTTCAGGGTCAGCTTCATCAATGATTTGTGTTGCAAACACGTCAGAACTGGTGATGAATTCTAGGATATGTTTATCATTGTTGAATACTTAGAAGTTAGTGGCATTACCTAAGATAGATGGAGTAGAGGTCAACTCCACAGTAAATTTATTGAGGCTAGAAAGGGATAGGGGTTGCAAAGTGTTGGTTTCTTGAGCCAAAGCATTAGTTGTATGGTTCTAAGAACGTGGGATCAGCCATATATTAAATGCATCTAGACTTTCTAAAATATCCCAAACTCTATGCCTATAGTTTTCCAACCTTCTGTCATGGCATGAGTACAATTTTCTGACTTGTTTGACCACCAACTCAGAGTCACTCAAAACTTGCAACATTTTGGCATTTTTCCTTAAAGCCATTAAAAGACCATGTACTAGAGCTTCATATTCCACTACATTATTGGTGCAATAAAATTGAAGTCTATGGGTGGAAAAGCAAGTCTTACCCATGGGGCTGAAAAGCTCAAATCAGACAACGACTCCTTGTTTGGATATGGACCCATCAAAGCATAGAGTCCAAAACATAGGTGAGTCCTTGACTTTAGGGCCTGTTGTGCAGTTTTCGCACACACGCCCCACTGAAAGAAGGGACCCTCTTTTGTTTTTGCTCTTGTTGTTTTGGCCCTTTGATTTTGGGGATTTAAATTGCCTTGGCATAGGTTTAAAATGTTCATCTTGCTTGCCTAAGTGTTTTCCCTAAGTTACACGTTGAAAATCTTAAGTTTTGGGCCAAGTTCAGGTTTTTACCCTAGTTTAGGATTTTCTGCCCCATCCGGATTTTCCCGAAATACGCTCGAAGTCAGACTTTATCTACTTTACGCCGTGGTTCAGAGATTTTTGGTCTTTATGGAATTCCGCCTGGACCGGATTTTTTCAGAATTCCGTCTCCTTGTCAAATTCTTGGATTTTGGGTTTTGGTATGTCGTTTTTATGAATGTTGACAGCCTAGTCGCTGTTTTCTCATGTTGATCGATGAGTCTAATGGTGCCTTGCATTCTTATTATTTCATTTTTGAGGTCGACCCTGTGTGTATGATTGTTTTCATTTTGGTTGATTTTAAGGTTTCGACTTTGGGGCCATCGCCAATACCGATCGAATTGCCCTTGAGTGAATTCTGAGTCTGGATCCATTAATGAACGATTTGGAATTTGAGCCTAGGTCCTAAAATTAGTGATCTTTCGATCAATTTGAGCGTGATCGGTGGAGAAAGTCGAAATCCGGGTTTTCCCTCAGTTTTGGGATTTTCTTGTGTTGGCGGATTTCCTCGATTTTCCTTGTCCTCTGTGTTTTCCCGAAAATCTAGAGTTTTTCCTGCTTCGCGGATTTCCACCCCCTCTGGATTTTCCCAAAATTCTTATTGCCCCTTCATTTTCTAGATTTTTTCAACTGTTGATTGTTTTCGCCAGAATCCGCCTGCCTTGGATTTTTTCGGAATTCCTCTCTGGCTTGGATTCCATTTATTATTTCACCTGTGGCTGACCTAGAGAGTATTTTACTCAAGGTGCTAGATATATTGGATCGAGTTGCATTGTAAATCCTAGGCCGACCTCGATGAGTCCCATGCATTTAATGCATATCTTATCTTATTTCAAATTTCTCTTGGCCAACCTGTCTGGGGCTATTTTATTTTTGTAAAATCTAAATTGGGCCGACATGTTCTAGGGTTTTCTATAAATATGGCATTATGCCTCATTTGTAAGGGGATTATTAGTAGAAGTGGTTGGAGATAGTTATTAGAAGCAATTAGGGTAGTAAAGTAAGAATTAGGGTTAGGAGTTAGTCGATTGTGGAGCAAGTGTTGTAACAGAACATTAGAATTGTTACTGAAATTGGGTGATTCAATACAATTGAAGGGCATTATGATTTTCTAGTGATCTCTTTTGTGTTGACTTATCTTGCATGGTTCTTACTATTCTATCTTTCAAATTGCTCAAGGTTATTAGATATATATTAGATTTAGATTTAGATCTAATTCAATGGTGTTTATGGTTTAATACTTGAAGTGTTTGCAGCAATCCCTAGTCCATACTTTTTGCAGCTAGTTGATTGTTAGTTGCTTTGAAAAGTTAGCCTAGAACTTTATATTCATTGTGCTTAGTTCAATTGTGAAATTTATTCATTTCAATTGCAATTGGGTTGTCTTGGATGAATGTTCATGATCTCGAAATCTTAATACCTTAGAAGATTGCACTATTTTTGTGAAATTGTAGATTTATCTTGGTCAAGCAGGAATTAGTTTATGAGAGATTGGTCCATTTCAAGTATTTCATCATTTGCATTGTTAATCTTAGGAGTAGTTAAATTTAGGAATCTCTCTAAAACCCTAACCTTTTGTTATTTCTTTTATCATTTGGATTAGATTTAGGATTGAAGTATCATTACATTGCCAGATCTAATAAGTTCAAGATTCAGTCTTTGCTTGTAGTAAGGTCCCTTTGTGATTACCAGCATTTTCACATTTATCACTGAGTTGTTTATGCATTGTCAAGACCTGACATTAGAGACCTTGGGGTTATCTCTTGAGGCTTGCTGATAGAGATTTACCTTTCAAGAGAGATAGGATATTATATTTTGTCTGAGTTGTTGTTGTGCAAAAAACATCATCAACAAATTAGCGCTAGAAGGAGGGCCTAAATAAGCAAGCTGGATTGATTTCTGTCAGCCATCTCTCCTGAAAGATTCAGAAGAAGAACCAGATCTACTCCGGGAGAGGAGGAATTTCAAGAATTACCAGTCCCTACTAGGTCAAGATGGAAAAGCAGTCTTATGTTTTTCATGATGGAAATGGTCTTCAGATTGATTTTCCTCAACTTTGTGAGTCTTTGAATAAGAGATTGGGTCTCTGGAACAGTAAAGGTTTGCATCACTATGCATTGTCAGACAAGTGCAAAATTCATAATACCTGTAGGCACAGTGAGTTGGGATGCTTAGAATTTTTGGGCCAAATCGAGAAGATGTTGCAAAGGGGTATTTTCATGCAAAACTTGTGTAAACCATTAGCCTCTGCAGATCTAGGGTTTATTGATGTTGCAATTGAGGCATTTATGCAGATAGTTGAAGATCAGCTTGTTGGTGGTAAGTGTTTACAAGATTTCATCTCATCTAAATGGTGCAGAGTTCATAATGCAGCTCATTCAGAATTCACTTGCCGCTCAGGTGTGGATGCCATCATTAAAGTTGGAAGATACATGGAGTGGAAAGAAAAGTTAGACAAGGAATGCACTACAGAGAGGTCAACAAATTCTGAATCTGGAGATGATGTTGCAGTTAATGTTGAGGTAGCTCTTGAAGGGACTGAATGTAAGGAATTCAAATATGAGGCATTAGAGTTAATAGAGGAACATTTAAGTGAAGAGTTATCTATGGAGATCAAGGTATGTTCTTGAAGAGGTTAGTCAGATTCCTGAAAATATAGTGGAGGATGAGCTACAAGAAGGAGTTACCATGCAAGTTCCTCCCATTTAGAATAAGGATCTCATACTGACTAGATATGAAGAGTTTGTTGCCAGGATTATAAAAGATTGGTCAAACTTGAGTTATAGAATCGACCTAGAGGACTTGTTGTTACCAACTTGGTACAAGATACATGAGGAAGAGCATTCAAAATTCACATGCTTCCAGTGTCAGGCAGCCATAAAAGAGGTGGAAGAAAAAATACAACTGCCACAACATGCGAGGGATACACAAAAGGCTCCAATGGGAGGATTTCAACAAGTTGCTGATGAATGTCTTGAAAAACATGAGGAAGCACTTAATGGAGGAGTCAGCATTCCTGATGACTATGATCAAGAGTATGAACCAATCCCAACAAAGGAAGAATTCAGGGAGTTCTCTCGTTTATCAAATTTTGTTTTTCCTCTTTCTGTTGATAAATTTAGTAAAGAAAATTCATAGATTTTGTGTATTAATGACAAGAAAGCTGATGTGATTCATATGGATGTGCAGGAAAATACAAATGGTGTTGAGAATAACAATGTTGCAGCCATCACTAATAAGCTTGATCATCCTACTTTAGGTAAATATGTGCTTGAAGATCAGTCTGTGAGGCCTCCTGACAAACATCATGATGGGAAAGTTACTATGCATGATGAGGCTTTTACATTTTCAACATTGATCCCTCATGAAGAAGTGCACACAGGTGAAAAGTTCCATGTTTATACTTCTGAATCTTTTCAATCTCATTTTCACCTTGAATTATTCATTGAAGACTCCAATTCTGTTTTGCATGTTCCGAATGCAAGAGGGATATTGCATCATCAGTTGAGACCTCCTGATGACATAGATACCAGTTATTTAGAAGTGCAGGATGATGAGCACAACATTCAGTCCACAGCAGTACAAAATCAGGTTGTTTCTCTCCTTGCTATGAATTCTTAATCTTATCAATTTGATTATGGGAATTTGGGAAAGGAAACTTGCATATGGATTGATCATGGTCCTAATGAGTCACCTCAGTTATTGATTATTCTTGATTATGAGGTTGAGTTTGAATGCTACATTTTTGAGGTTTATTTTGCTGAGTATAAAGATAAATTTGCATTTTTGAGGACTGTTACCATTACCTTGTTGCTTGTCCATGCATTGATGAACCGTATGGGGGTGGGTCTTAGTTCACCTTTTCTAGTAATAAGTTGTTATGATTCTTTTTGTACATACTGCTAATTTGAATAAATGCAGCTTGTTCTTCTTTTCTTTTGCTTTAGTCTGTTTTGTTTTCTTTAGGATAGATTGCTTTAGAATTAGTTTTCTTTGGTTAGTTTAGGTTTGCTTTGGGTTTTGGTTTGGTTGCTTCTTTGCTTCTCTGGCTTGGGTTTTCTGCTTTTTGGTTGGGGAAGTGTCCTACTTGCACAACAACTATTTCATTATCTGGGACTATTCAGAGTATTTCCTTGACGAACTTTAATCATGTGTCTTGAATGGATGGTTGAGATCTTTGTTATCGTTATGCAGTCTAAATGTTTGATTTAAGGAGGATGGGTCACTGGTTTAATTTGAATTTGAAGTATTCTAAAATCTTATATCTCTTATACATCTTAAAAAAATCTTGAGGTTGCAGTAGGGTCCTTGTGAGGTCATGGTAGGTGAAAAATCTTATTTCTGCTTTAGCGCCACTATGGTTCTCATCCCTGAGTGTGAGCTTCATTGTTCACAGGTTGAAATGAAAAAGTGGAAAGAAAAGAATACAAAAGAAAAGAAAAGTGAAATATTGAAAATCGAAAGAATGAATTCAACTTATCAGGGGTATCTGAATATCTCTATCGGGGCTATGGACGCCTGGTTGGCAATAGAGCTATGTTCGGGAGAGTCACATCGATAACCTCGCCGAGGCTATGGATGCCTGACTAGTAGTGAGGCTCTATCCAGGTTGCTTTTGGAGCTAGAATCCTTACGTAGCCTAACTTGACTAAGCTTGGTTCTGCAATGGCTTAAGGAAGGAAATGAACTCACTTGCACACACTTGGATTTTCAATTTATGAAAGGTTCAGTCTTCCTTTGGTTCTAATTTTCTTTGATCTTGCATTTTGATTTGTTTGTCTGATAGTGAGATCGAAACCATAGATTCTGGGTTCTTGATTCATGTTCGTCATCAAATGCTCTGGAGCATTTCCCAGCAAAGTCGCCATTTGTTGTGCAGTTTTTGGACACACGCCCCATTGAAAGCAGGGACCCTCTTTTGTTTTCGCTCTTGTTGTTTTGGCCGTTTGATTTTGGGGATTTAAATTGCCTTCGAATAGGTTTAAAATGTTCATCTTGCTTGCCTAAGTGCTTTCCCTAAGTTACACGTTGAAAATCTTAAGTTTTGGGCCAAGTTCGGGTTTTTACCCTAGTTCAGGATTTTCTGCCCCGTCCGTATTTTCCTGAATTGTGCTCGAAGTTCGGCTCTGTCTGCTTTATGTCGTGGTTTGGAGATTTTTGGTCT
The DNA here is from genome assembly GCA_007258455.2 of Sequoia sempervirens. Lineage (NCBI taxonomy): Eukaryota > Viridiplantae > Streptophyta > Pinopsida > Cupressales > Cupressaceae > Sequoia > Sequoia sempervirens. The sequence continues at coordinate 209,303,951 of VDFB02075321.1, read as the reverse complement.
TTGTGGAATTCTGCCTGAACCGGATTTTTCCAGAATTTCGTCTCCTTGTCGAATTCCTATATTTTGGGTTTTGGTCTGTCGTTTTTATGAATGTTGACAACCAAGTCGTTGTTTTCTCCTGTTGATTGATGAGTCTAATGGTGCCTTGCATTCTTATTATTGCATTTTCGAGCTCAACCCTGTGTGTATGATTGTTTTCATTTTGGTTGATTTTAGGGTTTCAACTTTGGGGCCATCATCAATACCGATCGAATTTCCCTTGAGTGAATTCTGAGTCTGGATCCATCAATGAACGATTTGGCATTTGAGCATGGGTCCTCAAATTAGTGATCTTTCGATCAATTTGAGTGAGATCAGTGGAGAACGTCGAAATCTAGGTTTTCCCTCAGTTTTTGGGATTTTCCTGTGCTAGCGGATTTCCCCAGTTTTCCTTGTCCTCTGCGTTTTCTCGAAAAATCCAGAGTTTTTCCTGCTTCACGGATTTCTGCCCCCTCCAGATTTTCTTGAAATTCCCGTCACCCCTTCATTTTTTGGAATTTTTCAACTGTTGATTGTTTTCGCCATAATCCACCTGCCTTGGATTTTTCTAGAATTCCTCTCTGGCTTGGATTCCGCAGAGGAGTGAAAATCCTGAACTGTGTAGAAATTATGCATTAACGATATTTCGTGGGATTTCGATCTTTGCTTGGATTTATTTTAATCTTGAATATATTATTGGTGACGTGCTACTCTTGATCCTCATGATTATTGATGCTGGTTTTTGCTGAGTGTAGGCTAGATTTAACAAGGTTGTTAAGACAACTCTGGAGGAGATTACCTCGATTGAAGGAGGATTTAAAGCATTTATTATTTCACCTGTGGCCGACCTAGAGAGTATTTTTCTCGAGGTGCTAGATATATTGGATCAAGTTGCATTGTAAATCCCAGGCCGACCTAGATGAGTTCCATGCATTTAATGCATATCTTATCTTATTTCAAATTTCTCTTGGCCAACCTGTCTGGGGCTATTTTATTTTTGTAAAATCTAAATTGGGCCGACATGTTCTAGGGTTTTCTATAAATATGGCATTATGCCTCATTTGTAAGGGGATTATTAGTAGAAGTGGCTGGAGATAGTTCTTAGAAGCAATTAGGGTAGTAAAGTAAGAATTAGGGTTAGGATTTAGTCGATTGTGGAGCAAGTGTTGTAACAGAACATTAGAATTGTTGTTGAAATTGGGTGATTCAATACAATTGAAGGGCATTGTGATTTTCTGGTGATCTCTTTTGTGTTGACTTATCTTGCATGGTTCTTACGATTCTATCTTTCAAATTTCTCAAGGTTATTAGATATATATTAGATTTAGATTTAGATTTGATTCAATGGTGTTTATGGTTTAATACTTGAAGTGTTTGCAGCAATCCCTGGTCCATACTTTTTGCAGCTAGTTGATTGTTAGTTGCTTTGCAAAGTTAGCCTGGAACTTTATATTCATTGTGCTTAGTTCAATTGTGAAATTTATTCATTTTAATTGCAGTTGGGTTGTCTTGGATGAATGTTCATGATCTGAAAATTTTAATACCTTAGAAGATTGCACTGTTTTTGTGAGATTGTAGATTTATCTTGGTCAAGCGTGAATTAGTTTATGAGGGATTGGTCCATTTCAAGTATTTCATCATTTGCATTGTTAATCTTAGGAGTAGTTGAATTTAGGAATCTCTCTGAAACCCTAACCTTTTGTTATTTCTTTTATCATTTGGATTAGATTTAGGATTGAAGTATCATTACATTGCCAGATCTGATAAGTTCAAGATTTAGTCTTTGCTTGTAGTAAGGTCCCTTTGTGATTACCAACATTTTCACATTTATCACTGAGTTGTTTATGCATTGTCAAGACTTGACATTAGAGACCTTGGGGTTATCTCTTGAGGCTTGCTGATAGAGATTTACCTTTCAAGGGAGATAGGATATTATATTCTATCTGAGTTGTTGTACATATAACATCATCAACAGGGCCAATGAGGCACAACCTCTCCTTTGGTTTCACACTTACATCAAAGGTTTCCTGGGTAGGTGTTGGCTTAGTGAAATTGATAACAAGTTGCTTCATCGGCAACTCTTCTTTGGGGGTGACCCGTGCTTTGATATGTTCTACTACTGTCTGGCACAAACACCACTCAAATCCAGAGTGGGAAACATTATGTACCCTGCACCAATTAGGCAACATGAGCTCTTGGAAATTCATTCTCACACCCAAGCTGAGCTGATTCTGCATTCATTTTTCCATAAAGTCTCAGAATCCATCCAACAATCCTAAAGTGTCACCTTCTAGGGACTCCTCATCATCAAGTTCTACTAGCATTTATGTTCTCTGAGGTGTATGGGCCAAATTGATTAGAGGACTACACTGCACCAGGAAGACTTCTGCAACCATCCCTTCCCCTGAATCTTCCAACTCTTCTTGATATGATATGGGAGAGTACTTCCCCAGCTTGGTCTCAGCAAACAACACCCCATTGGTGTTGTTATACTCGGTAATCATGAACTTCATACAGGGCTCATGATCTATACAGATCTGATTTGGTAGCCCTTTCCATGGCAACCACATGTGAGAGTGATCTATTGTAGCATATCCATTCAACGTTCTAGTGAAGTCTCGCCTAATGATAATCCCATAGGTGTCGAGGATGTCTACCACCTGAATGTCAATGAATTGTACCCTTGGATATGCAGCAATCTGTTTGGGATCTGATTCATTTCTCCAACTATATTAACTTTGTTTTGTCCAATTGAGTCACTTTTCTTCTTAAAGGTGTGGGGGTATTCCCAAGAGGTTTGCATACTGCTAAGGGCATGACATTAGCTGATGCCCCCGAATCAAGTAAGCAATTGTGCAAATTCTTTCCAAATATCTGGATGGTGGTGAGGAAGGGTAGTGTTTCCAACTTTCCTTGGAAGAGGCCTATAGGCATGTCCACTTGAGCTACTTGAGCTCTGTTCTTATTGCTATCATTTTCCTTAGTATGCTTGGAGGGTTGATCCTTGGGGTTTTTCTTGTTGTTCTGATCTGGTTCCTTTGTAGACTGCTTACCCGTCGAATGATTTTGAGGTGGATCTTCCTTCTTGCCATGAATTTGCTGAATAACAGGCTCACTTGGAGGGTCTTCAAAAGAGACTCTCTTGGATAGTATTTCCTGTGTTTCCTTAGAAGAAGGGGTTCCATTAATAACTCTAAACAAGGCATGCCTAACTGTAGGAACCTTAAGTAATTCAAAGGTGGATAAACTGATCTTGACTTTCTTGAACTCCTCTACGATATATTCACCCATTTGTTCAATTTCAGTTTCAAAGGCTTTGCCTATGGCAGAGCTAGCAAGCTAGGCTTGGGTCTAGCTTGATTAATTTTGGGGTTGACCTTGAGGCTGGTTTTGTGGCTAGTTTAATGGCCTATCCTTGTTGAAGTACTGAGTGGGTATATGAGGAAGACCAGGATTATTAATGGCATTGGGGTCGGGCAGGGTGCTGAAGTAATTGGGTGGAGTGGAAGTCATAAAAGTTCCTCCTGCTTTTCTATTCCTAAGGTAGTAGGGAGTCGCCCTCTGGTGCAACATATGAACCTCATCTACATATAGTTCCTCCTCATCTATTGGACCATTGTCTACTGAATCAAAAAGTTGAGACAAGGTTTCTTCGCTACTTACCTCTTGGATTTCGTCCTCTTTCGGTGGAGCATCCTCACATTTTGGGACATTGTTCTCGCTTTGTGGGAATAGCACTAGATTAACCACAAGATAGGAGGAATCATAGGGCTCAGACAGGACTAGGTCATGACATCCGACATTGTCCATGACATTCTAAACTTTGACTTGGAAAATTTTTGCAGTGATGAGGAACTCAGGGCAGTCCAACTCGGAGTGACTGCTAGTTTTGTGAATTTGACACCATCTAGAGAGAGTTGCTTCAACAAGGTACACACCACTAGTTGTCTTTCTAGCATTAGCATGTTGGTCAAGTGGAGTAGAGATACCCCATTGTTGGGCCTAGTATTCCACGTTCTATTTTTCCTTTAGGTTGGCCTCCTTTCAAAATTCTGGTTAGGATTTTTCCCTCTTTCATAACTTTGTCCCAAGGAAGGACCTGCATCATGGTTGTCTCTATTTTCATTGTTGAGGTTGGCTTGAATGATCCACTAGGAAGCTTGCAACTGATTATTCTGATTTCTCAGGTGTGTCATCTCCATGGAAATTTTCTTGATCATTTTGGTTAGCTCATCAAGCCAATCTTTCTCAGTGTTACTTGGCTATGACACTTGATTTTGAAGGAAAATGGGTGGGGCAGCTGGCTGATTTTGTTGTGTTGGAGGAAATTCTAGCCCCTATAGGTATAACAGTGTTTGAGGCTGCTAAGAGTATGCCTGCTACTATTGGGGAGCCAAGGAGTAGGTCTACTATTGTTGGGGTTGCACATACAAGGGCATGGGAGGCACTTGGTTCATCGGCTATCCCGAATGTGAGACTATGGGTAGTTGAGGCACATAGTTCATAAGAGGTGTCTGATGAGAAAATGCTTGGTTGAGCCCTTGAACTTGCATCAGATGAGCAACTGGGCCCAAGGAAAGCAACGAACCGAATATGTTTTTCCCCAAGTTTGTATTGGCAATAACTGCCTCCACACAGGAGTCCACCATTCTAGTTAGAGGTGGTCACATTCTCTTTATCAATGCAGCTGTGAGGTTGTCCAATGCTGCATAATAGACTAGCAATGAAACATCATCATTGAGTGTATACGGGGCTTGCAACCTTGTGTAGGCTGAGTGGAATTGATCGCTGAAGGAGCTGATCAGTTCATTGATTTCCCTGTGAATTGTCATGAATTGTTGGTATAGCTCTGAAGGGCTGATCGAGATCTTGTACTTCTACAAGAAGGAATTCATCATCAAATCCCAAGATGTAATGGATCCTACTAGCAAGTTAATATACCAATAGAAGGCCTCTTCCCCTAAAGAATAAGGGAAGATCCTACATGCCACATCTTCCTGATTGATTTGCATGTCTTTCAGCGTTGTTTGGAATATCTTGATGTGCTCCTCATCTTTCCTCTGTGAATCCCGAGGATTGAACTTTGAACAAAATATCTTTGGATTCTTAGGCATGTCATGGTAGGTGTTGAAGTGCAATAGAGATGGGTTATTCCCCAACCAAGCTATGAGGGGAGGCGGAGGTGTTATTTTTTGTTGAATAGTGACTTGGGGCTGCACAGGGGCGGCGGTAGTTAGGACTCTGCCTTGGACTTGGAGGGTAGGGGAAGAGGAAGCACCCCAACTGTGGGAAGCAAGAGGTGGGAAAGCAGTGTGATATGGTTGAGTGAAGTGGGCTAAGGTAAGGAAGTCAGCTAAGTTTGAGGCAAATGGAAGGAGAAGGGATCCGAAGGAAAAGGTGAAGTGGATGGTATGGAGGACGAAGAAGAGGGTGTGTCCTCCCTCTTAGTCTTTCTTGTCCTTGTAGGGGGTTGTAGTTCCTAGAATTCCCTTTTGTTTGGAGTAGACATTAAAACTTTTTGGGACCTCTCAGGGGAGAGTGAATCACTTTGATCTAGCTTAACTTAGATGGCCCTCCTTCTAGCATCAGTTTTGTTGATGGGTATTTTATGCACTTTCTCAACACAAGTAGTGCGTAGGTACACTACCTCTCTTGAAAGGAAATCTCCAACAAAGAGTTGTTGAAAATTACCCCAAGGTCTCTCAAGTTTTAGGTCTTGATGTGCATGAAATTTCTTAGTTGATATTTGATGTTATTTTGTTGGCAATCACAGGGCAGCTTATGGAGTTTAGCTAGAGATGAGGTGAATATTAAAATGGATTTCCTAAGATGGGAAGTTAGTGTGAAATTTTCTACAAGCTCAAACAACAATCTTAAACTCCTACTTTATCTTAAGATTTGACTTTACAATGTGCAATGAACCTTAGCATAGGCTACTTATAAGAAAAAAAGGAAAAAGGGGCAAGGAAGAGAGGAGGTTCCTGGATCTGAAACCAACAATGAACAATGATCATGGAGGGTTCTACTATGGACAACCTTCCCAAAACATAATTTCACTTAACCAGATTAACTCACACTATCATGAAACTTGTGCAAGCTTCTAAGGACTACAAATACTCAACCATTCATTCACCATAAACATGCATGAATAAAAGATAGAAGTTTGGAGAAACTTTTAGTTTATGCCTAGACTAACTTTACATAGCTATCTACCATCAGTAAACAACAAAAATTATGGACAAGAAAGGAATCATCACAGCAGAAATCTATACAACTATTGAACAACATTAACTAATCTATCAAAGTAATCTAAAAAATGAAGAACAAAAAAGTGAATCTATATAAATCAACTAACTATGGGAGATGAACCATGTAACATGCAATAGAAACTCAAGAGTCCACCAAAAGCCAATGAACTATTAAAATTTCTGCAGCATGCCTTTACAACAACTCAACTCTCTATTGAAAATGAGAGGATACCCCCTATTTATAGTGTTCAAAAAGAAAAATGAATGGTCAAGATTCACTACAAATTAGGGTTTCACCTACCCCCCAAATATATTACAATTTAAAATTACATCTTTGTCTTTTCCCTATTTTTTCCTTATAGGACAACACTGTAACAAATTTTTCTTTTGTTGATTTCCTTTGCTGCAACTATTCTGTGAGGAGCTTTTCATCAATGACTGGGTTTCCCTCCTACTTCTTCAAAGTGGCATATTCCATGAACTTGTTGATTAATGCATGGAGCTTATCGATTTCCATTATATCAGATTGGAGCACCTAGTAGTTCCATTGCTTGGATCGACCTATGAGTGTATCCCAATCTCCATCATACTTAGCCATGTTGTCCCTGACTTGTTCAGATTGGGAAAAATCCTGAGCTGCAAAACTCATAAAATCTGTGGTAAGCTCGCCTGACATCCCATCTTCTATCTTCTTATGGAAATAAGGCTTTATCTTTTTCAGATCAATCTCAATGGTGAGCATATCATAACCTATCATTAATTTTAAAAACTGAATACAATCTTCCCTAATGTCTTTGGCCCAATCAATGTTAGGCTCCACTTTACAGATCACTTGCTCTAGTATCTCTTTTCTATGATTGAAGTACAACTTCCACATATCCACCATTCAATGATTGTCCTCTGTCAGTGCAAGCTTCTTTTCCCACATTTTCTGAGGCAGCTTGAGGATGGCCTCAATTTGAGGATAAGTGGACCCGTATATCTTTGGGAAGTTAGTGCAGAACTTCCTCATGCCCTCAAGGTGTCTTTGTACTTCTAAGAACTTATTTGTTGTCCTAACAACACGATTGATGCCCATGTTTCCAACATATAGGACCTGTTAGAACCAATCCTCCGTAGTCTTAGTCTAGTTCTTTCTTTTCTTGAGTTTGTTGATATGGTCCTTGGATAGAAATTGTGGTGGCGTTGAGGATGTCATGGGTAGCTCTTCCATGGATGACCATTGCTGAATATAGTCAGTCAAATCAGCCACCTATTCTTTTATTTCTTCTTTGGAGATCTTTTCCTTGTGCATTTGATGCACCATTGTGGCAACTGACTCCCAAAAGTGATCTATCTTCTGATCCCTAGTGGTTGTTCCCAGGTTGATGGTGGAGATGTTATAACTTACTCCTTCTCCAACCACAGGCATGGCAATTTGCAAAGTCCTAGACCTAGAAGTATCCATGGTCAATTGGGACATGAACTAAGGATTCTTCTTCTTTGTGTTGACTTATACTAGAGCTAAGATAGCCTCGAGTCTTGCCTTGGGATCTCTGGGAGTTAGAATCTTCTTCTCTAATTGTTTTTCTAACCACCCGGGCATCTGAGACTCTTCCTTGGGTGATTCACGATCACCTTCTTCTTCGTCCTTCCTGACCTCAATCTCTTTATCACCTGGAGCTTCTTGCTTCATCATCAGAGTCCCAGATGAACACTGTATCATTGATCGGGGACCTGGTGGGTGTGTATTTCTTGGGGATGTCCTCTTCTTTATAGGTCTTTTCCTCTTCTTCAGCCTCATGCTTGTGTTCCTCAAGATGTTCTTCTTCCCTGTGAGACTCTATCTCTTGACTTCTTCTTGCTTCAGCCTCCTTCTCAAGCTTATCTTCCTCTTTATTCTCCTCTTCCTCATGTTGAGGTGGCACATCTTCTTGTTCTTTCTTTTCTTGCTCTTCTTTCTCTTCCGAGAGAGGCATTTCTTCACCATGTCTAGGGCTTTCTTCCTGCTCCCTAGTTGGAAGTTCAATATCTTCTTCCATTTTATCACTTGACTCTTTTTCTTCCTCAAAAGGTGGCCTTTCTACTTCCTCTCTAACATCCTTCAATTTCCAAGTCAAATCCTCCTCAAGGTCTGCATGAAAGGTCTTTATAATGTATTTGGTGTCATCCTCTTCTTCATCACCCTCAGAGGACTCTATTTCTTCTCCTTCACAGACCACTTTATCAATTTGCAAATGCTGGTGCTCTAGGTGTTCATGGTAATCGTCTGCTTCCTCCTCCAATTCCCTTGTTGCTTCCTTTTCTTGCCTCTCTAACTCCTCAGATATTTTCATTGTGGCTTTCATCTTTGGTGGTTCATTCAGAGGAGTTGAGGAAGGAATGTTGGCAAGAATCTATGCCAGGGCAGCTTGAATAGCTGGATTCATCAATACTCCAGATAGCTCTGTAGGAACATTTTGCATATGTCGGGAGAATGCCTCCAATAGTGAGAGCACGGGCATTGGTATTGTTGCTATGGCCAGGGGTAGTGATGTTTTTAGAGACACAAAAGTAGAGGAAAGTGGAGAGGTGGTGGCAGAAGAAGAGTCAACGATCAAAACCTGCACGATGGGCAAAGCAGATGCAAGCTGGACTGAGATATCCACCGTAGGCGGAGAAGTGGCCACTATCGCTTGAGAAGCAGGCGCAAGGGAAGCAATAGTGGAGGTAGCAGGTGGAGATTTTGGTTGCTCGGCCTCCATTTCCTCTCCCTTGTGAAGTGGATCTTCTTGAATGGTAGGAATATATGTGAAATTGCCTGATCTTTTATGTTTCTTAGAAGGTTCTCCTTTTGAATCCTTTCTCGCGTACACCTTAGGCTTGGGTTGTTTCTCAGCAACTTCGTTTCTCTTCCTTGACCTAGTGGAAAAAATATATTTTGAAGTCTCTCCTAATGGGTGGTAGATTTCCCACTATCTGTTTCACTTGTTGGCACATTCTCGAGCCCCTCATAGGTCAAAGTGACCCCTTGTTGCTTCAATTGGACAATTTTCCCGTTAATACACTCTTTTGTTCTGGCCTCGATGGGTTTGGTTAGAATATCAAGGTCGTCAACCTCTTGTTCATCCCAATCAATTGGTGGTAGTGGGAGATTGGCAACTGTGTTGTATTGAGGATCCATCACTGTATTTTCATCCTCTGCTACCTGATCTGGTATGGGGAACAAGTTGACCCTTTTTACGAAATTTGTTGTCATTCACATATAGTGCCTCATTCGCACTTCATTATCATCTTTGCAATTAGCCCAAAATTCCTCGACACTATGTAGATGGGCATATTCAGGTCCAAGTTCCTTTTTGAGTTTTCCATAGGGGTCCATTCGTGGTTGGGCAGTGTGGAGTCTCAAATGGTATTCCACCAGTTCTTTCTCTGAATTATTGGCACACTGAGATGTATGGAGTTCGTCTAGCCCTTGGCTGAAGGAGAAGGGATAAGGAATCTGTGCATTATGCTTATCACTCAAAAGGGTTTGTGCACTTGTAGCTACTGAGAGAGTTCTAACAGTATTATCTGGTCATTGGGATACCGGGGCAGCTTGTATGGTTTTTTTGAAAATCCTTCGACACGGATATAGGTGAACTTTGGATACTTAATGAATAAGAAGGAAAAATGTTTTAAGAATGCATTGGCACTGTGGGAGACTCTCCTCTCAAAGTCACCCTCAATCAATTTGATAATATGACCTATAAAAGTTTCATTGACTCTGTAGTAGTCCCTCTTGAAGTTTCTTAATTGTAGTTGAGGGTACTTATCATAGTCTTTCGGGTCTGAGGAGGCAGAAAGCCACTAGGTGATTTCCGTTAGGGATGGTGAAGGTCGGGTGGAGTTTCGGTGGGAGCAACCTAGGGCATCGGGTTTGGAAAATAATTTAGCCTTAGTGTTCACTTGGTTGTTTGGAGCATCTAGGGGCCAAGGTAGGTTCGGGTTCCGAGCACCGGAAGGATGGAGGTAGTTTTTTGTGTAGGCATGGCGAGGAGGGGATGGAGTCTCGATGACGACAACCTGACAAGGGAGACCTAGGGGGATGAGCACCTTTGAAATTTTCTTATTTCTCATTCAAACCACTGAGATGAGGTCGGGACCCAAAGGATAGAAAGACGTTACTTGAAAGTTGTAAGAGATGGCAGAGTGCTCACGGAGTCTCGATGAAGGAAACCCAGGGAAGATTACCCACAAAGACTCATTAATTAGTCATTTTTTTTGCATTTCAATGGCCATGATGGGGTTGGGCTCTAGAGGTCAGAATGCAAGATGTTAATAGCCACATAGGGCAGCGGGCCTAGCACGGCAACCTGTGGATGAAAGTTCACGAGGTGGGACCAGAAAGCAACTTGGCACTTGATTGTTTTTAGGTTTAAAGTTACATGATAGATGAAGGAGTGGGGTCCAAAGGATGGATGGATGGGACCAGAATGCTGCTTGGGACGTTAGGTTACAAGTGACGCCCTGAGGAGGGAGTCTCGTGGATGTGGACCTGAATGGGTCGATGACCTCCCTTTAACTCGTGAATTTCTCAACCAGGGTGAAAGGATGGAGTCCTCCCACGAAGGCGGACCCAAATGAGGGGTTCACCATTTTCGGTTTCATTCATTTTCCTAATGGTGGCAACAACAATGGGAGTTCCCAGGTCCACAGAGCATGACCTCTCTGGCCAAAGAATGGGACCAAGGAGTTGAGGTTCCATGGTCACTAAGTTGGTCAATTTTGAGGGTTTCTCAAGTTTTTCTCATATGGGTTTTGGGCACCTTGTTTTTCTCTATCTAGTTCATGTGTTTTTCCTTCTTTTAATTTATCATTTTTGCAAGAAATCAAAGAAAAAAAATACAAGGCCTGCAGGAAGAAACCCTACCTATAGAACCTGGTGAAGATGAATGACAAATGCGATGGCAAAGACCTGAAAATGGCAATCGAGTGACACAGGGGCGATTGCTGCAATGGGAGCTAGCTCTGACACATTCTAAACACTCTGGTGAATGAAAATGACAGTTCATATCTGGCTATATATAGAAATTTCTCATTAAATGCACCTCATAAATGCGAGTACGACATGTCCAAAGGTTGGTGAGCTACAAATTTGAAAATGGCGATGGAGACATCGAGATCCGATGGTAGAGTGGTAGTCGGCTAATGGCTTTTTGATAGTTCAGTGATAGACATATGACAAAGGGAACTCTGGATTCCAGTGATTAGACAGACGGTAAATGGAACTCTGGAAATCGAAGGGCAGAAAGCCACTAGAAGAGAGCCATTTGAAAAATTCAGCAATCATGTAAAATGGTGAACACCTCGGCGGGTCCCAAAGGACGGAAAGTTGTTGAAGGGAGGCCACTTAAAACAGTTGTGAGGCAGCAGAAATCCAAGATGGGCAACCCGACAAAGTGGGTCCAATGAGCTCCATGGATGTTGTCTTAGCAAAGCCAATGCAAACAGCCAGTGGGATTTCGCAAGGACTTAGGACTTAGAAAATTTTGAGGGGGTGAAACATGGTTGACTCAAGATGAACTCTTTGGGACTCACTAACCATTTTGAACACTAAAATAGGGGGTACACAAAATGAGATGGAAACAAGATGACCCAGTGAGGTGAAAGAAAGAGAGGGTCCCCATTTCGAACAGGGCGTGTGTGTTGAAGGCACAACATGTTTCAATTGTAATCTTTGTATGTTGCTAAAGCACAATCTTAGGATGTCATATAAGAAATGAATGAAAGATACTCTAGGAAATAGGAGTGGATGTGTTATAATCTTTTTATTGCAATTTTTTTAAGAATGATGAAAGTCTTGAGAGACTTATTTGTTTGATGCATTGTAACTCAATCTTTAACCTATTATAAGTTTTTGGAAAGACTGAATGCAATGCAACAAACTACTCCCTTATTAATGACTTAGTCAAGTCACGTGGTGCATGATAAGTGTTTCTCTAGATCTTGGAACTTCATTGGATTTTGGTAAAATTCCTTCTAATACTGGAAAGGAATGCCATTGCTTAACTTCTTAAATTTTGAAAAGTTCTAGCCACTGAATTTTGAAGATTGTTTATGGCGAGTTGGTCAAAATTTGATTTGATGGTGGAAATGAGCTCAACCTTTTGACCTATAGTTGAAATTAAAAATTGTTTATATTTTGATATTGAGTTAAGTTATTGTACAAGAACATTTTGGTTGTTCACAAAGATTAATGTAATGCTCATCTCTGTCATGTCCTGGATGGACCTCTGATGGATCCTGTAAGGAAGAAAATTTTAAGAAAATGAACCTGGTGTGTTCTTAACTTTACAAAGAAAGAAACCTTGTGCTATGGTATATGGGTGGACAAGTAGTCCAGTAAGCTCAGGTGATTAGTCTTCCCAAGTCGAGTAGGGTGGTGAGACACTTAGCTAACCAGAGTTGTTGTACTTAGTAGGAGGGTATCCTTAGTAGTACGATAGAGTTGGTTAAGTAGGGTTACACACCAAAGCTTAGATGGTAGCAAAGAGGGAACCCCTATTTACAGTGGCATGCCGAGTCTTGGAGGATAGTTAAACTGGAAAGAAATTATGATATTTTCTCTTGAAACTACTTAATATATGAAGCATTAGATAAATAAAATTGGTACTTGAGGAAAACCTTTCTGCTAGAAAGGTGAAGGCTAATGTTAACCTTTGGTGAAATTCTCTTGGTAAACCTGTGTTAAAAAGTAATTAAATGCTTTGCTTGGGAATAATATCCACCCTTATGGTGTTTGTTATAATGACTTCCATAATTTTGGTATCAAGACGAATCCATTTGAAGCATTGGATAGAAAAGATGTCGAATCCCTATAAGCTAGGTAAGCTAGAAGACAAGATTAGCATTAGTCCATGAATGTTGTCAGAAATGGATAAACAAAGCAAACCGATCATAAAAGATTGGTGGAAGCTATTAACAGATAGAAAAACTAAGTAAATGGAAATCGTACTCTAATACAATTCTTGGCTAAGAGAAGAAAAGTTTCATAAAGTAAGGATGTATTCTGAACCAACTCCTAGATATAATAGACTCTTCAAATCCTTGAAGAAGGATGTTACATCTGAATTTAATGATCAGTATTTTCATAATAGTTTGGACCAAATTGTATTGGTATTCCTTGATGAAACCCTTATTTATTCCAAACGAAGATGAGCATCTTCAACATCTTTGGTGGTTCTTCAACGATTGAGAAAACATAAACTTTATAGAAAATTAACAAAATGCACTTTCTTTCAGAAAGAGGTACAACACCTAGAGCATATAATAATAGCTAAAAGAATAGCAATGGTTTTTGCAAGATACAAATATATAGTAGAATGGTCAGTATCGAGAAATGTGCATGGGGTTAGAATTTTCTTGGAAAGGGTTGGATATTACTTGAAGGTTAAGGAGGAGCACCAACACCTGGTAGGATTATTACGACCTCATAGTGTACTAGATTGGGAATGAAAAATCAACTGTATGAATTTTGTATAGAGTTTACTAATGAGGAGGAGCAGACCTAATGCTATATTGATAGAAGTGGATAGAATCACTAAAGTAGCACATTTCATACTAGAAATTTGATAGATGGGGCTTCTATGATTGCTCGGAAGTTGGTGTAAGAAAATTTCTTCCTTGGGAACTTAGCGATATATAAGTACAACCTATCATCCTGAATCAGAGAGTCAAACAGAAAGGGTAAACCAAATTTTAGAAGACCTGCTAAGAATTGAACTGTAAGGATCAGCAATGTAAGTGGGAGCAATACCTACCCTTGGTAGAATTTTCCTATATCAACTTGTATCAATCAGCTATTAAAATGGCACCTTTTGAGGCACTGTACAACACGAAGTGCAAAACTCCTATCAATTGGAAGAGGATGGAGGACAGGATCCTTTTAAGACCGAAATGCTTTAGGAAATGGAAAAATAGGTAAGCTAATCATACAAAGGCTGAAGGAAGCTAAAAATCGACAAAAGAGCTACACTAATGCAAAACAAACCCTAAGGCAATTTTTGGTGGGAGAGAAAGTTCTCTTGCATGTAAAATCACAGAAACGCTCTATTAACTTTGGGAAAACTTCTAAGTTATCCCAAAGATACGTGGGACTTTTTTAAGTTCTAAAAGTTATCAATCTAGTAGCATACCGAATTGTTCTACCTCCGTCTCTTGCTATATTGCACAATGTAATTCATGTTTTCTACCTTAAGAAGTATTATGCAAACTTTGATCATAAGATTGACTGCAATTTTTTATAGGTGTGGGACCCGAGGGTGATCACAATAGAGCCACTCTGAGTGCTCAAGATACGTAAGCTACACTTACATAACCACAAGTTGGTAAAATGTAAGGTCCAGTGGGACTAGTATTCTGAGGAAAATGTCACTTGGGAGGATTATGATGAAATCCTTCATAAGTTTCCAAATTTGTTTCAAAACAATTAAGACTGTATATATAATCCTAATTATAGTCTTGGATTTATAAATAAATAATCATCAGGGACGATGATTCTTAAGGGGAGGAGTATGTTAAATCCCCTATAACTTAAACATGTTTATGATAATGGAAATATGGTCATTATGTTATTTGTAAGTAACTTCTTTCCATGTGAATGTGAAATTGAGGATAAAATAATTGTTTTATATGTCATAACTATAAATGTGATTGTTTTTCTTTTATATGCAAAAAAGTATATGATGATGAGATTATATTCAAACGTGTATATATATGTCATGAATGGTATAACCCTAGTATTTTTGGTCAAGTGGTTGTAGGATCAACAACACTCGAAGGGAAAGGGGGCTATCATCAAGGAGAGGACATAGTTGGAAAGGATCAATTTGTCATCAAACTTTGAGTTGGTGTAAGATAGTGTTGCGAAGTCATAACCTTGGCCATTGGTAAATTAATATAAATATTGATTAAGAAAGTCAAACTAAAATATATGTATATCAATAGTTACCTTTAGAAGATATTTCAAAAGGTTATTAAATATTAAAATAATAAAAAATGATATAATCGACAAAACAAAGAGTAGGAGAGTGGTCGACAGTTTTCTTGGAAGGAAAAGTGTTCCACCATATCTCCACCGTGTCTTAGATTGTAACCGATGGGAGCCAAGAAGTCATGAAGACTCTTGATCGGAGGATACAGGATGGCATCCGCATCTAGAATGGAGACCTCTCACTTTACCTTCGGGGGGAATATCAATTTTCTCTGCTACCATTTCAACCGCTTCACCATTGCTTTGCAAATACTTGGGGCACACTTGAATTTATCTTTTTTTGTATTCACCTTTGATCACTTAAAAATCTCGTTCTTCCCTTTCTGTGTCGCACTCCAACTGGTTGTCTTCATATTTGAATCTCTATTATTGTTGGGTTTCTCTAATTTCACTTCTTCTCTGGTCATTCTTCTTGAAGATGAGTTAAGGGGCGGGTACTTGGTTTCTCCGTGACAGAAATAAGTGAAATTCATGGAGAAGATTGGTTTTGAGTTCCTTTCGTTGGGAGAACTTTTGTGCGGAGCTACATCAAACCTCGAACTACCTTTCAAGCACGTAAAAATTGTACAGAGTTTGAAATAATTGCATTTTTAGATTGAAATCGAATAGTAAATTATCATGGGATTTCGTTAGGATTCTCCTCAGTTGGAATTAAGTAAATTCCTAATATAAAAGAGTCTTAATTAATGGAATGTATAAAATTGATCATGATGCGAAACATTTTTGAAACTGGATGCTTTTGATTGTCATCTAGAATGTAATTGAGTCTTATTCTTGGGTGTTGGAATCAGAATGTTTTCCTTCCTTGAATTTGTTCATAGTTTTGATTGAGATCAATTCGGAAACCTCTAAACTCATTTTACTAATGACGACCCAACTTTCTAACTCAAATCTCCACCATCATTGTTGTCTTTATGTCCTTTTTCCAAACACTTATTCCTCTATCATATTTTATTTGAACTAAGTAAACTTGTCCTCTGACCTAGTCTCTAAGTTAAGCATGAAAAGAGAATATCTATAGATAGTCTGCAACGTAAGAATCTCACCCTATTCTCAAAACTTTGCTAAGGAGGAATATATATATATCGTTGAACCACTCATCTTAAAAGTATATTGGAATGAGTCTTTTATCTTTCCTCTTTGAAGCTTATTCGACAATAGACTCTTTTGTTTTCATCTGTGTAGTTCCTTATATTGGAGACCGAATACTCTGCCATCTGAAACTGTGGATAGTCAAGATATCTTAAAATTTCATGTGCAGATATTTAGTTTGTCTTAAATGAGTCCACACCACTTTAATATGTCTGATTTGGTTAAGGGTATACTCCCTTTCATACTGAAACCCTTTATATGTCATTTAAAAGTTAAAGATAGGGAAGAACCCTATATCGAACTAGCCTTTTTTAACTCTCTCTAATTATGACCAAAATTAGGAGGTTATTAATAAAAGCAGAGGAAGTTTATGTGCCTAGTCTCTTCTTCCTTCTTTAAAGATATCAACAAATTCCTATTATAAGAAATGAATCCAAATCAAGTTATTGTAATAATAGACCCTAAGGTTAAGTTTAACCTTGAACTAAGAGAAGAATGATGACCAAACCATATGTTGCAAGAATAAAAAATTGATCTAAGAATTATCATGTTGAGCAAGGGTGAGAGTTTTGACGGCATAGGAGTTCCAGAGATATCAGTACAGGAGTGCAAGAGATATCGGCACACGAGTGCTAGTAATATTAAAAAACCTTGGCTAAGGTATGATGCCAGTTAGGAAATAGTCAACTATCATGATATTGATATACTTCTGGTCAGAATGATCCTTCTAGTTAGGAGGTACCAATAGAGGAGGGATCGACCAGTGGTATAGGTTCATGACACCAAGCTCAGAGGCATGATGATAATTTGATCCTTGTTGATTACCCTCGTGAAGGGTTGGGTTCTTCTGTTGAAGAAACTCAGGAGACCAATAGGTCTTGGTTGGGTGGAAAAGCCCTTGATGATATTTCTCTTTCTCTCAATGATAAAGTTGTTCAAGCAATTTAGCATTATGATGATGTCAAATTGTATTCCTTTTCTCTCTCTCGTAATTCATGGTACATGCATTTTTCAATTTAAGTTTACTGCAATGCTGAAATAAATTGTTAATTCCTTTTAGTTAATTGTTCATATGTAAAAAATCTGCAGTTGATAGATAGACAATTATTTGATTCATTCAACTGAAATGGAAGATCTGAAATTAGTTCATGTATATAAAGAAGTTACTTCTTCCCTTTAGTTCTTTAATTTTTTAAATGGGAACCCTGGATGGTTTAGTTAGTTAGTTACTTGCTAGATGAAATTTGGTAGTTATTTTTCCATTTCTTAACCATAGGATGATGGTTGTTACATATGTTTCATAGCCATAGTAATTTCTTGTTACTTTCTAAAAGAAAAGAAAAGTAGTTAATTTCTTTTTGTAATTTACTATTATATGCATACAAATAATAGTTTTCCTTTCAGCTGAAAATGAAAATAAAAAGCTAGTTGATGAATTGTTATGATGTAACAACATCAAAATGTTTATCTCTCCATTCAAAATTTGAAAGGAAACCCTACCATGAAAACTTGTTAGTTAATCTTCAGCTGAAACGGGTAGTTGGTTTACATTTTTAAGTTGTAGAACAATTAGAGAGTTACACTATATCTTCATGGAATGAGTTTGTGGTAGCATTCATTGAACATTTTGGTGAGAGAATTGATCCAAGATCAGTGAGACCAAATTTTATGAACATCCAAAAAGAAGAGTTAGTTCCAGCTTTCAACTTGAGATTTTCAAAGGAAATAAGGGATATTCCTGAAAGTATGAGACCAAATGATGCAGTGTGTTTGGTTGTGTACTTAGGTGCATTTGACAAAGAAATGATCTATCTGTTAAGAGATAAAGATCCTACAACAATTCATCATGCATATCAAATTTGCATGGATATTGAAAACAACTTAAAATATTCAATGATGAAGGAATACATGGCTGCAAGTGCTGGCTATCCTAGCACACCTCATGCAAATGGAATTCATGGATCAGATAACAACACACAAATCATAGTGAGCTGCAAGTGTTGGCTATCTAATTTCTCCATCATTACAACACACAAATCATAGTGAGCTCCAAGTTTAACATCAACAAAATTTGAGCAGTATTGATTGTATGTCTCTTGTTCAAGGATTGTATGAAATGAACAGAAACAATGGAGAAGCACCATATGATCTATTTGCAAGGTTTTTGGATGCCTTTTTGGAAGTCCCCAAAAAATTTAGACATGAGGATTCAATATGAATTGATTTGTTTTGTGAAGTCTACGAGCTAGGGATGAGTACCTTACCAAAAGAATTGAAGCCTCATAGTTTTGATCAGGTACTTGATTGGATAAAGATTGTTGAAGGAGCCCGATGTGATTATGCACAAAATATGATGTCTCAAAATGCTAATAGTAGATGTCCTATTAAGAAAAATTAGAACATGATGCACATAATTGAAAATATCATATTAGAAAATGAAGATCCATTTTGTCTAAATGAGGATAATGATTGTAATCAGCCAACAAGCAGCATCTATGCAGATCAATATATTAGTGATGAAGATAGTGATACAGTTGCAATTGTTGCTGATTTCTCATCACAAATCAGTGGTCAGGATATTGAAGATGAAATTTTAAGCATTCACTTTGAAATCTCTGAGCATAGTTTATGTAGTGATGGATTTTCTTGTGATGAGGATCATAATGATAACGAACCTAATTTATTTTTTTAGGATTATGAATGTGCCTATGAAGATGACCTAGAGGTATTTTCTTCACATGAAGGATGCAATATTGACACAAATTTTCATGAAGTCACTTGTTCACAAGTGAATGAAAAAATCTCATTTGATAAATACATGGAATGTAATTTGGGTTTACCATCAATAGAGCATGCTAACTTTGTGAATGATGAAGAATTTGAAGATAAGAATGTGTTTGTTCAATATCCTAATCCTAAGCACAATGCTAGAGATGATAAAGATGTTGATGAATGTGATTTTGTCCTTGCTAGTTGTGATTGTTTATATGAAACAAGGATGGAAATTATAGTTATGCATGAAGAGGATGATGATGTCCACATTGATGAAAGAAGGGTTTCATTATTGAATGATCAAGTTGTACATTATGACAAGCACATGGATCTTGAATCAACATTATTACCAATTGATAATATTGAAAAGCTTGTTGATTTATCTGACAATAAAATTTCAAAATGTGTTGATATTGTAGAACTTTTTGATCTATGTGTAGGGCAGCCAAAAGATGGGATTAATAGTGGATTTCATGTTAGTGAATATGAAATTGAATATTGTTGTTTCTTTGTTGATGTCTCTTATCTTCACAGTATGAAATGGATATGTTTTCATCCAATAAGGAGTGCATTAATGTGAAAGAGAATGAAGATACTTGTTCAAATTTTAATGAGAAACTTTTAGATGTTCCTACTAACATTGGGAAAGGTAGTATCAAATATAGTAGTCATTGCAATAGTGAGTGTGTTTTGAACCATCAAGGTGAAGGATTTGTTGCAAAGAAATTTTTTGAAACCTTTGAGCCTCTATTTGAAACATTCCACATGGAATTGTATAATGGTTTAAAAAATGAGTGTGGTATCATCTATGAACATGAGATGAAATTTTTTTTTGATGTATGGGATGTTGATAGTACTGATATTTGTTGTGATAACCCTAATTTGAATAATGGGAATGATGTTGTGGATTTTGATAAGTTTTGTTTCCTGACTATAGGAGTATGTGATATTATGACTGATTTATAGTGCTCAAATGAATGTGAATGTCAATATGATGTCAATCAGTTTGAAAGTGTGCCTATGTGTGAACATTTTTTGTTCATCACATAGAATGAATGCATGTCAAACATGAGACACATATTAGAAGATAACTCTAAGGTTTTATTTGAATATTTTATTCAATCTGATTTTTTAGACTTTGACCAAAAATTTGACTTCAATGAATCGAGGCATATGCTTCTAGGTGGGACTATTGAACAAAGTGATTATGAAAGTTTTTAGTTTGATATGTCAACTAAATATGAGGTCAAAGTTTATGTTTCCAAATATCAAATGGACTATGAACACTTTCAATTTCTAGTTCATTTGGATGAGCATTTAATGGAGCATGGAAATGAGATGGATAGGGTAAATTGTCACAATAGTTGTGGTTTTCTGTTAATTTTTTCTTGCAGATTTCAGACTGACAAAATTAATGGTGACATTTGAAAGTATAATGATATGTTCAAGCATGCCAATGTTGATGTTGGTTCTCAGGTGTACAAAGGTATTGTTTTCAAACTTTTCCTAATACAAACAGCAAAGAATAGAGTTTTTGATAGAGTTGGAGGTTGCTTCTACATTTTGGTGGCCTGGGGCCATCAAGTGAAGTAAAAAAGGGGGTTTAAACTGAAGGAAAGTTTCTTGTTACCCAATAGATTTGGCACTCGGTCTACTCTTCTAGGAGATATCTGATATATCACCATGCTCACAAGGGGCATACATCCCCAAGCATGAGCCACTAATGGAGATCTCAAAATTGTGAAGCATTTTAATGGATAATATGCTTTGGGACAAGTTCAACCAAACTAAGGACCATATTGTGCTTGATCCTAGTGATGAAAAAGAGAGTGCATGGACAACAAGTGGAAACCTAAGAACAAAGCATGAATGGAGGGATCATAACTATTAGGGGTAGCAAGCATGAAGAGGCTAGCTTTTCATAAATCATGACAGTGCCATATGGTGACAAAGCTTATAGGGGTAGCAAAGTGTAAAGAAGTGAACATAAGATAGCCCAAATACTCATAAGGGATGATGAATATCATACTCATAATAAAGTAAGACTATTTTAAAATTACACACTCTTCCACATGTGTTGCAACTATGGCAAGATAGCAATGGAATCATGTAGGTTGCAAATAAATCTTTGTTTGAGAAAGAAAAAGATCAGGGTCCTTGATAAGTGTAAGTGAATATTTTTACAATGTACGAGAGGAACTTGTTATGAGTTTATGATAGTGAGCTAGACTATAATGAAAGACACCACGAACTTATTTCTCAAGGAATCTCAAAGAGGCACTAAGATATGGTGAAGGGATGATGCCTCTATATAGAGTGTGGAAGGAAAAATACAAGGGCATTAAAAGAAAAATAAGGATAGTATGACAGAAGGGTTCATTGTGATCTTAAAGAAAAATGGAAAAGTCTTCCACAATGACACAAGGATAAAGAAAGTTTTTTATGCAACACTTGCATAGAGGTCCAAGGGGCAATAAGTATAAATGATGAGGATGCCAATGCCAATGAAAAAGTAGTTACAATGTTTTCTACTTAGGAGCAAACCTAGAAGAATGAAAGAAAGACTCTGAGGTAGCAGATAGAAGTTTTTGTAAAAGACCTTCAACTTCTTCAAGCCCACACAAAAATGCAAATAAGTATTATGCATGTTGATGACAATAATTTTTTTTGTTCAGAATGTCTAGTGAAGGGGCAGAGGATTTCTGATTTGAATAAGAAACTTGGAGAGAAGGAGTTCCTAGTGATGGCTACTGTGCAAGCAACCAAGGTCGAGCGAAATAAACTCCAGCAAAAAACTTAATACGACAGAATTTGAAGTTGAAAGGTGGAGGAGAATATGCAAAGGGAAGAAAAATTAACATTGGAAACTTTGTTAGTTGAGAGAAATCATCATTTAGAACTACTCAAACATATGTTGGATTTGCATCAGAATAAACTTTGTAATAAAATAAATTCTCATAATTTTCATCTCAGACCTTCTAAATTGGATGTTGAGGAAATGTAGTTGGAACTCAAGGTAGTGAAAAGGAAGTTGAGAGAGAGAGAGAACATAGAGCCATATTAATCAAATTTCTAGAGGAGGTAGAAAATGAGCTTCAAGACAAGGATTATAAGTTAGCTATTACAAAAGAAAAAATGATTCAAGTAAAGATACAATATGACTAAGAAAGAAAATATAAAGAAAAGATTATATCTGAGACAATTAAAAAGATAAATGGTTCACAAGATTATTCAATGGATCCTATGGTTGAACAACATGAATCTTGCATAAAAAGCACCACATATGTTGCCTGTGTCGAAGTGGAAAATCTGTCTTTAATGATTTCTTGAGCAAGATGGAATCACCATGAAAAGAAAATAAATGATCTCATTGAGTAGGTTGCTAAGGTTTCTAAAGTTGTTTGTCAGCTAAGGACAATAAAGAACTTGCTTCACACAACAGAAGATGAAATTGAAAATTTAGTAGAGTGCGGTATGTCTCAGACTTGTCAAGAAGAAATAAATATCTCACTAATTGATGCATGCATTATAAATAAGGAACATGATGTGGATAAGCATAGGAATGATTCCCTTGAAACACAAAATTTAGTGAAAAAGCATCATATAGATGACATGATAAAGTCTGTAGAATTATGGGAAGAATAATGGGTCTCTGGTGATTGTAAGAATGATACCAATATGAACTTTGTTAGTGCAAGGAATCATGTTTTGATGCTAAGAAATGACACAAGACATAACTCTGTGAGCACAAAGAATAGATTTTTTATCCAAGAAAGCAATGACACTATTTGCACCTAGGACAAGGGAGCTGCTAAACGAACTATGAATCTGGAGATGAACTTTGAAGTCTTCCTTGCTCCCCATTGGTCGTCAGTAAGGGGTCTTATTTTTCCCATTTCACATCAGTGATGGAATGATGGCATCTCCCATCCCTATTTGCATTTTCTTTTTCTCATCACATCGGCGATGGAGCAATGCCATCTTCTTTTATCGCCCATCGCTATTGTCTATTTCCTTTCTCTCGTCACATTAGTGATGTGCGAATGATGACTGGGTAATGATTGGTATAAAGCAATGGTGGCACTATGGAGGGTGTCCAATGGCATTATTTGAAGATATTTTAATAGTGAGAATAAATAAAAAGGTGGAATGCGTGGGTGAGAAGTGGTTTTCTATAGCTTGATAAGGAAGTGTGAACGTTTTCATAAATAAAATAATTTTTTGGTTATAGGGTGAAGGAAAGCAAGCAAGAGGTGGGAAATAAAGAACAAAGGAGGTGTTCTTCGATGGAGAGGAAATTATTGATCTAATGGCTCACCTTGTGCCAGTTGTCAATGGGGATTTCCATTTATGGTTTCTTCTTTTTCCTTAAATGTATTTTTTTATTTCATTTTTAGCATGAGCTGACACAATTTGGTCTCAGGAGATAAATTTTGTAACTGGTTTGAAATGAATAGGAGCTTGTTTTAGGTTATGGAGTATTATGAGTTTTGTAATAGAGAATTTAATCATGGCATTATCATATTTGCAATGTAAATGACAAAATATTCTAAGCTGGTTTTCTCCACTGTCCACATTGCATAGCTTTTGAATATAAGTAATCAAAGGTTGCTTGTATTCAGCTTCTTGTCTTTCCTTGAATGTTTGTTTGATGTTATTACTCTCATTTAAATAATGAGTTAAACTTTATTAACATAAATAAAGGTTTATGCAACTATGTGCTAAGATTACTAAGTATGACTAGTTGGGTTTCTAGTATAAGTGGTGTTAGGCATCATTTGGTAGGCATAGTTATGATAGAGTGAATGTTGTGATGAGTATTAAATTACATGGTTTAAGTGACTCCACCTTGGGATATGGTACTGGTCTTTTAATGTTGTAGTCTCCTGAGATTTTTTGAAGCGTCTACAAATTAAAATCAACTTTACTTTTTCTATCTTGATGTGATCGTGTGTTGAGCTTAATGTATTACATTTCTCATGTTCAAATCAAACATTACCATGAAGGTCAACCAAATCTTTAGGGTAGTGTGTCTATTTAAAAATTGAAGGAGAATTATCTGTTTATAGTTGTGTGATTGAAATTAAGTGTATCAAATGTAGATTAAAAATAAATAAAACACACCAATGCAACATTATATTGAAGAAAACTAATTAAAAGATAAACAAACTCTTAAAACAATAGCCCCTTCAATGACGTCCCATTGTACTCTATCTCCAATGTTTTTGTTGATTCTAACTTGCTCTCAGATCGTGTGTTAGGATCAACAAATGGTCTTCCTAGAGAACGAGATTTGAAGATAATGATTGTATTCTATGCTAAGATATGATTAACATGCTTAAACTAAACATGATTGCTAGAATGTAAGATTATAAAATTATGAATGCTAAATTTGATAATGACAATGCTAAAATGCTAACCACCTGAATGCAACTAATCTCTAATGTCTATCTCTAATGTGTAACCAATGCTTGGATTCGCAGGGGTATTTATAGAGTTTTCGAAAGATTTTGATTGGCTGATGTGATCAATGGTTGAAATCAAGCTTGTCAAGATGAACGATGAGAGATTTTGGAAGTTGAGAGAAAGATGGAAGGTTGGGAAATGTTTCCTCATACACAATCTCTTCCATTCAAAATTGAAGGAAAGTTTCCATTTGAGGAGTTAGTTAAAGATAAATCCCATAATTAAATAAATAAATTGATTTAATTACATGTGGCAATGAATTTAGAAGTTTGCATAATTAAATAATTATGTGTGAGATGAAAATGGAAGGTAATTAAATATTTAAAATATTTAATTATACAAAGGGTGTTAAATTAAATATTTGTCATATTTAATTTAAATGTGAGATTTAAGAAAGTGTTTGGAGGAATATTCCCTTATTTGAATTTAAATATCCAAATTTAGAATAATATGATAATTAATTTAAACAAATTATAAAATTTATTTAATTTAATTAAGAGGAATGTGGAAGATGGTAATAATTAAATAAAGTTATTTATTTAATTAAGGTAGAAGAATTATAAAAGTGAACGATATAAATAAATAATTAAATTTATTTATATGTAGGTGACTTTAGAAGATTAATTAAATAATTCATATTTAATTAATTAACAAGCTTGATCAACTATGACCATTTTTAGATGTATACATTTTTCCCCTCTTTGAAGTGATGTGTGAAACACATTGCTTCAAAGAAAATATTCCTGCCTTTGAAATTTGTTGTGTTTGATTTTGCCCCTAGTTGACAAAATTTTAATTGATATGCGCCTGATTAAAAAAAATGTGTCTGATATGCCTTTTGATTTGAATCTAATATGTTTCTAATTGAAAAAAATGCGACTGATATTGATGATGCCCCCTCGGAAGGTAAATCACTGATGACGAGAAAAATGTTGGGTTGATGATGAAATTCAAATGATGAGAGGGATGCAATGATTTAGCTCTCGATAATTGATTAAAAGATGCCCTAGTCAAACTACAAGCCAAGATGGATTGATGATGATGATGATAGTGTTGTTGATGAGGGAAGGATATATCCCAATGATGATGATGAGAGTGTTGTGGATAAAGGAAGGATACATCCCGAGACAACACAAGGATAGGGAAGGACACATCCTGATGATGATGATGATGATGAGCGTGTTGTTGATGAGGGAAGGATACATCCTGAAACAACACAAGGATAAGGAAGGATATATCCCGATGATTATGATGATGATGAGAGTGTTGTTGATGAGGGAAGGATACATCCCGATGATGATGGTAATGATCAAGGCTTGCAGTAAAGCTAGGAACAAGATCAAAGGTATGATTAAATGATTTGTGCTAGATTGAATGAATTGATTATATGAGATTGGAAGAAAGGATTGGATGAATTGATTGAGATGGGATTGGAAGAAATGATTGGATGGATTGATTGAGAAAATGCAGATGAGATGTGATGAATATGATAATGCTCATGCACAAACTAATATGGATGCCATCTATATTAACCATGCAAATTTTAACTATGCAAAATGAACTACACACCGTTGTCATTTTGTGAGCCAACTTTATGCTTATTTATCATCATTGAGCCTTTTGATATGTTGAAAGTTAGTACAAGCATCAATGGTATAATGTGAACCATGATGACCTGAGTACAACTTCCATACAACTTTCATTGAGATTTTATAGTGCAAGATAGCACAAGCATCTAGGTATAATGAGACCGAGATGACCTGGGCATCTCTTGTGTAAACAAGCAAGAATTAATCATTTTCCTATGCAAATTCAAAATGTCATCAATAATACTTTGTAGAGCATGTCCCGTGACAATTTGTATAGTAATACTGATTAACTCACAGAGAGCAGACAAAGAAAAATATCATTCTCCTTCCTAGCCCCTCTAGTTCCAGATATCATCGAGGTACTCCAGAGAAATGATAAAAACAATTAAGATAAAACATTAAACATAAGTGTTAAAGTGATCAAACCATGATTCAGAAGAGATCATCCAATGAGAGTTGATTTTTTTTTATGTTGATTTGGATGGTCAGTTGTTTGATTCATTGCGATTGATGTTCAGCTTGATGTTTAGGATGATTGATGTTTTCACTAGGTTGTCTTGTTGTTGCTTGTCTATTGATTTAAGCTCAAAACAAGTTGCCTCCAATGAGTTCAAGATTTTTCCCCCAGTCTAGGATGAGACATGACCACTTTATTGATGAAAGCATACGATTTATTGAATTTTTTTTGGATTTTGGAAATATTTTGATTTTTTTGGATTTTGATGTTTTCTGATTTTTTGAATTTTGATGTTTTCTATTTTTTTTGGATTTTGATGTTGTTTTGATTTTTTTTGGATTTTGATTTTGTATTGACTTTTTGGATCTTGATTTTGGATTTTGATGTTTTTTTTTTTTGGATTTTGATGTTGTTTTGATTTTTAATTTTTCAAGGACATTTAAGATGGAATGGGATGACCAATTGAAGAAACAAGATGCCCCACAATATAAGAGAAGATGCATGACGAAGGATATGGTATGGAAGATTTGGATGAAGTGAATAGGATAAGATGCATGATTTTCAAGAAGATCCTTAACCTTGTCAAGATCAAAGGTGAAAATGAGGATAATGACCATGAATGATAAGAGGAAAATGGAAGATAGTATATGGATAGGGAGATGGATATGAAAGATAATATTTGCATGATAGGGGGATGGAGGAAGGGTTTAAGCATCAAGTTTCATGACTAATATCCCTCGAATAGACCATGGGAATGGGAATTAGACTTATAAATGTTGGCATGATAGTAGAAGCTAAGGCCTTATTCAAAGCTTTGAATTAAAGGAGGAGAATGGGGATTGGATGTTGGATAATGGATAGGAGGTTGGAAGGCTTGGTGATGGATAGATGGAAAGGATGGCAAGATTAACATTGGCACACACCTTGAAGGGTGATGGAGTGATGGAGGAAAAATGGATTTGGAAGGTGATATGTTTTTAGATGGGAGATGGGGAGAAGCTTTCAGATTAGCAAATTTGGATGTCAATTTTGATTTTATTGCCTCTATGAGACTTTTAGGAATCCACATGACTTTTGATTTTGATATTTGCTTTATGGGCCTTTGTGGCCTTTGAGATTTTTCAATTTGATTTATGGACCTTTGCGGTCTTTGAAAATTTTCTTTTGAATTGATGATCCTTTGTGGCCTTTTGATTTTTTCTTTTGCTTTGATGGGCCTTTATGGCCTTTTAAATTTTTCTTTTGATTTTTGGATCAAATTTTCTTTTATTTTTGCATGACTCTTCGAGGAGACATGTTGATCCTTTGATACATGTGGATTTTTATATTGAAGCTTTTGACATTTGGCACCCAAATTGCTTCCAAAAGCAATGGGAGGAGTGTATTGAGATGACCGATATGGAGGTATGATGGATGAGTTAATGTAGGAAGAATTTTGAAAGTGGATCAAGGATGTGTGCCTGTGTTGTTCTTGAAGAATAGGAGATGGAGAAATATGGGACCCTAATATGGATGGAAGGGTTGATGAGCTAGGGTTGGGATGATAAGGACCAAGGATAGATGGAAGGTTTGATGAACTAGGATAAGGACCTAGGATAGATGGAGTGTTTGATGGACTAGGATAAGGACCTAGGATGGATGAAGAGTTTGATGGACTAGGATACCTAGATTGAGCATGAGGTGTATAACCAAGGCCATGAGAATATGGATGTGCTTGGATAGAAAGGGGTTCTAGGATACCTTGCTCATGAAGGCCTAAGCCTTTTCCTTTTTAATTCATAATTTCGCACATTCGTTTACCCATGGGATATGCATTGTTTGTGAATCAAGATGCGAGTCCATTTTGAGGAGGATATGATATGGATGAAAGGATAGGTGTTGGAAGTAAACTAGAGTGGATAAAGGTGGAGGATCCCAATTTATAGGTGTGGGGTTCATGGATAGCTTGAAGAGGTGTGAGAGGCTCTTGACATGAGGATGATGGGATACTTTGATCTTGACTAGGAAAAGAATCATTAGATGAAGGAGATGGAGTAGCTTGATTATCAAATAGAAGGGAATCTTTAGATAGGATGGAAGAATTGTTCTACTCCTAGGATGTGATGGAATCATAAGAGAGTATGGATTCATTGAATGGGGTGGATGGAGAACTTGGAAGAACATTTTGTTCTTGAGATGGAAGAGGATTATCATGGGTGAATAATGAAAGGAGGGGATCATCATATGGTTCTTGAGAGATGGGATATTGATCAAAGATAGGAAGGGTTTGTAGAATTTTGGTATCATGGGATGGAGTGGAAAGAATGTTTTGATTGAGATGTGTAGATTGAAATGAATCATTGGATGTAGAGGATATGATAGAAGAAGGTGATTGAATGGAATTGTTATCTTGGGTGAAAGAATCGTGAGGTTCATTTTGAATTATGGAGGATGAAGATAAATGCATGACATGACAGGATTGGTCAATTTTATTTGATGGCTTAGATTTGGGCTTCTCATTTAACCTTTGCAAAAATTCAAAAACATTGAATTTGGATGATGTTGTTTTTGGAGGAGAAGAGGTTATATTCATATTTCCATCAAAGGAATTCTTAGTTGTCCCCCCTTGTATTTCCTTGATTTTCCTTTGGAGTGCTCTTATTTGTTGGGTAAGAGTAGTAAGATCATTTAAGGGAGTTTCGGTCTTTTCAAGATCTTCCTTAATTTTCTCCATATCGTAGTCAGAGGGCAATTTGGCACCTTGGTTTGCCAATAAAAGAAAGTATCCTTCTTTATTTCGCTCTAAGATCTTGTCCAAAATTATGTGAAACTGTGGATCCTATTCAGCTTCTTGACTCATTTCATCGGTTATTTCATCATTTGAACTATTCCTAGTACGAAACCTATGAAAAGGATTTTCTTCCCTATCACCCATGTTGTAAAGTGGATCTCTTCTTTTAGCTTCTTCTTTGTGTTTTTGGGATCTTATGACAATAGGCATATGCTTATACCAATTTTTTTTACTAACTTTGATCACAAATGGGAGAGTGCAATTTGTTCGATACCTTAATCAGAATAGAATGATGGATTCTATTGATATGACTAAGGAATTTCTAATTTTTAGTTTATGATTCCCTAGATTGAAGGATGATGATCCTGTTATGGGAATTAAACTAGAAATCAGAAATAGATGTGATGATGCACTTTGTGATGTTTTGATCTTAGTTTGAGAAAATAAGGAAATTTTCAAAAGCCTAATGTTTCCAAATTTTCTCTATTGTTGATTTCCAATCCCTTGACATAAATGTCACGGTTTGATTTTTCAACTTCTTGTGTTTTCTGGATGATCTTATTTGAATTAATATTTTGAAAACAAAGCATGCAATAGGAAGACAATTGTTCTTAAATTTCTAAAATCTAAACAATGAGTGTATGCTCTTGAGATTTTCACAAGTATTGAACAAAACAAACACTTCAGATAGACTCACTCTTAATTGTCAAAAGGGTCATCATAATAATCACAGCCCACATCTTAGAATTGTGTCGACTCACACAGCCGTGTCACCCCCTAGAGGGTGCCTTTGTTTTTTTCTTTTCTAGGTGCGTACTCAAGGTTAGATTTCTCGATCCCTTGATGAAACAATCTGTGGAAATTATATGGTGAGTGTCTTGGGGGCAGATTTTTCCCTCCCCTTGCACTGTGATTATTAGGATGTTCAGAAACTAACACAATTGGCTACTACACTAGGTTCGTAGTAAGGGTTTCCATTCGGTGCGGTAATAATAAACTCCCTTAGGAGACCTCCCAACCTTTAGAACAAAGGCTTTGGGGATGGTTATCTTGCACACTACCAGCAAAAGTGGGTTTCCCTGGATTTGCTTTAAATTTTATAGTGGGGTGGAATAACCTGGCTTTGGTTTCAACCCACTTGGGTTGTTCCTCTTGGGTGAGTACTTTTTCCCACAAGAGCAGGCCCTTTAAAGTATGTAATAAAGCATTAAAATTACAAAAATTGAAAAGGAAATTATGGTATTCTGATCACCCAGTTAAGGGGAGAGCATAGACCTGTTGCCACAGACAAAGCAGACAGTGTTCTTTTTAGAACCCAAATGACAATGATTTAATCTATGTGAAGATATTGCTTCACAACAAGCATGGGATTCATTTAAACCACAAAATTAATGTGTGGTGACTACCCTAGGATTGCTTCTTTTTAAATTCCATGTCTATCCTAGGATTGGTTCATTTTAAATTGATGTGTCTACCCTAGGGTTGCTTCTTTTTAACCAGAAAAAAGCTCTATCTGCGGAAGGCATCAGACTCAAAACTTTGTTTAGTTACAACTTGCATGCGCTAAAAGATCATACATATGCGCTAAAACAAACAGTTAATGCACTAAAATAGACATCATAAGCGATGCAGAAAACCTTAAATGTGCTAAAAGAAATCCTAAATGTGCTAATCTAAAAATGCAAAAAAAATTTAAACAAAATTTTGATGAAGTGAGCTAAATGCATGTGCCATTATGTTCCCTAGATGCACTAAAATAGTTCCCGGATGCGCTGAAAGACCTGCAAAAGCTCTGAAAGAAGCCTTGGATGTGCTAAAGAAACCCACGAATGTGCTAAAATGCAAATTTTTTTTGAAAAGCCAAATGCGAAAACCTGTCAGAAAACTTGCAAGTAGATGTTAAAAATGGGGAAAAGGCCCCACGGTGGGCACCAGAAAATGTGTGATTGAAATTAAGTGTATCAAATGTAGATTAAAAATAAATCAAACACACTAATGTGACATTATATTGAAGAAAACTAATTAAAAGATAAGCAAACTCTTAAAACAACA
Source organism: Sequoia sempervirens (assembly GCA_007258455.2). Taxonomy (NCBI): domain Eukaryota; kingdom Viridiplantae; phylum Streptophyta; class Pinopsida; order Cupressales; family Cupressaceae; genus Sequoia; species Sequoia sempervirens. Next base: position 209,272,495 of record VDFB02075321.1, on the reverse strand, counting down.
ACCCCTTCAATGACATCCCATTGTCCTTTATCTCCAGTATTTTTGTCGATTCTAGCTTGCTCTTAGATCGTGTGCTAGGCTCAACAAACGGTCTTCCTAGAGAACGAGATTTGAAGATGATGATTGTATTATATGCTAAGATATGATTAACATGCTTAAACTAAACATGATTTCTAGAATGTAAGATTATGAAATTATGAATGCTAAAGCTGATAATGACAATGCTAAAATGCTAATCGCCTAAATGCAACTAATCTCTAATGTTTTTCTCTAATGTGTAACCAATGCTTGGATTCGCAGGGGTATTTATAGAGTTTTTGAAAGATTTTGATTGGCTGATGTGATCAACGGTTGAAATCAAACTTGTCAAGATGAACAGTGAAAGATTTTGGAAGTTGAGAGAAAGATGGAAGGTTGGGAAATGTTTCCTCATACACAATCTCTTCCATTCAAAATTGAAGGAAAGTTTCCATTTGAGGAGTTAGTTGAAGATAAATCCCATAATTAATTAAATAAATTTATTTAATTACATGTGGCAATGAATTTAGAAGTTTGCATAATTAAAGAATTATGTGTGAGAGATGAAAATAGAAGGTAATTAAATATTTAAAATATTTAATTATGCAAAGGGTGTTAAATTAAATATTTGTCATATTTAATTTAAATGTGAGATTTAAGAAAGTGTTTGGAGGAATATTCCCTTATTTGAATTTAAATATCCAAATTTAGAATAATATGATAATTAATTTAAACAAATTATAAAATTTATTTAATTTAATTAAGAGGAATATGGAAGATGGTAATAATTAAATAAAGTTATTTATTTAATTAAGGTAGAAGAATTATAAAATTGAACGATATAAATAAATAATTAAATTTATTTATATGTAGATGACTTTAGAAGATTAATTAAATAATTCATATTTAATTAATTAACAAGCTTGATCAACTGTGACCATTTTTAGATGTATACAACAGTGTTTTTGACACAAGTATCTATTATTACACTATCGAGATCACCCTCCCATGTTTCATAGAGCTCAAAGTGTAGGGGAGAAAGGTTTCATATCAATCTCCCATTCGTTGGCCAAATCTCTCCTTGAATCTGACCATTAGGCCTAGCACCCCTTTAGGATTCAAGTTGATTGTAGATTTGGAAACCAACAAGAAGGATGAAAAAGGGCACTAGTAAGTACAAAGGAAAATTACCTTTCCAATGTTTTAGTTGTGGAAAAATAGGTCTCTATGCTTCAAGATGTCCTAACAGAAGTGTGAACAATAAGAATAGGGAAAAAAAGGTAATATGGTCAAGAAAAGCTATTATGTTAGAGAAGATGCAAGTGTTTTTTATGATGAATCTAATTATGGAGATTATGGTGATAATGAATGCTTGTTCATGGCTTTAAAGGATGAATCTATTTTTGCTAACTTTGAAAGTTGTGTGAAGAAAAGTGCTTCAAAGACAAAAGATAAGACTGAAGGTACTTTGGTATATGTTTTTCATGTTAGATAGGATAAGAGCTATTAGATCATTAATAGTGGTTGCTCAAATCATATGACTCGAAACAAGATTAAGTTTGTTAAACTTGAAAAGTATGATGGATGACTGTTAGATTTGGAGATGATTCAAGTGCTAAGATTTGTGCAATGGGTTCAATTAGTTTTGATGGCAAGCATAATACTTATGATGTTTACTATGTCAAGGGTTTAAGGCATAACCTTTTGAGTGTTGAAAAAATGTGTAGCAAAGGATATAATCTTATGTTTTAGGATGATGGATGTGAGATCATAAAAGGGTCCAAAACTATCATTTCTACTAGGAAAAGGACAAATGGAAATGTTTATTAGCTTAAGGGAGCTGATGGTCATTTCTTATGACTCATATTATTGAAAGATGGTTATAGAATAGGAGGATGTGTCACATTAATTTTGAAAACTTGGTTAGAATCAGTTTAGTCCAAGAAGTGAGAGATTTTCCATGGACTACAAAGCCTATCAATGTTGTTTGCAGAGATTGTAAGTTTGGAAAACAAACAAGAAGAAGTTTCAAAGGTAAAGAACAATCTTCTACTAGATTATTGGAATTGATGCATACAAACCTTTGCGGTCCTAAAAGAGTGAGAAGTATTCAAAGTGATAGGTATTTCATGCTTTTGATTGATGATTATTCTAGAATGACATGGGTTACTTTTCTTAGAGAAAAATCTGAAGCCCTAGATAGATTCAAAGCATTTAAAGTTATGGTTGAGAATGAGATGGATACAAAGATAAAATGTTTGAGATCTAATAGAGGTGGAGAATTCACCTCCAATGAATTTAACATATTTTTGTGAGAATCATGGCATAGAAAGGCACTTTTCTACCCCTAGGGATCATCAACAAAATAGAGTGGTTGAAAGTAAAAATAGGACTATTCAAGAAGTTGCAAGGACTATGATGAAAGAAGCTAACCTGCCGAAAGTGTACTGGAGAGAAGCAATTCATACTATTGTTTACATACTTAATAGATTTCAAGAAAAAGAAAACAACACAAAGACTTCTTGTGAGTTGTGGTATGGAAGGATACCTACTATCAAGTACTTTAGAGTATTTTGAAGCAAATTCTATATTAGAAGAGATGGTGAAAACTTAGGAAAGTTTGATGCAAGGTCTGATGAAGGTATCTTCCTTGGATATTCTGCTAAAAGAAAAGCTTATAGGTGTTACAAAAAATGGTTAAGAAGTATTTTTGAGAGTGAAATTTTCAAAGTTGAAGAAGATTTGTAGAACTCAATGTGATCGATGGATATGAGTCAGATGAATCTACTTGCAGAGAAGAAGAAGAAGAAAAAGCTAAGGAATAAAAAGTGTAGGATGAAGAGGAATAAGCTCTATAAAAGACCCCTAGAACCCCTAAGTATGTGTAGGGAAATTTTTTTGAAGAATTGATCATTGGAGACAAAAGAAAGGGTGTGTTGACAATAAATAAAGTTGCTAAAAAGGAGGTAAATTTGTGTTTACTTTCTAAAGTTGAACCCAAAACAGTGATTGAGGCATGCAAAGATGAACATTGGATGAAATATGTGGAAGAACTTATGCAGATTTAGAAGAATCAGACTTGGGAACTTGTCCCAAGGTCTGCAAAAAAAAACATAATTGGATCTAAGTGGGTGTTCAAAAACAAACTAAATGAGAATGGAGAAGTGGTAAGGAACAAAGAAAGGCTTGTGTGTAAAGTCTTCTCACAAGTTGAAGGAATAAACTTTGACGAGACATTTGCTCTGGTGGCTAGAATGGAAGCAATCAAGATATTTTTGGCATTTTCAATGCATAAGGATTTCAAAGTTTATTATATGGATGTGAAGTCTTCTTTATTAAATGGAGAGTTGGAAGAAGAAGTCTACATGGAACAATTGGAATGATTTCAGTTATCAAACAAATCTAATATGGTATGCAGATTGAAGAAGAATTTATATGGATTGAAGCAAGCTCTAAGAGCTTGGTATACAAGATTGGATAAGTATTTGATACAACATGGATTCAATAAAGGTATCATAGATAGTAATCTCTAATTTAAAGTTGAAAAAGATAAAATATTGATTGTAGTTGTGTTTGTTGATGACATAATTTTTGGAGGTAATGAAGCTATGTGTAAGAAGTTTGTACAAGATACACAAAAAGAGTTTGAGATGTCTATGTTTGGTGAGATGAATTTCTTCCTGGGCTACAAATCAATCAAACAAATAAAGGAATATTCATTTCACAGTCAAAGTATGTCAAAGAAATGTTGAAGAATTTTGGAATGAAAGACTCCAAACTAATATGAACTCCTATGGTTACTTGTTGCAAACTAAGAAAGGAAGATGAATACCCTAAGGCTGATCAAAGCAAGTACAAATCTACAATTAGTGAACTACTATATCTAATAGATACTAGACTAGATATCATGCATGTAGCTTTTCTTGTGGCTAGATTTCAAGAAGATCCTCGAGAGTCACATGTTACACTAGTGAAGAGGATATTCAGATACCTAAAGGGAACTCTAGATCATAGATTTTGGTATCCAAAGGATACTAATTTCACATTAAGTGCTTACACAGATGCATATTGGGTTGGTTGTGTGGATGAAAAAAAAAGTACAAGTGGTGGTGCATTCTTTCTTGGATGTAGATTAGTATCAATGGGTAAGTAAGAAACAAGATTTAGTTTCTTTATCTATTGTAGAGGCTGAGTACATTGTAGTAGCATCTTTTTGTGCACAGGTGTTGTGGATGAGGAAAACATTGAAGGATATTAGAGTGGTGTATGATGAGCCTATTTCCATATTTTGTGTCAATACAAGTGCAATAAACATTTCAAAGAATCCAATGATGCATTCAAGGAAAAAACATATTTCAATCAAATATCACTTTCTAAGAGAGAAAGTTGTGGATAATGAAGTGGAGCTTGATTATGTGCCTACAAGGGATTAGATTGTTGATATACTCACTAAGGATCTTCCTAAGGATTCTTTTGAGTATCTTTGGGAGAAGTTGTGGGCTATTCCCCCTCCTTTGAACTAGATGCATAAGGAAATGCATCAGTCTAGTGGATCTCAAGATCTATCATTTATTTTGAACTAATGTTGGTGGTTTCCTCTAAGGAGGAGTAGGTAGTTGTATTGCAGATTATTGCAGATTGTTGTGCACTCCTAAGGGGGGGTATTTAGAGCTATAAAAGAAAGGTGTTATTGATCAATTGTAAGCAGATTGTGTAATGTCAAAGGGGAAGAATATTAATGCAAAACATTTTATCCTTTGCCATTGATGTCAAAGGGGGGGAGAGTAATGTGAAAAATTAATAAACATAGGGGGAGAGAGAGAAACATGTGAAAGATAAATTCAGTTGAAGAGAGTGAGTAAAGAGAAAATAAAAAAGGAAACAGGTATGTTCAGAGCTATTGTGTCTTTGATGGTTTTTCGCATCATGTGTTGCCATCAATGAAAAAGGGGGAGATTGTTGCAAGTATGTATAGATTAGTGTTGTCATTGATGTCAACAAGCTTGTGTTGTCATTAATGTCAATAGTATGTGTTGAGGGAGATTGGTGTTGAAGATGAACAGTTGGTGTTGTCTATGCTTTGATTTGTTGCACTATGTTGTCATCAGTTAAGATACTAGTGTTAACCTATGATGTTGCTTTGACAAGCTTCTTTCTATAGATGTAGTTGTGTTGAATATGATGAGGATATGTCTATGTGATGAGGGCCACACTACTCAAAACTCACAGAAATCACAACAACAGATACCAACATAGAAGATGCAATACAGAAAAATGACTCACTTTCAATTATTTTCAAAAAATGAAATTACATATCAAAAGCTTACATGCTACAGCCTCATGGGGTTGATTCATTATAACGAAATCATCTATGAAAAGAAAATCTACTATTCGGAGCCATAATTTGCACTATCAGGGCCACCTCCTATAATACCCACTTAACCCTTTTTATTTTCCCCAATAAATGCCCTGGAATGTTCTAGAAAATGAAAATTTCTCCTTTTTGTTTTGGTGCCAAAGGCCCCGCCATTTGATTTCTAGCCTAGGAAGAAATTTTTATGAAATTCACTTTTTAGAGGAACAACTTCGCAAGGCCATTACTTTTGATCCAAGTGTCTAATTTTCTATTATTGCATATTGTTGGAAAGCTCTTGATGAGCTGTACAATGCATGAATTTATTGTAGGTTAGTTCAGCCACCTTTTGAGTTGTTTCGGGGCCTCTAAAGTTTTATATCTGAAATTGAAGCTGTATTGGATAAATTTCCCAAGACGAAAACTTTAATTTCTCCCAAACCATGTAGGGTATTGAGGTGATTCTTTTGCAACTGGAAATTTTTTTCAGCTCTGCTCCTTGGGTAAATTTTCACGTCCATATGAGCCTATTTAGGCTGATTTACTAAAAATAGTAAGTGCTCATTTTTTTGCTATTTTTGATGCCTGATAGTCTTATACCCCTTAAGTGCCATCATGGGACTCAAAACAACTAAATAAAATAAAGAAAACATTTTTTTTGGGTGATGCAAGATTTCCCTACATCGTTGGATGCTCCTGCATCACTCTAGTGCTTAACTTCCAAGTGATTTTGAGAAAATTTGATAAAAAGAGGAAACAGTGTGTTGCAGTGTTGTTTTGGGTTACAGAGAGATGTTATGGTTTTGCTTTGCATTTCTTCTAGGTTGAAGATATGTCTGTGTGATTTGGATATGTTGGTGAGAGGTGTTTAGAGGTGTTATATTCAAGATATGGTATGTTGTATCAATGTACAATAGAAGTTATGCTCACTGGTATGTGATTGTACATTACAAAGGTGTCTGGGATAAATGTTTTTGCTCCGTGTTTCACCGTAGTTATGCTTTAGGTCTTATGATTCTAAAGGTGTGTTGATGGTGTTGGTAGTTTAACTCTATCAAGAGGATTTGAGGTTTGGTGCTTTAGAAGATAGTTTTTCAAGTAGCAGTGTATGCCAGAGTTGTCTGAGTGTAGTGGGTTTGTACATTCCTTAGGTGAAATTTGTTATGAAGGAGTTTGTTGGATTTTAGGGTGTCTGAGAAATATTCTAGAACATGTTAAAGTGTGGTGTGTTGTTTGCAAGTCATCCTTGGGTTTGAGGAAGAATTTACTTAAAATTTTAATGTTGTTTACATGGGTAATGACCGACTTGGTGTTTACACTATATGCAAAGGATAAATATTGTTTAAGGAAGCATGTGGTTAAGTGGTGTTGTTGATTTGGGTCCCAATTGAGTTTTTATGTTTTCTGCATTCAATTCTATCCACCACAGAAGTGCATTGCAATGTTTGAGGTGCATAGCTGACCTTGGAAAGGGTTTCAAGGTTGAGGATGGTAGACGTATGATTTGAATTGTTGGAGGTTAAGATAGATGAAAGTGTGAAGTGTTTGATTCAAATGATGTGAAATTTAGAGTTCTAAGGTACGAAATTGAGTAGAGCGGTATGAAATTTCAAGTGTTTGATTATCAGATGTAGTGAGAAGAAGGTTTCTACAATCATTCAAACATATTGTGAAAGTGTTGGAGCTATTGTGGTGGATTCTCTTTTGCATTGAGATCATGTTCTCTGTGTGGCATTTCTTCTCTATCTTATTTTTCTACTCTACCAATGAGCCTTGGTTGTGATCCTTTCAAGGTATTGTGCCCCTTCTAGCAGTGAGCCTTTGTAACTGATTTTTCAATTACCTATATTGTGAGTTAATCCTCACTGTGTTTTTTCCCTCTTTGGGTTTTCCACATAAATCTGGTGTTCTCTTGTGAATGGTGTTAAAGTTATTTCAGTTTCTATTATTTTATTTTCATGTTAAATCATCATAACAAATTTTAAGGGTTTAATATATGAATGTGGATTTGAATATTAATGAGGATTTTTGAAGGTTTGAGGTACACCTGATTCAACCCCCCTTCTCAGTTTTCTTGTGCATTTAATATAATTATTATGTTTTCATAGTTTTATGAATGTAGTGATTTAAAGTAAAAAGTTTTAAATACTGATTCAACCCCTTCTCAATATTTGTGTGTCTAACTATTGGCATTGGAGCTAAGTTCCTTAGTGAAGCTTAAAAGCTTGAGGTAGATCTAGGATGGCACACACAACAAGACAAGGTCTTTCTTTGAACAAGGTGCCACTATTTGATGGATCTAACTATGCATTCTAGAGTGTAAGGATGGAAGCCTACTTGATGGAATTAGGGTTTGATGTTTGGAAATCTGTTGTTGATGGCTATGAAATTCTTGAAAATACTTCAAGAGATCAAGCAGGAAAGAAAACATGTGACAATAATGCAAAATAAAATAATGCTATTTTATTTGGGATATACAAATTTTATTTTGTCAAGATAATGCACTACAAGATTGCAAAGGAGATTTGGGAAAAGCTTCATAATATTTATGAAGGTGATGACAAAGTCAAGCAAGCAAAGCTTCAGACCTACTGAGGAAAATTTGAGTGTCTAAAGATGAAGGAAGAAGAGAACATTGTTGCATATCTACTTCGAGTGGATGAAGTTGTAAATACCATCAGAGGACTTGGTGAAGAAGTGAAAGAGCTAGTGATTGTAAAAAAGGTACTTAGATATCTTCCCACAAGATTTGATTCAAAAAAAAATGTTGTTAAAGAAGCTAAATATCTAAACACTCTACTAATGGATGAGCTACATGGGATATTCACTGCATATGAGATGAGGATTGTGATTGATAAAATTTCAAAGAAGCAACTTTCAAGGCATCAAAGATAAATGAAGATTCTAATTCTAGTGATGAATCAGACCCTAAAGAATCAAAATTTGTAAGGAAGTTAAAGAAAGGTTTCGACAAGTACAAAGATATATACCCTTCAAATATTTCAATTGTGGTAAAATATATCACTTTACTGCTAAGTGTCCTTTTAGAGGAGTTAGTGATGAAAAAAAAGAGTATTAGACCTATCAAAAGAGCTATAATAAGTCTAATAATAAGAATAAGAATTATCATAAGTATATGAAAATCCTCTACTCTAAGGAAGATAGCTATCCATTTGATGAATGTGATCAATATACCTTTGGAAGTGAATTTGAAAGAGAAGACACCTTATTCATGGTAGTGAAGACTATAGATGGTGATACAAAATTCTATAGATGATGAAGAAGATGGGGAAGTTTATCTAGAAGGCGAATTTATAGCTTCCCTAGATGAGTTGATGAAAGTAAGAAAGGAAAATCAGAAACATAAGCTAAAGTTAAAGGAATCAAAAAAATTGATTATAGATCTAAAAGTTTAGATAGAAGAAGTAAAGAGGATAGAAGATGTCTTGACAAAAAAAGTAAAAATAAAGGAAATGGATTGTGAAAGGCTTGGAGAAAAAGTGGTATCTTTGAGAAAGGATCTAGAGAAAGCAAATTGTTAGAGGAACAAAAATATGAAATTCGAAAAGAGCACAAAGAATTTGGATGAGATTATCAATAGTGAGAGGTCACTCCACATAAAAATAGGTATTGGATTTGATGGAACTCAAGAAAAAAAGACTACTAAGAACCCCTTAAAGAAATATGCAAAGGATCCTAATGAAAATACCTCCATATATTCAAATGTGAAACAATCTAAGGAGATTGAAGAACTCAAAAAGGAAGAAGATACTTTCATTCAATTCCATCAAAAGAGGAGATTCTAAAAGACAAATCCAAAAAGGAAAGAATACAATACTAGGTTCAATTATTCATTTTTTGGTTATTGTTATACCTGCAATCAATTTGGTAATAAGGCAATAGACTATAGAAGGTTTCCTACAAGAAAGAAAAATTGTGTAAGCATAAATACATTTGCACATCTATTTGATTTCAATGTCATTTTTTAGAAGAATAATACTTTTGGACACATTACAAGACACTATAGAAGTAATTTTGAGAATCATCTTATGCAAGTTAAGAAATCAGATGTCTCTGTTGATCATGAAATGTGGGGAAAGGGATCCTTTAGGTTTTCACCTTAAGGATTTTCACCTTCCCATAATTTCATTGGGTTAATGTGTATGTGTGTGGGATGTATGTTAGTGAATGGGGGTTTGATGGATTTGATAAGGAATGTGATTGACTTACAACCTGATAGGTGAGTTAGCCAGCCCTTAACCAAATCTAGAAATGACCTAATAATGAAATGCAATGATCTAACTAGGCTAAATAGATTAATTTATTGTTCTAATGTAAATACATAAGACACGTAAGTTCAAATACAAGTTTGGACAACAAAAATGAGTAGATCAGGAAACTGTGTACCTTTGATTCAAATTTGGGGCTGAAAATGGAGGATATAGGTGCCCAGAGCATGAGTGTCCTTGTAGTGATTTTTCAAATCTAAATTCATGGTCCTTTGATGTTGGATTAGGGCTTCCTATTTTCACCTGCAAATCTGTCAGATCAGTATCAAGAAGTTTTGTGAGTTTTTATGGGTTGACAAGATGTAGGATCTCAATTGCAACAATGGAAAATGGTTCTTCAAACTTTCTTACATATCCTCTAGACCTAAAACATGCACATTCACAAAGAGAAGAGATGTTGCACCATTTAGGGGCTTTCCTTTATAAGACCCTATGTTATTTTTTCCACTTCCACAATGGAAATGTTAATGAAAGGAAAGATAAATAATAGGAAGGAATGATGAATCAACAAAGCACTAAAAATCACCACCCTTCAATGGCTTCCTTGAAGGACTAAAGTCATGCACATCAATTCAAGGTCTTGTATTATGCTTGCTTGATTTAATCAAATGCTTGAATTTCTTGGAGACCTACAAAGGGTTAGCCTTCACAAACAATATGACAACATAAACACACATGAAATCACATAACCTTTGACATGATGCTTGGATCTTGAATTGTTGCAATGAATCACTAAAAATTCTACTAGTGAATGCTCTTGAATGCTCTTGATCATAATTTTTCCAATAATTTCTTGCTTCTATTTGAAATGATGCAATAACTAGGTATTTATAGGAATTTATTTAATTTCCCAAAAATTAAATCCTGATAATAGACTTTAGATAATTAAAATGCAAGTATTAAATTTTCGATAACAACATATTTGAATTTGGAGCCAAAATAGGGGACACTCACGCCCAAGGTGTGAGTGTCTTGGCCCTATTTTCTAGTACTTTTAGTGTCAGGGGCAAGGTAATAGATAAATGTAATTGTTTTTTGCTTGCAATTCCTCAAAAATCATTAAAAATAGGCCATAGAATGCATAATTTAAGAAATTAAATACTCAATTAGGTCTAATAATTTAAGGGGGAAAAAACATAAGGTGAAATTGTCAAGGGTGACAATTTACAATGATACTAATCATAAGAAAGAGTCTGATAAGGTGTGGAAAAAGAAGAATGAAGATCAGAAGTTTGAAAAATTAGTGATTGCATAGACTGTATTTCATGCATAGAATGAGAAAAATTCATGGATCATTGACAATGTATGTTCTAGCCACATGATCAGAGACAAAAGCAAGTTTATACATCTGAAAAATTGTAATGGTGGATCAGTAAGGCTTCGTGATAATTTTGTTGCTAATATATCTATAAAATGCACATTGAGTCTTGATTATGGAGAAACTAAGACATATGATGTCTTATATGTTAAAGGTATAAACAATAACTTACTAAGTGTAAGTCATATGTGTGAAAAGGGCTACAATCTATCATTCAATGCACAAGGATGTGAAATCAAACAAGCAATTACTAGTAAGTTTGTTGCAAAAGGAAGTAGAATATAGAGTAATGTGTATAATCTCAATGAGATCAAAAGAAAGAAATGTCTCTTGGGACAAAAAGATGAAAGTTGGCTTTGGCATAGAAAGATGGGTCACAAAAATTTTGATCATCTTGTGAAGATCAACTCTAAACAAGCAATAAGAGATATGCCTAAAATTGCAAATCCCTCATGCACTCTCTTCAAGGAATGTCAAGAACAAAAATAAACAAGAGCAAGGTTTTTGAAAAGGGGTACTCCACTACAAATCCATTAGAGCTAGTTCATATGGATTTGTGTGAACCAATGAAGACAAATAGCTTACAAGGTGATAAGTACTTTATGATGCTTATTGATGATTTTTCTAGGATGTCATGGGTTACTTTCTTAAAAGAGAAATAAGAAGCCTTTGAGAAGTTCAAAATATTCAAATATTTGGTAGAAAATGAGATTAGTTGTGCAATCAAGTGTTTAAGGTCTAGTAGAGGTGTTGAATTTAATTTTGATGAGTTTGAATATTTTTGTGAGAAACATGGAATTAGGAGACAATACACTTCCACATAGACTCCTTAGCAAAATGAAGTTGTTGAAAGAAAGAATAGAACAGTTTAAGAAATGAAAAGGACAATGTTGAATCAAGCTAAGTTGCTTGATGTATACTTGAGAGAAGTTATTCAAACCATAGTCTCAATTATTAATAGTGGACAAATAAGAATGAATAACATGAAGATGCCTAATGCATTATGAAAAGGAAGAATGACATTAGTCAAACCTCTCAAAATATTTGGAAGAAAATGCTACATCATAAGAGATGAAGATAATTTGGGTAAGTTTGACTCAAGATCTGATGAAGGTATATTTCTTGGTTATTCAACTAGAAGTAATGCATATAGGTGCTACAATAAAATATTGAAGAAGATTGTAGAAAGTGTTAGTGCAAATTTGATGAGATACCACACTATAAGTTTGCATTAGATGATGATGGCAATGATTCTGATGGATCATTCCACATTAGTGAAGAAGATAAAAAAAGTGAGACTGAGGGATCAAATGACAAAACTCTAGCAAGGTATGTTTAGATAGAACATTCTGAGACAAATTCTTGGAGATAAAGACAACAGAGTTCTAACCAAAAGAAGGTTAGTAGGGATGAATGAATAGGTAATTTTTTCTTTGTTATCCAAAATTGAGCCAAAATATTTTGTAGAAGCTAGTAAGGATGAGAACTAGATAGAAGCAATGGAAGAAGAACTAAATTAGATTGAAAATAAAAATAATTGGGAACTCGTTCAATGCCTAAAGATAAAAATATTATTGGAACAAAATGGGTATTCAGAAATAAATGGAATGAACATGGAAAAGTGATTAGAAATAAGGAAAGATTAGTCTACAAGGGTTATGCTCAAGTGGGAGGTATTGAATTTGAATAAACCTTTACTCCAATAGCTAGAATTGAATCAATTAGGATGTTTTTTGCATTATCTACATTCAATAACTTCAAAGTATATCAGATGGATGTCAAGGCAGCATTTTTGAATGGAGACTTGGAAGAAGTCTAGATTGAGCAACTAGAAGGATTCCAGTTGTCTGAGGATTAGTATTTTGTTTGAAAATTGAAGAAAGCATTGTATGGACTCAAACATGCCCTTAGGGCTTGGTATTCAAGACTGGATAAGTATCTGCAAAAGAAAGGATTCAAGAAAGGTATTGCTAATAGTAATCTCTATATCAAAATAGAAGGTGATCATCAATTGATAGTTGTTTATATTGATGTTATTTTTTTTGGTGGTAGTAAACATAAAATTTGTAAGGATTTTGTTGATGAATTACAAAAATAATTTGAAATATCTATTCTTGGTGAGTTGTCATTTTTTCTTGGTTTACAAATCTCTCGGTCAAACAAAGGTATATTCACATCACAAAAAAATATTTCAAGGAGATGTTAAAGAAGTTAAACATGGAATATTGTAAATTGGTTAGTACAACTATGGTTATTGGATGTAAGCTCAGTAAGGATGATGAGTCTTCCACAACAAATCAACTTTTTATAGATCAATGACTGGAAGTCTGTTATATGTAACTGCATCTAGACTAGACATTATTCAAGTTGTGTATATGGTTGCAAGATTTCAAGCCACGCCAAAGAAGGCTCATGTGAAGGTAGTTAAAAGAATCTTTAGATACTTGAAAGCTACTATAGACTATGGTTTATGGTATTCAAGAAGCAAAAACTTCAAATTAATAGCATATACAAATGCAAATTAGGTTGGAAGTGTTGATGGCAAGAAGAGCACTAATGATGGTGCATTTTTTCTTGGAGATAGTCTTGTATCTTGGTTGAGAAAAAAGAAGGATTCAATGTCCTTATCTACTATAGAAACATAATACATTGCAGAAGTATCATGTTGCACTCAATTACTTTGGATGAAACAAACCTTGAAGGATATTAAATTGAATATGACGAACCCATTTCAATTCTTTGTGACAATACAAGTGCAATCAATATTTTAAAGAATCTAGTAATGCACTCTAGGATAAAGCATATATCAATCAAGTATCATTTTCTAAGAGAAAAGGTTGTGGATGAAGAAGTTAAATTAAATTATGTTGAGATAAAATAAAAAATCGCAAATATCTTTACTAAACCCCTCCCAAAGGAAACATTTGAGTATCTTAAGTAGAAGTTGTGAGTGATTATATCTCCCTTCTCTTAATTCATAAGAGGGAGTATAGACTCAGGGAGAGTTAGTTAATGACTCGGTCATGAACCCCCAAGGTGTCTACAAGTGAAGGATTTGATCAAAACTTTGAAATTATTTTAAAGGAATCTCAGTTGAGTAGTGACTCCCTATTGTAGTTAGGGCAGATGGTTTGTAGTAAAGTGTGGTAAGGTATGGTGGATGGACTATATAAAATAGAGGGAGAGAAATCCTAAATCAAATTGTATTAAGAGTCCATTTTCCATTGATTTAAAAGGGAGATAAAGTAATAAAAATACAAGGGGAGAGATGAAATGTATTGTAATGCAATACAACTCAACTATGATTTGAAACATCAAGCTATGGAGAGAGAAAGTTGAAAAGAGCTATGGAAAAAATATGGAACTATAATACAAATTTGGATTGATCATTTATTTGTTTTCCATCAATGAAAAGGGGGGAGATTGTTGAACATATTATTTTCATTGATGTCAAAGTGTTGTTGACTAGCATTGATGTCAAATATATGTGAAAGTGGTATGTTAGTTGTAGAACTTTAATGTTATCATTATTGAAAAAGTACATGGGAAGTCAGGGTATATATAGTATTGGCAGTTCCTATTTGTCTACTACCTTTGTGGAAGTCTAGAATTGTTTGCAGTAGTATTCTAAGGTTTGTTGTTTAAAAGAAAATTTTGCACTGTACTAAACTATCATTATTTTTGGTATTGCATTCTACCACTGGTAATTGTTATGGCTTGAATTTTGGAAGTTAAGTAATTCTACACATGAAAAATCTTAATATACAATTTCATCAGATTTGAGTTACAAAGTTGTAAGATAGAAGTGGCAATGTTAAGTCTACTTTTTTTGGTTTATTGTGTATAATGTTTATGTGTTTGCACCAATGAAGGGAAGTGTGAACCAGTTGGAGGAAGCGTGTGAAGGTAAAATAGGACCAATTAAGAAAATGGAAGGAAGTGCATGATGTTATCTTACATTGGCGATAACACATTTGATTTAGGACCAATCCATCTACATGTTTCATATAATTTTTGATGCAAGAGCATCTGGGTGCATGGGAAATCCTGCACACCAAAAATATTTATTTTATTCTACTTTGATTTTTGGCTTGTTTTTGTGTTGCAAACATGATTTTAATCTCCTTATACCTTTCTTCAGCAGCATTTGAAGATATCTTTATTCATATAATTTATTGGCATGAAATTTAAATGAATTAGCATGACGTTTGATAAAATGAAATCTCACACCCCAGTTGAGAAATGTATTTTTATTGCTCTTGTAACTCCCCACATTAAAATAAAGAAGAGAATAAAAGTTTATGGGAGTGGATGATAATTTTGGAAAAGATTTGAATTTTTTTTTTTTAGCAAAAACATTAAAGAGAACAATTAAGGGGTTGAATGTAGGAATCTCACGCCAGAATGGAAGAGGGAGAGTTTTGACTTCATTTTTTTGAAGGAGAATATTGTGTGGGTCGTGGCTGTGAGACCCAGTTTCAGTAAATTAGGCATAATTTTCTCATACAATAACGAAATTGAGATTTTCAAAATGATCGAGAAAGCTGAAAATGGGGCACACAAAACCCATGTTGTCATTTTAAAAGATTCATATAATCAGGGAGCAGTGATGGGAAGAAGTGACGGTTTTTCTTGTTGCAATACAAAAAAGAAGCTTTTGAATAGGAAAATGGATGCATAAAAGGCATGAAAATGAGCATTGTTCTAGAGAGGAGAGGGTTTGATGTCAAAGAAAGTGTGTTGTTACTACATTTTGTTGCTCATAGAGAGCAATAATTTGTTTTTTTGTTTGCTTATAGGTATTTCTCAAAGAATATGAAGTTTGTATATGTTTGCCTGTAGGTGGGTGTTGTTGGAATGACATAGTTGGAGAATGTGGAATATTTTGTAATAAATTATTATTGCAAACATTCAAGAATGAATAATATTTCAGATTTCATATTTTTTTGGTTCTCCATTTATGTGTTTTTAAAAATAGAGAAGTGAACTTGTTGCAACAATTGACAATCCTATGGATTATCAATTATTGATTGCATCAAATGGTATCAGAGCTAGAAGATCTTGAGAGTGCAAAGTATGCACCAGGACCTACGGGTGAAGAGTGTTGAAGAGTGAAGCGATGAAGTTGTGAGAGAGAGAGTTGTGAGAATTTTTTTTTGTTGCAAGTATGAAAGAGGACCTGTGACTACTATCCTCTAGTAGAGATAATGTTGGGTAGAAGGTGTAGAGTTCCTCCACTGAGAGAGGGTGGGTAGAGGAAGCATCTTCCAAAGTATTTTTTGGGTAGAGGATAGTTGTGTGAGTGAGATTGTTGCAAGGACTTGTAACTGCAAAGAGACTTGTGAGTCTCTAAAAATGGATTTGAAGAAAAAGACAAGATGGGTCATTAGAAGACCTGTGAGAATGTTATTTTGGGAAGAGTATTGGGAAAAAGTGATAGAAAAGAATCTCTTTGAAAGAGTTGAGAAAGATAGAAGTGAGATTGGATACCCTTGAGGAAAGCTTGGGAATGAAAAAGAAAACTACAATTGAAGAAAATCAGAAAATAGATGAAGTTAAATTACATTGTTTGTTTCATAATGAGTTTGCAAATAATGATTTGTGTGTATGAAATAAAGAAGGAAAATAAGTTGTAATAGAGGACAACAACGAGAAGAAAGAGGAAAAACAGAGGTTTGGCAAAGAGGACAGCAAAAAGGAGAATGTTGAAGTGCAATGTAGCAGCCCTATGGTGGAAAGAGTATGGAAATAAATTCATGTGGGAGCAGCCCACATGAATGCAGATGAAAGAAAGCGAGAATGTTGAAGTGCAATGTAGCAGCCCTATGGTGGAAAGAGTATGGAAAGAAATTCATGTGGGAGCAGCCCACATCAATGCAGATGAAAGAAAGCAAGGAAAGAAGAAAGGCCCAAGGAAAGAATGGAGAAAGAAAGAGGTAGCAGCATATGTGCATCTTGTTGATGATATAAAAGAAAATAAAACTGAAATTGCATACATAGGAAAAGAGGTTGCAACAGCAAAAACAAAGGTATTATCTCCTTCTTTTGGGTTTTGCAAAGAAATTATTAACATTGATTTGTATGCAGAAGAGGTAAAGGAAAGTGTTGGAAAAGATGACTTCAAAGTTGGGGCAGCGATTGGTTCTTGGAAGAACATAAATATATTGAATAAAATGAAGCAGTTGAGTACAAGGGATGAGATGAAAGTAGACAAGAACAATATTGCAGCAGACAATCAAGAAGAAAAGATTGGGATAGCAACAAAGGAATGAGAGATTACACAAAGTGAATAAGAGTATATGGGGAAGATAGTGAATGAGGAAAGTGGAGGAGTACTGGTAAATAAAGAAGGAGATGACTTATTAAAGTAGATTGCAATAGTTGAAAAGGAGTGGCTTGCATTGACAACTGGTGAAGCAAAATATGTAGCATTGAAAGATGAGGTAAAATTTACATTTGTGAATTTTTTGATGAATTTAATTTTTATGCAAGTGATATGGTTAGAATTGAAGGGTATGATGATATTGAAGAGGATGTTGTAGTAAGAGAGAAAGAAAACAAAATAGAGGAAGAAGAAAGTGAAGAACAAATAGGTGAAGGGAATGCGCATAAAGAATTTATTGATTTCAATGATTTTGTTAGTGTTGATTTATATGCAGAAGTTAAGAGTGATAAAGTGAGGAGGGAATATGAACCTTGGTGCAACAAGATGAATTACATGAGAGGAAGAAAGAGGGGAAAGATGAAGAAAGGAAGATATAGGAGGTTTTAGAGCAAGGAGAAGAAGAAAATTCAAGTAGGAAAGGAAGAGAGGTGGATGATGAACAAACATAGGATATTCAAATGTTCATGAGTTCTCACTCATGGAACATTTCATTTACCTAGGTTGTTTGATGCAGGAGCATCTGGGTGCAAGGGCAATCCTACACACCAAAAATATTTTTTTTATTCTACTTTTATTTTTGGCTTGTTTTTGCGTTGGAGGCATGATTTTAATCTCCTTACACCTTTCTTCAACAACATTTGAAGATATCTTTATTCATATAATTTATTGGCCTGAAATTTAAATGAATTAGCATGACGTTTGATAAAATGAAATCCCACACCCCAGTTGGGAAATGTATTTTTATTGCTCTTGTAACTCCCTGCATTAAAATAAAGAAGAGAATAAAATTTTGTGGGAGTGGAGGTGCTAGAAAGAGGGAGTGGATGATAATTTTGAAAAAGATTTGAATTTTTTTTTTGGAAAAAAATTTGAAGAAAACAATTAAGGGGTTGAATGCAGGAATCCCATGCCAGAATGGAAGAGGGAGAGTTTTGACTACATTTTTTTTAAGGAGAATATTGCCTGGTTCCTGGCTACGAGACCCGGTTTCCGTAAATCAAGCATAACTTTCTCATACGGTAATGAAATCAAGATTTTCAAAATGATATAGAAAGCTGAAAATGAGGTACACAAAACCCATGTTGGATTTTTAAAATATTCATGATAATTAGGGAGAAGTGATGGGAAGAAGAGACGGGTTTTCTTGTTGCAATACAAAAAGAGGCTTTTGAATATGAAAATGGATGCATAGAAAGCGTGAAAATGAGCATTGTTCTGGAGAGGAGAGGGTTTGATGTCAAAGAAAGTGTGGTGTTGCTGCATTTTGTTGTTCATAGAGAGAAAAAATCTATTTTTTTGTTTTCCTGTAGGTATTTCTCAAAGAATATGAAGTTTGTATATTTTGCCTGTAGGTGGGTGTTGTTGGAATGACATAGTTGGAGAATGTGGAATCTTTTGTAAGAAATTATTATTGCAAACATTAAAGAATGAATAATATTTCAGATTTCATATTTTTTGTGTTCTCCATTTATGCATTTTTAAAAATAAAGAAGTGAACTTGTTGCAACAATTGACAATCCTATGGATTATCAATGGTTGACTACATCAATTTTGAATTAAGGTTTATCCTTGGCCCATATGGCTAATTGAGGATGGTGTTAAAGGGTTCTAGGATGACATAAGATGTTTTAATATGGATTCTATATATATTATGAATCATTTTTATGAAATAATTACAGAAAGAGAGAATGCAATTGTGTGTGAAATGTATATGTGACATGTGTGAGTAGAGAAGAGATGTCAAGTGAGTTGAGAAAAAATGAGCGATCATCATAAGTTGGGTGTTGTTGGAATGACATAGTTGGAGAATGTGGAATCTTTTGTAAGAAATTATTATTGCAAACATTCAAAAATAAATAATATTTCAAATTTCATATTTTTTGTATTCTCCATTTATGTATTTTTAAAAATAAAGAAGTGAACTTGCTACAACAATTGATAATCCTCTAGATCATCAATTTTTGACTACATCAATTTTGAATTAAGGTTTATCCTTGGCCCATATGGCTAATTGTGAATGGTGTTAAAGGGTTCTAGGCCGACATAAGATGTTTTAATATGGAGTCTATATATATTATGAATCATTTTGATGAAATAATTATAGAAAGAGAGAATGCAATTGTGTATGAAATGTATATGAAACATGTGTGAGTAGAGAAGAGATGTCAAGTGTGTTGAGAAAAATTGAGAGATCATCATAAGTTGTGTTTGTCTATTAATGTAGATCAAGATGTGTGAAAGAAGATCTATATTTCCTTTTGGAATGTGAGATTGAAGCCTCTTAATATGAGTTGTTGCTCAGTGATTGTGTTGTAGCTCAGTCATAGGGGATTGGTGTCTCCTATTGGTTGGTGCCTACAAATCAGAATTCAAGGGGATTGGTGTCTCCCTTTAGGGTTATAATTATTTTGGTTTGGTGCTTGCAAAATCATTGTAATTTATATATTCTTTTGTGAGTTTGGATTTGGATAGTTATTCCAAAAATATTTTCTCACTGTGGCTTTTCCCTTCTAGGTTTCCACGTAAATCTAATGTTCTCTTATGTGGATGTGTTCATTACTTGCATTACCAATTATTATGTTTTCATATTGGTGATTTAAAGTAAAAAATAAATAAATATTGATTCATCCCCCTCTCAGTATTTGTTTGTCTAACACTTCTTTCTTCCACTATTTTTTTGCTTCTCATCCTTATTCCTTGATTCCTTTGCTAATCATTTTCATTTCTTGTCCTCTTTCTCCACTAATTTTTTTCTAATTTTTCAAGAGTTTACCTTGAAAACATTTTTTGAGGAAATCTCTCAAAGGGGCATCATTGCACCCCATTCATCTTACACATTATTCTCATCTCTTGGAAATTCTCGCATGTCTAGGTGAATCTAGATGACCAAATGTATTAGCATTTCTTCTAAGTCAGCTAGGGCATATTTTACTTTCTTCGATACAATATCACTCCCTTTGGTCACAACACCACATAAAAGAAGGGAAAAATGTAGACACCCTAAAATGACTACTCACTCAATAATTAATTAAATTAAAATTTAATTAATTATAGTTTTAGTTTGTAATTAATTAAAATATCATGAGTTAATTCCTTTTAATCCTAGACTTAATCCAATTTCTATAGATCCTTGCAAGCATCAATGGAATTTCTTCTTCTCATAATGACTATTCAATTTGAGTTAAATATTTCAAGAATGATGGTGTTGTCATTTATTTCAATAGGAAGTCTACTGACTGGTGTTGTCATTGATGACAACTATGGGATGAAGATGTTGAGGATATTGAGAAAATTGTTGAAAAAAGGAAAACAGGTTGTGCATGTGTAGTTGAGACCTTGAGGAAGTGTTGTGAGTACATGAAGCTATTATTTTCTTGTTGATTCTAAAGATAATGAGTTGGAAAGAAGTAATGAGCTGAGATGATATCTTTGGTACTTGGTTTCCAAGTGCTTTTGAGAAAATTTAATAAATAGAGTAAACTATGTTGTGCAAATGATCATAATGTGCTCTAATATTGTGCTCCATGTTCTTTCAGTGTTGATGATATGTCTATGCAGATCTTATAGGTTATTCAAGGTTGAAAGAGGTTGCTATATTCAAATTTTGGGTTTCTGGATTGTTGTACAGTGCGAGATATTTTTACCAGTGTGTGAACCAGTTGTTCAGTGATGTTTTCTATGGTCTAGGAGAAATGTATTTGCCCCACATTTCTTTGTTATTTGGTTTCAGGTTGTATGGATTTGGGAAGTTCCTTATAATGTTTTTATCTTTCTATATTCAAGTTTCTACTTGACTTGGTGTCGTACAATTTGAATTTTATTTATTAGTTTGCAATTAAGGATTATCAGTTGTCTTGAGTTAAAGTATTTGTTGATGCGAGTTTGGATGAAGTGTTTAATGAATCTTATATAGTTCATGGATTTTTCTAGATTGATTTCAAGTAAATTATGTTGTCTGGAACTTTTGGCTTGATCTAAGGAAGCATGTACTTAATGTCTATGGTGTTGTGCACGGGTGTTGGCCATCCTTGTGTTTAACACTGCATGTGAAGCTTGTGGAAGCATGTTGGAGTGTGTTGGGTTCTATTTGGGTCCTAATTAAGGATTTGTGTAGGTCACCTTTCATTCCTATCCACCGTGGGAATACTTACGTTCCAACCTATTTTGAATTTGAATGTATAATGGCTAGTGGTTGACATTAGAGAAAGTTATTAAGGTAGAGCTTGATTTAAATATGTATGGTATTGATGCAAGAGTGTATGGAAAGAGTAATAAGCAATACATATGCAAGATTGTTGCAAGTGATGTGTGTGATGTGCAATTAAGAAGAGTAGTGCAAACTTCATGTTAGGGTTCTTGAAGGTAGTGAGCTAAAGGCATCTGATATATTTCATTTAAGACTGTGAAAGTGTGAGATAAATTGTAGTGGACCCCTTGTTGCATTGAGAAGTGCTTTATCTGTGTAACTTTCTTCTTTTATCTTCTTGTTTTCTTTTTGTGGTAATGAGCCCTGACTGTGAGCCTTTTGGATAGTGTGTGCTATTCTAGCAATGAGCCCCTTTGTACCAGTTTTTCTATTACTTATATTGTGAGCTAATCCTCACCATAGTTTTTCCCTCATTGGGTTTTCCACATAAATTTTGTGTTCTCATGTGTATGCTGTTGTGATTTCAGTTTTTGTTATCTTCATTTCATGTTTAATCAACTTAACAAAATAAGGGTTTAATGAATTCTTATGGATCTATTTACTGTTGAGGGTTTTGAAGGTTTAATTTTCTACAACTGAGTCACCCCCCTCTCAGTTTTCTTGTTCATTTCAAAAATTGGTATCAAAGTGAGGTTCCTTAAAGAAGAGATTAATTGATTAAGGTAGATCTACGATGGAAAACAAGATTCCTTTGGAATATCTTAGATTTTATGGTTCAGATTATGCATTCTAGAAAATAAAGGTGGAAAGATATTTGTGTACTCAGGGATATGAGATTGAGAAGGATTATCAAAATACATACATTCCACCTCTGAATGGTCCAAGTACAAGAGCGGAAATCAAGGCGCATGAGATCAATGCTAGAGCAAGGTACATTATTGTGAATATTCTTTCAAATATTGAATTAGTTAAAGTTATGAGTTTGAAGTTTTCTAAAAAAGTTTGGGATAAGTTAGAAAATATTTATGAAGGAGATCCAAAGGTCAAGCAAGCAAATTTGTAGAACTTGAAGGAATAGTTTGAAATGATGCATACATGTCTGAAGATGAAACAATAAAAGGCTACATACAGAGAGTTGATGAATTGGTAAGTAACATGAGAGGTCTTGGTGCAACAGTTAAAGAATATAAAGTGGTGAAAAAGGTTATTAGATCTCTTCCAAACTACTACAGTGAAAAGGTATCTACTATTGAAGAAATAGTTGATTTTGAGAATTATTCCAAAGATTAGTTGATTGGAACACTGATTGCATTTGAAATGTGAAAACAAAGAAAAGTACAAAAGTAGAGATTACTTTCAAGGCTAGTAAATGAGAGAAGGTTGACGATTCAGGTGATGAAGATCTTGATGATTTGGAAGCTAACTTTGTGAGAAGGATGAAAAAGTGCATCAGTAAGTATCAAGGTAAATTACCTTTCAAATGTTTTAGTTGTAGTGGCATAGGTCATTATGCTTCTAGATGTCCAAAGAGAGCTCTAAACAATAAGAACAAGAAAAATAAAGGAAAGATGATTAATAAAGCTTACTATGTGAAAGAATATGTTGGCATTTCTGATGATGAGTTTGATTATGGAGATTTTGATGATGATGAATGTCTGTTTTGTCTATAAAAGAAAAATCTGGTTCTACTAACCCTAAAAATTGTGTGAAGGAAAGTGTTTTGGAGATGAAGGATAAGGTTGAAGGTACTTTGGTTACTACTTTTCATGTCAAAGAAAATAACTATTGGGTTGTTGACAATGGTTGTTCTAATCATATGACCATAGAAAAAGTAAGTTTGTTAAACTTGAAAAGTATGATGGAGGATTAGTTAAATTTGGAGATGATTTGGGAGCTAAGATTTGTGGAATAGGTTCAATCAATTTTGATGGCAAGCATAATACAGACAATGTTTACCATGTTAAGGGATTAAGACATAATATCTTGAGTGTTGGAAAAATGTGTAGCAAAGGGTACAATCTTGTGTTTAAGGATGAAGCTTGCGAGATTCAGAAAAGGTTCAGAACTATGATTGTTGTTGGTAAGAGAATAGAGGGAAACATCTATCAACTTAAGGGTGTCGATGGTCATTGCTTTATGTCATGGATTAATGATAGTTGGTTATGGCACCAGAGGATGTGTCACATGAATTTTTATAATTTGGAAAGAATTAGTTCAATCCATATTGTGAGATATCTACATAAGATCACAAAACCTATCAATGGTGTTTGTGAGAGTTGTCAATTTGAAAAAAAAAAGGAGTAGCTTTAAGGCAAAGGAACAATCTACTATTAGACTATTGGGATTAGTGCATATAGATATTTGTGGTCCTATAAGGGTGAGAAGTCTATAAGGTGAGAGGTACTATATGATTTTGATTGATGATTACTCTAGAATGACATGGGTTACTTTTCTTAGAGAGAAATTTAATGCATTAGATAAATTCAAGGCATTTAAAGCTATGGTTGAGAATGAAATGGATTTGATAATAAAATTATTGAGGTCTAACAGAGGTGGTGAATTCACCTCCAATGAGTTTAACATGTTTTATGAAGTTCATGGAATAAAGAGGCACTTGTCTGCCCCTAGAACTCCTCAGCAGAATGGAGTTGTTGAAAAGAAAAATAGAACTATTCAAGAAGCTGCAAGGACTGTGATGAAATAGGAAAATATACTGCAAGTCCACTAGAGAGAAGCTAGTCATACAACTATTTACGTACTTAAAAAATTTCAAGCTAAATATAACAGCACAAAGACTCCTTATGAGCTATGGTATGGAAGGATTCCTACTATGAAGTACTTTAGTGTGTTTAGAAGCAGATGCTACATCAAAAGAGAAGAAAACTTAGGAAAGTTTGATACAAGGTCTGATGAAAGTATCCTGATTTTTTGTTGAAATCACACATTTTTAGAAAATATAATGATTTAAGCCTTGAAAATTTCTATTTAAAGGATTCCAATTGAAGAGGGTTTGATCAAACCACCTTAGATCAAACCCCCTTGGATAGAACCCCACTGGTTTTAAACCATACCTATAATAAAGTCTCCTTTACACCTATCAAAATACTAATAAAAATCAACTTTTTATTCACCTTTTGGGGGATCAAATGAATTCATTTAAAATTTATTTTTTGTAAATATGTAGTCCTTATAAGCTTCCCAAAAAGTATAATTTTAAATAAATTTAATTTGATTATTATATTTATTTTTTATTTCTTATGAATCTAGGTTTTTCACCAAAAATCAAGCTCTCTATTCTGCACATGTGGAAAAATAGCAGATTATCAAAAAAAATTGAAAAATATCCATGCACTAGATATTGATGTCCTTGATCCAACAACAAAAATAAAATAAAATTGATACATACAAAAAAGGTTATGTTTTAGCCAGTAAATCATGTCTAAATTGTAACTGGTTTGACTTTGAAAAATAATTAAGAAAAAAATATTCAATGAAATGCTATGAAACCAATTCCATGCACTAGATATTGTAGTTATAAATCTAAGTTCGAAAAAAATTAAAAAATCATCCTTCATAGAAAAAAATTTATGTCTTAGCCAGTAGCATCACTCTTTAAAAATGGTGTTTATTGTTAAAAACTAGTTTTCAAAGGAGATGGAAAAAGAAGTGCAATCTGATTCCAAATTTTTTGAATAAAATATATTTAGAATCTACAAACAAAATTTCAGAAATCACTAGTTTGCATCATCTTCAAATTCCTCACAGTTTAGCCACTATATGTGCCTGAAAGTGAAGATTTAGTTAAAAAAATCAGTTCAATGTCCAATTTGGCCAAAAATTGTAAACCAATATTATGAAGTACTTTAGAGTGTTTGGAAGAAAATGCTACATCAAAAGAGAAGAAGAAAACTTAGGAAAGTTTGATGCAAGGTCTGATGAAGGTATCTTCCTTGGATATTCTATTAGACGCAAAGCTTACAGATGTTACAACAAAAGGCTAAGAAAGATAATTGAAAGAACAAATGTTAAGGTTGATGAAAACTTGCAGAGTTCTATTGCAGTAGATGGATATGTGCTAGATGAACTTGATCAAAGAGAAGTAGAAGAAATAATTGATGAACAAAAAGTGTAGAATGAAGAGGAAGGAGCTCTGAAGGAGACCCCTAAAACCCCTAAGTACGTGCAAAACAATCATTATGAAGATCATATCATTGGAGATAAAAAGAAAGGTGTATTGACAAGAAGAAAAGCTACTAAAGTTGAGGTAAATTTATGTTTACTTTCTAAAGTTGAACCTAAATCAGTAAGTGAAGCATGTAAGGATGAGCATTGGATGAAGGCAATGGAAGAAGAACTTATGTAGAAGAGAAAAATCATACTTGGGAATTGGTTCCTAGATCGGCAAACAAGAACATAATTGGAACTAAATGGGTATTTAGGAACAAGTTGGATGAGAATGGAGAAGTAGTGAGAAACAAGGAAAGACTTGTGTGTAATGGTTATTCACAAGTAGAAGGAATAAATTTTGAGGAGACTTTTGCTCCTATGGCTAGGATGGAAGCTATCAGAATGTTTTTGGCATTTGCAATACATAAAGATTTTAAGGTCTATCAGATGGATGTGAAATCTATTTTTCTAAATTGAGAGTTGGAAGAAGAGGATTACATGGAACAACCAAAAAAATTTCAATTGTTAGATCAATCGGACATGGTATGTAAGTTGAAGAAGGTACTATATGGTTTGAAGCAAGCTCCTAGAGCTTGGTATGCAAAATTGGACATGTACTTGATACAGTAAGGATTTAGTAAGGGCTCCACATATAGTAATATTTACTTTAAAATTGAGGAAGATAAAATCTTGATAATAGTTGTATATGTGGATGATATTATCTTTGGTAGAAATGAAGCTATGTGTAAGAAATTTGTTGAAGAAATGCATAAAGAATTTGAGATGTCAATGTTTAGGGAGATGAATTTCTTTCGTGGGCTATAGATCAATCAAACAGATAAAAGGATTTTTATTTCACAGTCTAAGTATGTCAAAGAGATGTTGAAGAAGTTTGGAATGGATGACTCCAAACCTATATGTAATCCTATGGTGATTGGTTGTAAATTTGGAAAAGATGATGATTCACCTAAGGATGATTAGAGCGAGTATAGATCTATGATTGGTGGACTACTATATTTGACTACTACTAGACTGGATATCATGCATGTAGTTTGTCTTGTTGCTATATTTCAAGAAGATCCTAAAGAAACACATGCTGTAGTAGTGAAGAGAATATTTAGATATTTAAGAGGCACACTAGATTATGGTTTGTGGTATCCTAAGGATACTGATTTCAGAGTAAATGCTTATACAGATGTAGATTGGGTTGGTTGTGTTGATGACAGGAAAAGTACAAGTGGTGGTGCATTATTTCTTGGATGTAGATCGGTGCCATGGCTGAGTAAGAAATAGGATTTAGTTTCTTTATCCACTATAGAGGCTAAGTATATTGCAGCAACATCATGTTATGCATAGGTATTATGGATGAGACAAACATTGAAGGATATTAGAGTTGTATTTGACGAACCCATATCTATCTTCTGTGATAATACAAGTGAAATAAACATTTTAAAGAGTCCAATTATGCATTCAACAACAAACATATATCTATCAAGTATCAATTTTTGAGAGAGAAGGTTATGGAGAATGAGGTGAAGCTTGAGTATATTCCTATAAAGGATTAGTGATGCAGGGGCACCCATAGGTCATTTTATGCCTCCAAGGGTCAAAACATGGAATTTTGTTTTGGTTTGTGTTGTTTTCATCTAATAAGGTCTTTCTAGACCATTTCATGTTAGTTGGAGTCTAGGTTGATTCATTAGGTGCATGGTAGGGTCTAAATGAAAAAAATTGTCAAAGTTGCATAATGTTATCAAGCAACTTTTTGCACTTTTTGTCATAAATTGACTTAATGGTGTTTTGTTAGTCCATAATTTACAAAATGGTTGGTGACCATTGGAACATGCTTTTGAATGCTTAAAAATTCCTTGTCTCATCAAAGAGAAGGTTGGTTGATGAAGTTTTGAAGTTGAAGCAACAAAAATAATTTTGTTTCTGCATTTTTTTGCTGCTATTTGGTGTGGCACAGATCTGTATAGACCTGTACTAGTCTGAAATCAATTGGAGATGAAAGTGTATTGAATCTACTTCATTTTTCTTTTATTTTCATGTAATTTCATTAAGTAATGAGGAAGTTGTGCTTGTTTCTTTCCAAATTAGTCTAAACCCTAGGTAGGGTAACCAGTGAATAAGAAAAATGCTTTATTCTCCATTCCACCAGTAGAAACCCTTCAAACTTGGTGGAATGGATTGTGTGGAAATGTATTTTAAGATTCCAATATTGCAGAGCCGAGAGAGGATGTTTGCACTTGAAGGTCTGATATCTCTATGTATCAAACATAGTATACCTTAGAGACTTAGGAAATTTGTTGAAAGGTTATTATGGAATGATCCTTGAGAGAGGAGTAGTGAATTGGGACTTGGTGAGATGTGTGGAAGGTGTGTGCACAACCCTAAAGGCCTTTGAAACCAAAACCTTATTGTTGTCAATCCTAACCGTCCAATTAGGCCTATTCAGGAGGAGGACAGTCAAATTTTGAGCCTTACCATACAAAGAAACCCTACCTCATTTCTTGGTATGTGTCATAAGATCCAAAAGGGTATCTGCAAATATCTTTACATTTTGAAGGTCAAGCCTGCTCCACAATTTATTTCTAAAAAGGTCATTTTGAAAGGCTACAAGGAAGAATGGTGGTTTGTGAAGGAAATCCCATTGATTGATGATTAAGGATTCTCAAGAGTGGTTGTTTGAGTGTGTTGGAACATTGTTCACCCCTACTCTACATCAAATTGGTATCAAAGAATAGGTTGCTATGAAGAGGGAAAATTTGCAGTGAAGAGAAGCAAGAATGCCTTCAAAAGGGAATCCAATCGCCAGAGAGGTGAATGAATTGAAGGAGAAACATGCAAGAGAGAGTGAAAGATTTGATAGAAGCCCTTGCAATCAGGCTTGTTGCAGTTGAAACAAGTCAAAAAAGAGGAATGGTCATAGGAGACTTGAGTGATCGAGAAGGAGAAGAAGAAGGGGAGGAGGAAAACTCCCGAGAAGGGTGTGAAGAAGAGATGTATCCTGATGACTTGGGAATGGAAAAGCTATTGAAGGTATTCAAGGGAGAAGGTCCCAAGATAGCAATGGATTTACCAGTGTATGGAGGAAAATTGGACAATGAAGAACCCTAGATTGGATAGGAGCACTAGACAACTGCTTTCAATATGAAGATGTACTAGAAGAACAAAGAGTGAATTTGGCCAAGACAAAATTGAAGGGCCATATCTTACTTTGGTGGGACTATGTACAAGATGAGAGGAGGAAGAAGGGAAAATATAAAATCACCTCTTGGAATAGGATGGTTGCTAAACTCAAAGGAAAATTCCTACCTAGTGACTATGTCATTCAATTATTTAGAAAGCTTCAAAACCTTAAGCAAAAAGATGTGGATGTGAAGGCCTATACAGAGGATTTCTACAAATTGAGTATAAGGGAAAGGCATGTAGAAGATGATGTGGAAAAAGTGGCAAGATATATCAATGGGCTGAGATACAACCTTCAAGATGAACTAAGCCTCACAAACCCAAGAACAGTGGAAGAGTGTTATCAATTAGCCATAAAGGCTTAAGATAAGTTGAGGAGAGGACAAGAAAAGAAAATCAGGGGTAGAGGAAGGAATTTTAGAGGAAGAGGGATGTTTTTTGGTAGGGGGAAGTCCCAAAGATCACAAGGTGAAACAAGTAACAATCAAGAAAAAAATTCAGACTCAAAGGGCAACTTTAAAGGAAGAAGACCCAACAATAGGGGAAAATTTGGAGGCCAAAGAGGAGGATCAAGTGGATTCACCGGGAAATGTTATAAGTGAAATAAATTTACAAGCCATCAAGCATGGCAATGTACTGAAAATCAGTCCACCACTTCATTTGGAGGAGAAAGAAGAAATCAATTTGTACAAGGAGAGGACAGTGAAGGTGTGAATTCTCCATCACATAATGTTGATCTAGAAGTTGGTGAGTCTCTCATGGTGAGAAGGACTTTGATCAAAGTACCAATGGAGAAGGAACCACCACAGAGAAAGTCACTTTTCAAAACCACATGTAAGTTCCTAGGTAAATGTTGCAAAGTAGTGATTGATTCTGGTAGTACAGACAACTTGGTTTCAGTTGAAATGGTAGAAAAGCTTAAGTTGAAGAGAATCCCTCATACCACTCCATATACAGTCTCTTGGCTTAACAAAGGGAAGAAATTAGTTGCGAATGAACAAAGTTGGGTAGATTTTCACATAGGGGGATATAAGGATAAGGTTTTGTGTGACATAATCCCAATGGATGTTTGCCATTTTATTTTGGGTAGGCCTTGGTAGTATGATATAAAGGAAATCCATGATGGTAGGAAAAACACATATGCCATAGAAAAGGATGGGGTTTATTACACCCTCACACCATTGAAATATGAGAGCCAAGATTCCCAAGTAGGGTCTAGTGTGATGTTGGTCAATGAAAAGGAGTTCTTAAGGACCATGGAAGAGGAGAATGTGGGTTTTGCCATCATAGTAAAGCCTAGATTTGTCATGGCAATAGAAAAGAAAGAAAAGTTTTCTTTGGAGAAATGGATTTATTTTCTAATCCAAGATGATTTTTTATCCAAAGGGGCACAATTATGTATTCCTAAATGTTCAATGAGGGATAACTTGATCAAAGAAAAGCATAGTGGCAGCCTTGCAGGTCATTTTGGTTTGGATAAGACCTTGGAGTAGTTGAAGAGGCACTACTATTGGCCAAAAAAACAAAATAATGTGAGGAACTTTGTTGAAAAGTGCACTATTTGTCAAAAGGCTAAAGGGTGTAGCACTAATGCAGGGTTATATCAACCTCTTCCCATTCTCAATAGGCCTTGGGAATTAATTAGTATGGATTTTGTGATGGGGTTGCATATAACACAAAGAGGTTTTGACTCGGTGTATGTTGTTGTGGGCAGGATTTCTAAGATGGCTCATTTTATACCTTGTAAGAGCACTAATGATGCTTCATACATAGCAGGTCTCTTCTTCAAAGAGGTGGTAAGGATCCATGGTTTGCCTCTTAGCATTGTTTCAAATAGGGATAGCAAATTTGTTGGTCATTTTTGGAGAACCTTGTGGAAGAAACTTGGTACTAATTTGAGTTTCAGTTATGCCTATCACCCTCAAACTAATGGGTAGACCAAAGTGGTGAATAGGAGCCTTGGGAACCTCCTAATATGTCTAACCAAAGAACATTCAACATAATGGGATCTAATTTTTCCTCAACCAGAGTTTTCCTACAATGACTCGGTGAATAAGAGTGTTGGAAAGATTCCTTTTGAGATTGTTCATGGTTTGTAACCCAGGGGTGTGTTTGAATTGAGAGATGTGAGTAGCATGGAAAGGAGGAGTTCTAAAGGTGAACAATTTGTTGTGTCTATGCAAGAGATCCACCAACAGGTCAAGGACAATCTTCAAAGGAGTGTAGACAAATATAAACACAATGTTGATCTAAAGAGGAGAGAGGTTCACTATAAGGTTGGGGATTTGTTTTTGGCTCATTTGAGGAAGAAAAGGTTTCCTAATGGGTAGTACTCTAAACTACAAATGAAGAAGATAGGGCCATGCAAAGTGGTGTATAAGTTTGGAGAGAATGCATATGAAATAGAGCTTCCTCCTGGTGTTGTCATTTCTCATATTTTTAATGTTTTTGATCTTTACCCTTACAAAGGGGATGTTGTTGAAAGTGATAATTTAGGTTCATCATCTTTATCAGATGAGGAATGGGTCAGAGATATCCCACCAAGCTAGCCTTTGGAGTTGGAATGCATTTTGGACACAAAGGAGCTCAAGAAGACAAGAAACAAGGTATATTTTTAGTATCTAGTCAAGTGGAAGGGTCTACCTCATGAAGATGCCACTTGGATGTCTGAGAATGATATAATCAAGCATGGATATATTGTTGTAGGTCTATCCTCAAGTGGGACTTGAGCTTTCTTTCCCTTGGGAGTATAGTGCAGGGGCACCCATAGGTCATTTTATGCCTCTAAAGGTCAAAACTTGGAATTTTGTTTTGGTTTGTGTTGTTTTCAGGTAATAGGGTATTTCTAGATCATTTCATGTCTATTGGAGTCTAGGTTGAGTCATTAGGTGCATGGTAGGATCTAAATGAAAAAAATTGTCAAAGTTGCATAATGTTGTCAAGCAACTTTTTGCACTTTTTGTCTTAAATAGACTTAATGGTGTTTTGTTAGTCCATAATTTAAAAAATGGTTGGTGACCATAGGAACATGCTTGTGAATGCTTAAAAATGCCTTGTCTCATCGAAGAGAAGGTTGGTTGATGAAGTTTTGAAGTTGAAGCAATAAAAATAATTTTGTTTCTGCATTTTATGAACTTTTTTTTTGCTGCTATCTGGTGTGGTACGGATCTATACGACCTCATACTAGTCAAAAATAAATTGGAGATGAAAGTGTATTGAATCTATTTCCTTTTTCTTTTGGTTTCATGTAATTTAACTAAGGAATAAGGAAGTTGTGCTCGTTTCTTTCCAAACTGGTCTAAACCCTAGGTAGGGTAACCAATGAATAAGAAAAATGCTTGATTCTCCATTACACCAGTAGAAACCCTTCAAACTTGGTGGAATGGACTATGTGGGCATGTATTTTAAGATTCCAAGATTGTAGAGGCAGAAGAGGATGTTTGCATGTGTGGAGATGGCTTGAAGGTCTCATGATATCTCTATGTATCAGATCTAGAATACCATAGAGACTTAGGAAATTTGTTGAAAGGCTATTGTGGAATGATCCTTGAGAGAGGACTAGTGAATTGGGACTTGGTGAGATGTGTGGAAGGTGTGTGTACAACTCTAAAGGCCTTGGAAACCAAAACCTCATTGTTGTCAAGCCTAACCGCCCAATTAGGCCAATTCAGGAGGAGGACATTCAAATTTTGAGCCTTACCATACAAAGAAACCCTACCTCATTTCCAGGTATGTTTCATAAGAGCTAAAAAGGTATCTAAAATTTTCTTTACATTTTGAAGGTCAAGCCTACTCCACAAGTTATTTCTAAAAAGGTCATTTTGAAAGGCTACAAGGAAGAATGGTGGTTTGTGAAGGAAAGCCCATTGATTGATGATTAAGGGTTCTCAAGAGTGGTTGTTTGAGTGTGTTGGAAAATTGTACACCCCTGCTCTACATCAATCAGACTGCTGATATATTTACTAAGGCTCTTCCTAAGGATACTTTTGAGTATCTTCGGGAGAATTTAGGGGTTATTTCCCCTCCTTTCCTGAACTAGATGCATATAGAGGTGCATAAGTCCAGTGTATCTATGGATCTATCTCTTTTTTCTAGACTGATGTTGGCGGCTACCTCTTAGGGGCAGTAGGTAGTATCATGTTTTTTCATTGTGTTTCTGATTGAGTTGGGTGTACTCTTAAGGGGGAGTATTCAAAGAAAGAATTATTTTGTTCAGTGTCAATGAGGGAGAACACTGCAAAATTTTATCCTTTTCCATTGATGTCAAAGGGGGAGAAAGAATCATGTGAAAAAGAAAGGTTTCAAGAATGTTGTGAACTATTGTGTGGTCTTTGGTGGCTTTTCACATCTTGTGTTGCCATCAATGACAAAGGGGGAGATTGTTTCAAGAATGATGGTGTTGGCATTGATGTCTACAGGAAGTCTACTGATTGGTGTTGTCATTGATGTCAACTATGGGATGAAGACATTGAGGATATTGAGAAAATTGTTGAAAAGAGGAAAATAGGTTGTGCATGTATAGTTGAGACCTTGAGGAAGTGTTTTAAGTACATGGAGATATTATTTTATTGCAAAGTCTGAAGATGATGAGTTGGAATGAAGTAATGTGCTAAGATGATGTCTCTGGTACTTGGTTTCCAAGTGCTTTTGAGAAAATTTAATAAACAAAGTAAACCGTGTTGTGCAAATGATCATAATGTGCTATGATATTGTGCTCTATGTTCTTTTAGTGTTGATGCTATGCCTATGCAGATCTTAC
This sequence comes from Sequoia sempervirens, assembly GCA_007258455.2. Classification (NCBI taxonomy): domain Eukaryota; kingdom Viridiplantae; phylum Streptophyta; class Pinopsida; order Cupressales; family Cupressaceae; genus Sequoia; species Sequoia sempervirens. The sequence goes on along the minus strand of VDFB02075321.1, from coordinate 209,238,867 downwards.
AAGTTATTCAAGGTTGATAGAGGTTGCTATATTCAAAATTTTGGTTTCTGGATTGTTGTACAGTGCAAGATATTTTCACCAGCGTGTGAACTAGTTGTTCAGTGATGTTTTCTATTGTCTGGGAGAAACGTATTTTATCTGCATTTCTCTACTATTTGGTTTCAGTTTGTGCAGATTTTGAAAGTTGCTTATAATTTTTTTGTCTTTATGTATTCAAGTTTCTACTTGAATTGGTGTTGTACAATGTGAGTTTCATTTATCAATTTGCAATTAAGGATTATCAATTGTTCTGAGTTAAAGTATTTTTTGATGTGAGTTTGGATGAAGTGTTTGATGAATCTTATGTAGTTCATGGATTTTTCTAGATTAAGTTCAAGTAAATTATGTTGTCTAGAACTTTCAGCTTCATCTAAGGAAGTGTGCACTTAATGTCTATGGTGTTTTGCATGGGTGTTGGCCGACCTTGTGTTTAACACTACATTCAAAGCTTGTGGAAGCATGTTGGAGTGTGTTGGGATCTATTTGGGTCCTAATTAAGGATTTATGTAGGTCTCCTTTCATTCCTATCCACAACAGGAATGTTTAGATGCTGACCTATTTTGAATTTGAATGTATAACGGCTAGTGGTCAACATTGGAGAAAGTTATTAAGGTAGTTTGATATAAATATGTATGGTATTGATGCAAGAGGGTGTGGAAAGAGTAAGAAGCAAGATAGATGTGAGATTGTTGCAAGTGATGTGTGTGATGCGAAATTAAGCAAAGTAGTGTGAACTTTATGTTAGGGTTCCTAAAGGAAGTGAGTTGAAGGCATCCGATATCTTTCATTTTAGATTGTGAAAGTGTGCAAGAAATTATGGTGGACTCCTTTTTGCATGACAAGTTTTTTCTTTGTGCAACTTTCTTCTTCTATCTTCTTGTTTTCTTTTTGTGGCAGTGATCCCTAGCTATGAGCCTTTTGGACAGTGTGTCCTATTTTGGAAGTGAGCCCCTTTGTACCAGTTTTGTTATTACTTATATTATGAGCTAATCTTCATCGTGGTTTTTCCCTCGTTGAGTTTTCTATGTAAATCTGGTGTTCTCATGTGTATGGTGTTGTGATTTCAGTTTATGTTATCTACATTTCATGTTTAATCAACTTAAAAGAATAAGGGTTTAATGAATGTTTGTGGATCTATTTACTGTTGATGGTTTTGAAGGTTTAATTTGCTAAAACTAATTCACCCCCCTCTTATTTGTCTTGTTCATTTCAACACTAAATATATTTTTACCTTGATTAATCCCAATAATCCTTCAAAATATATCTACACAAGAAAAAAATTATTTTGATTAAAAATTAAATATTTAATTAATTATTATCCTCATACTTCATAATTAATCAAATTAATTATTTGATAAATTCCCCTCCACCATCACATTTAATTAATGCTCCATTCCTCAAAGGTTAATTAATTAATTTATTTTAATAACATGTTTTTTCACAATCCATGATAATATTGCTAATATTTTTGGATTGTAACTATGTAATTTTTTAGCATCAACATTTTGGATCATATTCCATAATCTTCTCTCTAACTACATCTCTTCCTAATGATGGATCATGGAGTATGATTTGAGAAGTTGATGCTAAAAATTTTCACATAGTTACAATCCAAAAATCTTTAATATAATTTATTTTAATTTAACCTTAGTATTTATTTCCCTAAGTCCTCCAATCTTAATTAAGTTAATTAATCTTTGATTAATTAATTTAATCCACCTCCTAATCCTTTTTAATATTTCTTCTCATTTTTAATTCCTCTCACTTCCCCAAACTTGTAGTCATGTGACATGTGTCCTCCAAAACTTATTAAATTCTTGCGTGCACATGTCACTTTCCTTTCTAAGTCATCCTTTGACCTCCCTTCCTATTGGATGCTCACACATGTGTGAAATCCTCTTCCCCATGGAGCCACCCTACACTTTCCTCTTCTTCCCATTTTTCACACTTCCAAGCCTACACCTCTTTCACTTTGCCACTTTTTTTTTCCACTTGTCATCTCCTTGTTCTTCCCAATGTGTGCTTACACGTGTGAGCACACCTTGATCTCTTCCCCATGCCACATGTCACATTCACATGTCTTTGTTGCAAGTATGAATTGTGTTCATTGATTTCAATTGGTTGTTGTTTTCATTGATGTCAACCATGTGTATGGAAGCTGGTTCTTGGATGTATATGTTGAGGATATTGAGAAAATTGTAATAAAGAAGGTTTGCAGGTTGTGCATGTATAGTTGAGATGTTGAAGAAGTGTAATGAGTACATGGAGTTATTCTTATGTTGCTATGTCTAGAAGTGTTTTAGAGTGAATTATGTGCTACAATGATGTTTCTAGTACTTGGTTTCCAAGTTATTTTGAGAAAATTTGATAGATAGTGAAAACAATGTTGTGCAGGTGTTCAGTGTTTGCTCTGGGATGTGCTACACATTTCTTTTGGTTTGATGCTATACTTGTGTGGATCTAAGGTATTGTTCATGGATTTTGGTAGTTGTATCTAGAATTTGGGCTTCTGGATCATCGTACAGTGTGAGATATTTTCACCAATGTGTGAATTGTGCATTTCAGTGTGTCTGGTTGTGGTCTAGTAGAAATGTATTTGCTCTGCATTTCTCTGCATTATGGTTTCAGGACTTGCAATTATGAGAATAGGTTGATAAGTTTTCTCTCTTTCTTGGTTCAAGAGGATTTGAGATTTGGTGTTTTTGGTGATGAGTTTCTAAGTTACAGTGTATTTTAGTGATTAACAGGGTTATTCAAATGTACAAAATGATCATAGTCTTCAAGTGAAGTTTTTTGCGAAGCTTCTAGATGAATTTACATGTGTTCATTGCATACTCCAAATTGTTTTCAAGTGAATTTTGTTGTCCGAAAATATTGGACTAAGTTAAGGATGTGTGTGCTTAATTGTTTTATGTGTTTTGCATGTGCATTGGCCGACCTTATGTTAAACACTACTTGCAAAGTTCATGGAAGCGTGTTGAGGCATGTTGAGACTCATTTAGGTCCTCATTAAGAATGTGTTTGGGTCACCCTCATTCTCTTCCACTGCGAGAATACTTTGGCGTTGACCTAATTTGAATTTGTAAATGCAAATTATGTATGGCCAATCTTGGAAGGGTTTCAAGTTTGAAGATGGTATAAGTATGAGTTGATATGTGTGTGAGGTACATAAAGAGATGTGAGATATGTTTGTGCAATGCGAGTTTGAGTAGATCAGTGTTAATTTCAAAGTGTTGAGTTCTTGAAGGCATTGAGTTGAAGGTGTACTCTATCTTTCAAGCATGTCTGCAAAAGTGTGAGCAAATTGTGGTAGAATCTTTGTTGGATTGAGATAGTTTTCTCTCTATAGAAATTCTCTTCTATCTTCTTTGTAATTTTGTGGCAGTGAGCCCTCACTGGACAATGTGTCTTGTCTTGGTAGTGAGCCTTTGTATTCAGTTTTGGAATTATTTATATTGCGAGCTAATCCTCACCGTGGTTTTTCCCTCATTAGTTTTTCCACGTAAAATTTGGTGTTCATGTGTATTGTTTATATGGTTTTATTGCTTTTAGTTTTTGTTTCTACATTGAATGATTAAACACATTAGTAAAGTAAGGGTTTTGTGAATGCTTATTGATCTAACTTCTTTTGAGGGTTTTGAGGTTTAAAATTGCTACAATTGATTCACCCCCCTCTCAATTGTCTTGTTTGAAAATTTCCACCTTGTGACACTTGTCACAAATGCTAACATTTCATTCTCTCCTTCAATCTTAGTCATCCATCTCACAATAGGATCTTGGCCCTCCATTCATCCTTCTAAAAATCTATAAATTGGAGCCTTTCCATTCCATTTGGATCATCTCATGTTTGCTAATATTATGTTGAATTCATCATCCAAATCTCTTCCATACCAAGGTTATGATACATTGGAGAGCAACCACATAGTTTCACTATCAAGAGAAAATCAAGTGAAATAGGTGCTTTGCTTCATCTCTATCAATGAGGTGAGGAGGGTAAGAGATTGAGGTAATTGTTGGTTATTACTTTAATCTTTCTTTTTTTTCTCTTATCATTTCTCATCTTTAGGACCTACAACACAAAATGTAAATGGTTTCAATTTTTTTCTTTGACACATGAATACTACAAGAAAATGGGTCAATAAATAACAATAAATATTAAAACTAATATTAGAAATTTTGAAAGAAAATCTCATTGATGTGGTGCTAGTTGTACCCAAAAAATAGAGTTAGCAAAAGTACAAATAAACCATACCACTATGAATAGGAAAAAACACATGAATTTAAAAAATGGTACTCATACCTGAGTCCTTTTTTTTAAGTTATTAGGCAAGGCTCCAAAACTAGGATTTCACACCAACAACTAAGAAAAATATGATTTATAAAAATATAGGATCCCTATGAAAAAAATCAATTATACCAATACAAAGAGCATGAAAGTCTAGCCTATTTCAAAATAATTATCAAAAAATTACATTTTTATGGCCAAGTTAAGGTCATTTAAAAATTTCCTCCTTGATTGAAATTTGCAATGAAGAGGGGGTAAAAGGCTAGTGGTTTCTTGGTAAAAACTAGGTGGTGACTTGGTTGGGTACAACTAGGGAGGTGGAAGGTAAATTACTAGGTAGAGGGGGGAAAAAATAGGCTGAGGGAGGTGGTGGCAACTAGGTGGAGGGGATGGTGACCAAGATGAGGGAGCAGTGATAGGGTGCTGACTAGGTAGAGGTGGTTAGACATGGTAGTTGGAGGTAGTTGGGCATGTTGGTTGCTAAATTTTTCTAAACTAGACAATTTCTTTATAGTTGATTGCTAGTTTCTCTACCCAAAGGTAGGGGTTTTAAAGCCCAGTGATGGGTGTAGGACCTTGAATTATTTATCTAGGAGCATGTGATGCACGAGCAATCCTATAGACCAAAAAAAATGTATTTAATTTCTCATTTTTGGTTGTGTTGTCTTGCAAGCTTGATTTATTTTAAAATTATTTTCTTCTCTTGCTCCTTCAACAACAATTTATTTTGTAAGGTTGATTAATTAAGTTGTATTTGGGATTAATGTTGCTAGAAATTGGTGTTTTTAAAAAAAATTTATTTGTGGCACAAAATCCCATGCCCAAGTTGGGGGATGCCATTTTTGGCATCTTGTAGCTCCTCTCTGAATTAAAAATTTTCATCAAATGAAAAGAGAAAAAAATTTGGACACCTAGAAGTGGAGGTAGTGGAATGAGATAGTGGAAGGAAATTTTAGCAAAGAATTTGAATTTCTTGCCTAGAAAATGTAAGAGGGGAGTAATGGAGGAATGGGACACCCAAAAAACAAAAGAACATGATTGAAGGTAGCTGGCCTCTGAAGGAAATTGCAATGCCCAAGTTTGGGGAATGGAAAAAGGAAGGAAAATATGAAGAATATGATAGAGAAGTGAAGAACAACCAGAGAAACCTTGCATTGGTTTCTAGGAATGGATTTTTCAAGGATTTGGAGACACATTTTTTGTTTCTTGTAGCTGATTATGAAGCTCTTGGATCTAATTCAAGTAGTGGTTGTGTGTTCAATATTGCATGTAGTAAAGTTTTGGTGGTGACTAATTTGCTCCTTGTAGCGTGTTATTGTAGACAATGCAAGCTTGAATATAATGAGAAATATAAATTCTCTCTCAAAAATTATATTATGTGTGATATTTATTTCTTTGGAATGCACTCTCTATAGTTTCAATTCATCATTTAAAATAAAATTCCTTGGTTGAGTGATTTGGGTTTTGTTGCAACTATTTTGATGTTGCTTGAATCTACTTGTTGAATGTGGGAATTTATGGGTTTTTTGAGTTTTCAGCTATAAAATTTGAGGGGTATTGTTGGGAGAAAAGTGATGATATACTTACCTTCTTGTATATGAATATGGGGGCTTTCATTATCCAATGTTTCAGTAGAAAAGACATTCATTAGATGGTTCAAAATAATTTTTGAAAGAAGGTTTGTCATGAGTTTTGAGTGCAGTTTCAGAGTTGTATGAATTTGCTTCGTGGGGCTACAATATCCAAAACTTATTTTTTTAGAGACTTAGTCTTTACCCTTGCATCAAATGGTATCAGAGCCAATGTTCCTAAGTTTGCAAATAGAGCACCAAACGTGAGGTAGTCCAGCACCAAGATCTATGAGTGTAGTGTGTGAGTATATTATTGTTCTTCAACAGAGGTTAAGGTTGGGTAGAAGGTGCACAAAGAGAGGTGTGTCCTCTAGAAACTTTTGTTGGGTAGAGGATAGTTGTTGAATGTGAGTGAATTTTTTGTAGATAGTCAGGTGTGAAGATGAATTTAAAAAAGAGAATGAATATTGTTTTGAAGAGACCAATTGTGTGGATAGCTATTAAGTAGTACCTGAGAAATAAAATTTATGAGATGATAATAAACATCTATTTGAGATTGGATAGAATAGAGGCTATGAAAAATAGAGTTGTTAACAATGTGAGTGATTGTAATAAAGAATTTCATGTAGATGGCATGGTGAAGGAGAGAAATATAGTTGAAGAAATAAATAATGAAGTTGTAGAGGTTGAGGATGAGAAAGAGGAGAGTGCAAAAATGGGTGAGAATCCTTTGGAGGACAAGAAGGTATTGGATAGTGCATATGAGAGTGGAGTAGAGTTGGAGAATACAAAACCTATTGTTGTTGTGGACAAAGAAGAGAAAATAGTTAAGGAAGTTTTTTTATTTTTGTATGTATGTTGATTTGTTTGTAAGTGAAGTAAGTGAAACAGATGGAGAAGTGAAAGTGGGGCTCTTTGATGGTCCCATCTTTGATGAATAAATTGGTGAAGATGAAGAATATTTCATATTGGGAGAGGATATAAAAAGGATATAAAAGTTTTTAAATGGAGAAGTGATCGGGGAAATGAAAAAGAAAAATTATGAATCCTATATCTTATTTGCTAACATTTCTTTGAATGCAGCTATAAAAGAAAATATAGCAAAGTGTCAAGCATATGGTACTAAATAAGAAGAGATCATCATACAAGAGGATAATGAAAAGAAAGAGGGAAAAGGATAGAAAGTGTTCGCAACTGAAATATGTCATTTTGAAGGCATAGAAGTGGAGGTTGCAGCAGTTGGAAAAGAATAACTCACATTGACAAGAGTTGGAGAAAAAGTTGCAACAATGAATAAAGAGGAAGAAGAGGATGAAGGAAAAATAGGTGCTAAATTTGTATAAGTTCAATTAATTCATTTCCATGAATTTGTTAAAGCTAATTCATACACGGGTGATGAAGGTGATAAGATAAAGTGGGAAGATGAATTATGGTATAGTCAAGAAAATTTCATTAGAGAGAAAGAGAGGGAAAATGAAGGAAGGGAGAGATAAAAAGGTACAAAGTAAGGTGAAGAGGAAGAAAAATCAAGAGGATAAGGAAGAATGATGGATGAAGAATAAGCATACTTGATCTACAAATGTTTATGATCCCAACTCATGAAACATTTCTTCTTACCTAGGTTGTTTAATGTAGGAGCATTCAGGTGCATGGGAAATCCTACACACCAAAAAAAGTGTTGTCATTAATTTCTCATTTTTAGTTGTGTTGTCTTGTAGGCATGATTTATTTTAAAATCATTATCTTCTATTGCTCCTTCGACAAGTCATTTTGTAAGGTTGATTAATTAAGTTTAATTTGGGATTAATGGTGCTAGAAATTAGTGTATGTTTTGAAAAACTAATTGTGCAACAAAATCCCAAACCTAGGTTGGAGGAGGCCATTTTTGGCATCTTGTAACTCCTCTTTGAATTTAAAATTTTCATCAAATGAAAAGGGAAAAGAATTTGGACACCTGGAAGTGGAGGTAGTGGAAGGAAATTTTAGCAAAGAATTTGAATTTATTGCCTGACAAATGTAAGAAGGGATTAATGGAGGAATGGGATGCCTAGAAAAGTAGAGAACATGATTGAAGTTGGTTGAATTCTAAAGGAATTTACAATGCCCAAGTTTGGGGAATGGAAAATGGAAGGAAAATATAAAGAAAATGATAGAGAAGTGAAGAACAACCAGAGAAACCTTGCCTTGGTATCCAAGAATGGAGTTTTAGGGATTTTGAGACACATTTTCCATTACCTATTGTTGGTGTGAAAGGGGTACTTTATCTAACTAGTTTAGTTACTTTCTAGTTATCCACTTAACTTCTCTTTACACTAGATTAAGTTTACAAAGAGATAAGGTTGTTGAGATTTAATGACCCTGAGTTGTCACACCTCATAGGATGACAACACATGCCATAATCTTATTACATCATCTCTCTCCCCTTGGCCTATATAGCCAATGGTTTCCCTTTGTAATATCGTCCAATTCATATAATTCTCAAGCTCATTGTAGCTTTTCCTCTTGAGTAGAATACATTTTATTCTTGCTCATCTCTTATTTTTGTATTTGTTTTCCTTCATTCATTTGCATCTTGGGTAGGTTATTTAGCCAAATCTTATATGGTATCAGAGCAATTGTGAGTTGTTGGTTAGCAATATTTAAGGAAATCTAGGAGTGTCGAGATGATATTTTTCAAAGCACATGAGTATGGTCTTCTCTTGCATCTTTGGATGATCTGGAGAATCAAAAAAGTGTGAAGAAAATTCTAGTTTTTGGGGGATTCAAACATTGAATTTCCAGTTGCAAGTTTTTTTAAGCTTCTTGGAGAAATTTTGAGCTCACCATTGAGTTTAGAGTAGCTAAGAAAGTCAGATTTTCCTTTTCTTTCATCTAAATCAGACACCGGAAGCTAGATCTGCAAGAATTTGAAGTGAAGGGTTCATTGCCATATCCAACAAGGAACTGCCATTTGGGAGCATTTTGAGTCAAACCCGACCCCACCATTGCACTCAAAAGGCTCGAAAATGTTAAAATCAACTATTAATTTATCGATTTTGGTTGAGTTTGCAAAAAAACATTTTTTTTTGTTCAGGCTCATACCAATTTAAACATTCAAAAAATCAAATTTATGCATTTTAAAAAATGCAATTTTTTTCAAAGTTTTAAAAAATTAGGTACTACGCTCTACACATACCAGTACCTACAAAAAAGGTATGAAGGAACCCTATGGCCCTGTGCCCCATAAAGGCATGTGGGTACCATGGGGCTTGTTCCCTTTATGGTTGTAGTGTTTTTTAAGGCATTTAAAGCCCCATGTGGGGTGTGAGGGAGGCTACGACCCCCTCACCCCCCACTATTTGTTTTTTTTTTTAAAAAAAAAATAGAAAAACTTTTATTAATATATTTTAATTAATCTTTTAAATAAATAAAATTATAGTTTTTAATATTTTATATTAATTTTTTAATTAAATTTTTAATTAAATAAAACTTTTAATAATTTTTCCTTAATAATTTTTTAAAGTTTTTTAATAAAAATTTTAAATAAAGTTTTTCTTTAATAATTTTTATTAAAGTTTTTAATAAAACTTTGTTAGTTTTAATAAAAATTAATTTTCTTTATTAATATTTTTAATAAAGTTATTAATTAAATTTTTATTAAGTTTTAAAAAAATCAAATTTTCATTAATAAGCAAAATTGGAAAACTTTTTTTTGATTGATCGTCGAGCTTTGTATTGTACCATTCATGGTGTTCCTCCATCTAACATCCAACAGGGTTCAGTTGTTCTTGACATTATGACGACATCCCAATCAAAGGGCATATTTTACAATCACAAGATAGTTGTCAATTTCAAAGTTGATTGCTTCTTGGATTCTTCATTGAAGTTTCTAGATTTGCATTATTGATGTTGTCCAAATAACTCCTGTATGTAAAAGATGTTGTAAATGCATTAAAATAAAGTGCCACAATCTTGTCACTTCAGTGTAATCTGCCATATATATTTCAAGCTTCTTAGGATTGATCTACATGTATCAAGTGCCAAATCCTATATACACAGCGAATGCAGTGCCTAGTTACCCATGCATTTTGGTGTGATGGACTAGATACAATATGGGCAATCATGTTATGGAAGCAATCTCCTTGTATTCAAAGGGTCAGGTTCTACATCCAAAGAGTTGGTACCTATATTTTCAACTAATATCTAGTTGAGTAGTGTCCAAAATCAATGATACTCATACAAACTATGTATCAAATCTATAATTTTGAGCATTCAAGAGTATCTAGTTGATACATGCGCAATGGTCTCTTTGATTTTGATCTTATTCTTGTTGCAGTGTGGGATTCCTTAGCAGTTCTTCATCGATAGTTACAACTTCTTCAACTATTTTTTGGAGTATTGACATAATTGGTTAGGATTTTTATTCCCAATGGAGTTTCTCCTTTCCTATATATTTGTAAATGGGTACATTTAGATCATCTTTCTCCATCCCCACATTCACATGCTTCCACAGTGACAAATTATGCAGATACTCATCAGTTGACAGTTTCAACTCAGTCTCTATTCATGTTGACATCTTCTGCAATGGTGCTTGATTTTTTATATCAGTGTTTTTCACCATTTGGCATCTTTCTAGAGTAGCATTTGGATGACTCATCATCATCTTTGGTTGATGCTCTACATCAGTCTTCACATTGTTTTACATTGTCACCTTCTTCAGTTAAGATTAAGATTCCTAACATTGTGACATTTGAGCCAATTCCAAAAACTTATTTCTTTTAGAAATAATAATATATCCCGCATGTATCATTTTTTCTATGTTTTCCTAAGGGGAGCAAATTTTTTTTACAATCTTGGACCATCTTCAGAGTTTTGTGTTGAGCATCCACCATTAGTGCAGGATATTGTACATTTAGGAGGTTCCACTTGACCTTCCTTGTTTGTTCTTTCTTATGGGGGGGATTTTTCCTCACATAGGGTTTTTTCCTTCACATTTTCTCGAGAGCATTTTTCACTATTTTTTTTCTTTTTTGGAGAGGAGTTTTGTCACATTGGGTTTTCTCCTTTTCTTCATTTGTGAGAGATTTATTTGTACATGGGTACCTCATCAGGCCTAGTAGCTAAGACCCATCTTTGTATCTTTTCATTATATATACTTCTCCCTAAGTTGTGCTTAAGGGAGGGTGTTGGTGTGAACTTGGGGTACTTTATCTATCTAGTTTAATTACTAACTAGTTATCCACTTAAGTTCTCTTTACACTAGGTTAAGTTTACATAGGGATAAGGTTGTCGAGCTTTAATGACCCTAAGTTGTCACACCTCACAGGATGACAACACTTGTCATAATCTTATTACATCCTCTCTCTTCCCTTGGCCTATATAACCAATGGGTTCCCTTTGTAATATCATTCAATTCATATAATTCTCAAGCTCACTGTAGCTTTGCATTCTCTTGAGTAGAATATAGTTTATTCTTCCTCATCTCTTATTCTTGCTTTTTATTTCCTTCATTCATTCATTTTCATCTTGGGTAGAATATTTAGCCAAATATTACACCTATATTTGATTATGAAGCTCTTGGATCTAATTTGTAGTGGTTGTGTGTTCAATCTTTCCTGTAGTAGAGTTTTGGTGGTGACTAGTTTTCTCCCTATCGCTTGTTATTGCAGACAATGCAAGCTTGAATATAATGAAAAATATGAATTCTCTCTCAAAATTTATATATGTGTGATGTTTATTTCTTTGGAATGAAATCTCTATATTTTGAATTCATAGTTTAAAACAAAACTCCTTGGTTGAGTGATTTGGGTTTTGTTGCAATTTTTTTGATGTTGCCCAAAGCTAGTTGTTGAATGTGGGAATTTATGGGTTTTCTAAGTTTTCGGCTATAAAATTGGAGGGTTATTGTTGGGATAAAAGTGAGTATCTACTTACCTTGTTGTAGATGAATATGGGGGCTTTCATTATCCAAGTTTTCAGTAGAAATGGCATTCATTAGATGGTTCAAAATAATTTTTGAAAGAAGGTATACCATGAGTTTTTAGTGTAGTTTCAGAGTTGTATGAATCTGCTTTGTGGGGCTACAATATCCAACACTTATTTTTTTTTATTCCTAGTCTTTACCCTTGCATCACTTGTAAGTTGCAAGGTATGGGATACCCTACATACTTCATGTATGCAATAAATTTTGTCTTTTTCTTAATTTGTTTTATTTTAATCTTTTTAAATTTTTATTTAAAAAATAAAAAATTTAATTAATAAAATTTTAAAAATTATACTAGACGCTTGTGTATAAGCTATATGGCCTCTTCAATAAAAATTGCCTCATGCTACAACTTTGTCTAAATTAATTTTTTTATATGGATATATATGTTTTGATGCCTTCTAGATCCAATGGTAAAGTCCATTTTGTGCCAAAGTGCTCTAAATGTAGGTGAACTATAAAAAGTTAACCAAACTCTACCTAAAAAATATGTCCAAATCAGGCTAACAAAATTTAAAATTTGGGATTAAATTAGGACCAAGGGGTCTCACAAGGCAATGCCAAAATGTATGCTATGGAATTATAAAAAAAGTAAAAAATATAAATGATTAAAGCATAGTTTTCTAAAATTAAAAAAAACTTCTAGGGAAAACATTAAAGTGTTATTTGGTCATGTTTTGATGGAGTGTGGAAGCTTAACATTTGTGTAAAATTTATGTACTATAGACTTGTAAAATTCTCCATATGATGGATCAAGAAAGAATAGGTGGATTTATAGATTTTGGATGAGAAGATGCATGATTGAGATTGATTCTCCTTATTTACATTATCTTTGATTTATTGCATTTATGAATGTGCATAGATTTTATTTGTAGAATGCAAAAGAGGATAATTAATCAATTATTCTATATAATTAATTAATTGTGTGCATGAGTTTGAAAATTGATTAATTAATTAAGAAGGAATTAACTAGCTAATTATTAGGCTAATATAATATTATCATATAGTGCAATTAATTAATTAAAAATAATAATTAATCAATGTAGTGATGTTAGGGGGAATTAGATAGGATGAACTAATGTGCAAAATTGATGATAGAAGGTGGTATAATTTAGGTGTCTATACTTCCTTTCATATTTTTTAATAGGTTAATATAAGTATCACAACCATCATGTTCTTATTGCAAAGGTTTATTTTTAGCACACAAACTTCCAAATAGTATTTCTATAGTGTGATAACACATTTTCATCACAATGCTTTCAAATTGATATTAGAGCTTTATAAAGGTGTATCCTATGATGTCCTATTATTTTTATATTTTATCTTGGATTTAATGTTGTGTAACTTATAACCCTAGTTAAGGAAGAGCTAACTTAGCTATTTAGCACATATTTAAACCTTGTGTCAATTTATATGAATTCATAAGATTATTGGTCCTAGGTAGGTTCATGGTTAAGATGGTATTGATTTATAAATAATATATCTTTCCACTCACAACATAAGAGAGATCAATTATACATTATATTTAGTATATCTATGGAGAAACCATTTAATAATGCACTCATGATTCTTATCACATGTTCATATGAAAATAGACCACTATTAGAGTCAATGCTAAGATACTTCATCTTTACTACAAAAGATTCTTCATTTGGCATTGAAAGGTAGATATTAGTCACTAATTTTGGTAGAAATCAAGAATTTATAATATTAGATGGAATCATATTATAAATTAGGATAAGAATAGTGATTTGAGGGTCAAAAAACTTTTATGTTCTTGTATATTTAATATTTAGGTCTTATTCTAATTGTAAGCCCTTACAATAAATACTAATGATGTATTTCAAACTATGATCCAATAAAATTATTGTTCTACGTATTTCTTGTGTGTTTATATTACACTATATGAAATTGTGAGTGTTTCGTATTAATCCTAAATGATTGGATAACACTTAATTAGATCCTTCTTTTATGGCTAGATCATTTCTATTTCATTTGTTTAGTCTCATTAAGGTCTTATACCTTTGTTACATAGTCTCATAAACCCTACCTTAAATTCACGATTGAATATAGCTCTATTTTTATATCATGGATTCTTATAGACCTATATCCTTGACTTCCAATCACGGTTCCATTATTGATTTTAATTTTTTTATATAACTTGTGACATGTGATCCTCTTTTTCTTGATTAGTTAATGACATGTTATCATAAGAATGTGATACTATTATCTATGGAAGCATTGCATCACCACATGCGAATTTTCTCCTCCTTTAGGGACTTAATCATTTATTTTCCCCACATTTTCAATATAATTATTATATTTTTCCATAATTTTCATATCTCACTATTTATTCTATGGATCTAGTGATAGTAATATGATTCATCCAAATCATACACTATCTCTGAGCATATTTCCTTCACATGATTTAATTCATGATACATCTATTGTGAAGGATACTTGTAATATAATTATACCTTCTATTGCTATGAATAATACATTATATATGAAGGTACTTCTCCTTTACCAATGCATACATTGTTACACCTTGTGATGATATTATTTCATGTCATTATAGCTATAATTTATAGATACCTAATTTTATATGACATAAATATTATTATAATTATGATATATTTTATGATGATCATATTTATGCATCTCATGTTAGCACTATGGGTTTTCATGATATATAATCACATAAAAATTCATCCCATGATGATGGCATACATATTGATGATATTTCTTTAGACTCTCATTTACTAACTATTGACACTTCATTTCCTTCTCCTACATTACATTATGATATTATGAGTCTTAGTGAGGGGTTAATACATGATTACTATGACAGTACAATAATTTTTTATTTCATATTAAATAATTCTTACTCATTAAGTATAAATACTTGGAGGATGTTATATTATTGATTAATGGATTTACATTCTATTTGAGTGATAAATATTTGATATTTATTTAATACATCTTGTTTAATTTAAACTTATTTCATGAACATGGAACATACATCCATTTATTTTTTTCAAAACCTAGTTCTTGTAAGGATAGTCAAAACATAGTGATTCCTTCACGTGATTTATTTTTTGATCTTACTATCTACATGGCTTATTCATATACTAAAATTAATTTTCATCATACACATGGATGTTCTAAGGTCAGAGGACTTACATTCAAACATAAATTCCAATACTCTATAAAAATAAACATTGATAATACTCTTAAGCTCACAACTCCCTCACTTCATGAGGCCAATCAACTATAAGAATATGTCATTTATGTGAATCAGTTGGTCCTATCACCATAACAAAACATATTTTGGTTACACATGAAATAAAAGAGAAAGATCTATTATGATTCACAACTTCATTTCTTGGATATCCTTATTATTAATTGTCAAATTTAATGTTTTTTCTTACTTTTATCAGCTATATGTTTATGATTCTATGTTCCTAGTTAGTATGTGGATGATACAAAGACACATTTAGTGTTGTGCGATGATATGTGTGAATTTTAACATGTGTTTTTTGTGTCACTTCTTCCTTATGTTTTTCATTTTTTCCTATTTATCCTTTTGATTATGTTGTGTATGTTATGATCTCCCTTGACCATTCATTCATTTACTTTGTATGTTTTTACACTTTTCCCCTTTGATTATACCATGCTTTTTCCTCTTATTTCACCTTTTATATTATAGTTATAATGTGTTTCCTTGCTTGGAGAGTATCTTTATTATTCACACTTATGTTAGCTCTTCATGCTTTTGTACATGCCTTGTTTGACTTATATGTCCTCTTATGTTAACCACTATTGGTTTTCCAATGTTCCTTCTTATGTGCCTCTAGGCTACATGATTTTACAATAACATGTTTTATGATATCCTTATAATTTTTATCCCCCATGACTATGATGTTGTTTCTATTCCATGATTACTTCCATCAATATTATTTCTTCCCATATTTACATATTGTGATTCCATGTTTACAATTCTTTTCATTTTCATCTCTCATAATTATGATAAGTATCATACTTATCATCTCATATGATTCTTATCATGTTATGTCATGATCTTGGACATGTTTACATACTATGCTTACAATCCTTATTATATATCCATGTTGATGATGATTTCCATGTTACTAATTATGAGCTTTATCATTTATTTTTATTATATTTATTTTATTCTAATATCTTATCATGCTTCTAGAGATATCACATCACCCATATTGGGGGAAATAATCCTTACATGAACTTTCACAATCATATCTTATCTATAGGCACCCATATGCTTATCTATCAATATGATTTTTTATTTCTAATTATCATATGACACTTATCTAGTCATGAAGGTCCATCCTACCCTATCACTTTGGATAATATATATTTCTTTTGATCTTTTTCATTACCATTACACTCTTTGCATCTCTCATACTATCTTACCCATGTGAGGGAAATCATTTTGACATGTGCTCTTATGATCACATTTTGTAAATTGTTGTGATTGTATGACCTAATCATGTTATAGGACCTAAGTTACAACATTAAGAGCATAATTCACCATGTATGTCCTATCATATTGTGTACTCACATGACCTAATAATGTTCAAACAGTTACAATGGGGGAACCATAACCTTCCTTGTGTCGTTGATTACATATGCAATCTATCAAGATATTTATCACCACTAGGGATTTATTGTTGTACCTTGACCATTTTGTGCTTATTCTACCAAATTAAGGGCATATACCTTTTCTAACATCTTGCATGCTTACATGGGTGTTTATATCCATTGAGGTTCATGTCACCATTTTATATTCATGTTTGGGGAAACCACATTTGTCAATGATATCTCTAGCCCATGTGCTTAACTTGTTTGTCACATGATGCACTAATTACAATGATCACTTTACATGACTTAAATGTTACATGCTTACCTTATATTTGCATTTCATGTACCAAATTTTCCCCTCCTCTAATTCCTTATAGCCAATGGGTATAATAAATTAAAGGGGGTACATTCTATCATTAACACTCCTATATTGAGGTTGTAGACAATTATCATAGTTTTAGGTGGGAGTCTTGAGGTTTCTAGTAAATTTTGAAATAATGGGTTCTGGGACCTATCTCCTCCTAGCCACCCCTAGGTATGTTACATAGAGAATTTAATCTACTAACCTGTCCTTCAAAGTAGTCAACTAGGGCTTCCTCAACCTTGTACCACTACAAACAAGAGAAATAACCTTTTGAGAATGATACCTTCCTATTTTAGTATGACTAAGCAGAACCTAAAATGAGAATAGGCTATTGGAATTGCAAACAAAGGGGATGGGTACCTACCTTTATAGTTCTAAAACTTTATCTTTCAAGTTTTTTTAAAAGAATTGATAGAGGAATTCTAATCCTTGGAGGCCATTACATTGATCTTACATCCACCTTGGTGTGGGGGAACCAAAAATTTGAATGATTAAATTCATGATTAGATGAGAGAAATTATGTTGGCCTCCTCTTTAACAATCACCTTATGTTGAAGAACACAAACCTTGACCAACACTTTATCATATGCGGTCCAACCACTCCATTGATTATAATTGAAGAAAATAACAACATGGACCTAGAGTCCCTTCTGGTGCAGAGAAATCTATGGAAAACACATTGGAACCTCAAGAAAAATGAAAATATGATTTCTACAAGTTTCTACACAAGGTTCTCTGATCTTTTCACTTCTGACAAGAAATAGGCACCATACAAGCAACCCTAGAAGCTTAGTTGATAGACTCAAACCAACAAAAGGAATTAAAGTTCACTTTTCCTTTTCATTCCCAGGATATTTACTCTTAAACAAACTCTAAAGACTTCACCCTAAACATTCTTAGCTATAACTAACTCCAAACCATAGCATTTCCATAAAACCTTCAAAGAGAGTAGGGTTTTTAATTCCCTTCTAATAGGGTTTTCCTTATAACAGTCATCTATAAATCCTTGTGGCCAAGAGATATTGGGCCAAGATATTGGAAATCATTAGAATATGTAAAAATAGAACTTTACTAAAAAAATTAGCATTTTCCACTGTGCCAATCAAAAGAAATAGATTTTTTTTTCTCAAAACTAGAAACCCTAGTTCTGTCATTAACCTATGTGCACTAATTTCCTCATAACTTGCTCATTTTAGCATGAAATTCAACCAAATAAAAAGAATTAGAATCTTAAGATAGATCTCTACACGGCCATCCACTTTTAGACCCTATAGAAGGTTGTACAAAACTATACCAAGTAAATACTTGTTTTTTCTAGAAAATTCACTATTTTTGCATTGTTTTTGTTATAACTTCTACAAAACGTAATGAAAATTCATGAAAAAAAAATCATTTTGGAATATTAAACATTCATTCAACTTCTACAATCAATTTCAGCTCTATAAAAATCCATATAGGGTCATACAATGAATATTACAGTCTGTTATACTCAAGAAACACCAAGGAAAAATGTGCAAAATGAGTTCTTTTCATTTAAAACTCCTCTCCCCCCTTGGTTCACATGAGAGTATTTATTTTACATCCCATTTCATCTATTCACAATGCCCAAACTATTTTCTAACTACCAAAAACCAACATTGCAAAAGTGTATGCACTTTTAGGTGACAACAATGACAACTTTTTCCAACTTTTGCATCTAACCATCAAAATGAACCTACATGACTCCAAAATGGTCCAAAATGGTACAAAATGACCTTATTGGCACAAAAAAAACTTAATCAACCCAAAACCAAAATATTTACCAAATGACAACAAATGCACCCCAAATGGATGCCCATGCATCATACTCCCTAGGGGAAAGAAATTTGAGTTCCATTTCAAATGATGATCCACTACTTTTTTCGCTTCCTCCAATTGAGTTGTAGTCGTAGCTATCCTCTGACCTCCTCTCAATATTGTCCATGCTTGGCTTGATTTTCTCTCTATTTCTTGGTTTACACTCTTTTCTTCCTCTCTTTCTTCTTGCATCTTCTCTTGCTTATCAACTTCTCTGCTTGAGGACTCCAAGATTCTATTGCTCTATCATCACCTCATTGCTACTATCAATTTCTTACTCCTCTTCATTTTCTCCTTGGTCTGCACCTTTAATATTTCTAGTGTTCCCCTCAAGGTTCTTCCAAGGTTCTCTTGGACATCTTTCAATCTTCTTGGGCTCTTCTTCATAATTTTTAGTTTGTTGTCTTGGACTATCATGCTACAATATCACCTTTTCATCCTTGGATGGTTCAATCATGATCTCTTGGTCATTATTCTTGACATTTTCTACATATCTTATCCTCTCTTGAAGTGTTTCCTCATCATTATTCCCTGCAACACCACTTTCCTCTACCTCTTTCATGTTCTTGACCAACCACGCTTTTCTTTTCTCCCTATCAACCTGTATATCTATATTCTCTTTTTCATATTCATGATCAAAACCAAGATTTGTACTTCTATTTACCTATTCAATGGCTTGTTGCATGGATTTTATTTCTTCCCTAACTTCATTGCTTGCAAACTCCTCCTTTTTGTATGCTTCATTTCCTTCTTTTGTAGCATTCTCCAAGACTTCATGAAACTGTAGTTCAACTGCAATTTTCAAATAAGTCATCCTTTGCCTTCTTATTTTCTAAATAATCATCTTTATGGGCCACTTCACCTTCTTTCTCATTGGACAATGCCAAACATTTTCTTGATATTCTTCCTTAAGAGGTTGTTGTACTACAAGATTTTTTTTCTTTCCAACTCTATCATTTTCCTATCAAACTCCACAACTTGGCTTATCCTATTGTATTTCATCTTGTCCTTCTTTTCTTATTTTCTTCATCATACCTCACCTTAGGCTGCTTTCTTTTCCCTGGCCTAGAATTTTGGTATCCAGGTTCTTCACTTCAACCTATCAAAAATAATACACAAACTTCCAAAACTTCCCTTGTCTAGATCTTTGGGCTCTGATACCAAAAATGGTGCAGAGAAAGCTATGGAAAACACATTGGAACCTCAAGAATAATGAAAATATTATTTATACAACTTTCTACACAAGGTTTTCTAAATTTTTCACTTGTGACAAGAAATAAGTACCATCTAAGCAACCCTACAAGCTTAGTTGATAGACTCAAACCAATAAAAGGAATTAAAGTTCACTTTTCCTTTTCATTCACAAGCTCTTTACTCTTAAAAACACTATAAAGATTTCACCCTAACCATTCTTAGTTGTAATTAACTCCAAACCATAGCATTTCCATAAAACCCTCAAAGAGAGTAGGGTTTAATTCCCTTTTGACAAGGTTTTCCTTATAACAGTCATCTATAAATCCATGTGGCCAAGAGATATTAGGCTGAGATCTTGGAAATCATTAGAATATGTAAAAATAGAACTTTACTAAAATTTTTAGCATTTTCCACCATGCCAATCAAGAGAAATGGATTTTTTTTCTCAAAACTGGAAACCCTAGTTTTGTCATTAACCCATGTGCACTAATTTCCTCATAACTTGCTCATTTTAGCATAAAATTCAACCAATAAAAAGAATTAGAATCTTAAGACATATCTCTACATGGCCATCCACTTTTAGACCCTATAGCAGGTCATACAAAATCGTACCAAACAAATACTTGCTTATTTTTTAGAAAATTCACTATTTTTGCATTGTTTTTGCTATAAATTCTACAAAAGGTAATGAAAATTCGTGAAACAAAAAGAATATGGAAGAGTAAACATTCCTTCAACTTCTACAATCAATTTTAGGTTAGTACCAATCCGTACATGGTCGTACAATGAAGATTACAGTCTATTTTACTTAGGAAACACCTAGGAAAAGCATGCAAAAATGAGTTCTTTTCATTCAAAACTCCTCCCCCCCCTTGGTTCACGTGAGAGTATATATTTTACATCCCATTTCATCCATTCACAATGCCCAAACTGTTTTCTAACTACCAAAAACCAACATTGCAAAAGTGTATGCACTTTTGGGTGACAATAATGATAACTTTTTGCAACTTTTGCATCTCACCATCAAAATGAACCTACATGATCCCAAAATGGTCCAAAATGTTCCAAAATGACCTCATTGGCACAAAACAACCTAAATCAACCCAAAACCAAAACATTTACCAAATGACAACAAATGCACCCCAAATGGATGCCCCTGCATCACCTTCCTTCCCAACCAACCTCTCAGTTGATTCTCACCCCTCACAATATTTACATCTCACTCAATGTGAAAGCTATAATACTTAGCTAATCCCCCTATTTAGTAACTATAGGAAATAAGTGGATGTGCCTTTCTTAATAAAATACATAATTCATTTAGTGTTTTGTAAAGTAGTTTATTACTTTACTTTTTCTTATGCAAAACAAATGGGATAAATTTCCACATTGTATATTGGTACAAATTTAAATGGTAAAATACATTTTCTTCTCAATTCTATCTTTTGAAGCTGTTCTATTAATAGATGTTTACCTTTGAGACAAAAATATAACTTCATAGCATAATCTTCCCCATTGAGAGACTCATTTCTATAACTAGATGAATCATTACGACATGACATGCCAATGCCCAATGTGCCTTTGTCATCCCATGACTATCAAACTAGGAAGATCATTACCACTTTGTTTTATAATTTTTTTTAACCTTACCCTCTCTCCTATTTTTATTAATTGACGACGATTTAACTTATTTTTCCTTTATTTTGTAGGTTGCCATGAAGTGCACATGGTAAAGGATAAAATTACATAGTAAAATTCAATAGGGTTTATTACTTTATATGGATTCAGATATCCTTTTATGTTTGAATTTTTACTTTACATGCATATTTGTGAATGGTACATAATTTGAGATATATGATAATTTTGGGGTTCACATGTACCTCAAAATGGGAGCATAACTTAATTGTGTGATTCATATACCCATTGCTAATTCCATTTTATTTGTGTGACCATATTGAAAGAATGGATTAATGCTATTACATATTGACATATGGAACATTCTTGTGTGAATCTAGGCTCATTCCTCCATGCCATTATTTATCTATTTACACATTCCCATGTCTCTTATATGCACATCTCCTTTATATTTGCACATATTTCTATATATCTAAATTTTATTATGCACATTATTGCACCCATTCCTTTACATTAGTTATCTAGGTTGATCCTAACACTTTTTTTCTTAGGTTAATACCACAAGTATGAGAGCAATCATGCACACAAATCTAACCCCTAACATTTAAAAATTTAAATTCAAATTTTCATTGGCTCCTACCCATTCATTTTCCACCTATATTAGATTAAACACATGTTTGTACAATTTATTATCATATTATTATGTTTAAATGCATTCAATTGCCTTGTTCATCATTATTGAACTTCAAGGAAAAATCATTCAAATAATGAAAAGAGCATACTAGGAACACTTCCATTAGTGCACCAAAATAAATCAAAATCTACATACTCATCTTAGAAGAATTTGCATACTTCAAATTAATGTCCTCAATATCTTGCACAACTATAAAAGCAAGTCTTCTCAATTGGTTGACCTAGGAGAACATATATCCTAATGATTTGACAACCTTCTCAATGTATTCTTAAATATTGTCAACGCTTGTAGTAAAGTAGTCATGAACAAATAAAGTGAACTAAGAATCTTGAGTGTGCCACTATACCAAATCAAACATGAGGCTAGAGATCATATTTGCAACTATGGAAGTGTCCCAAATCTTCGAACTCAATCTACCAAAAATTGTAGAAATTGTTAGAGATCCAAGATGTGGTATAAATATAGAGATACCATTTCCATCTCCAAGACATCTGAATTTTAATGACATATTAAAATAAAATTCTTCATTGAATCTAAAACTAATACCCTAACTTTCTTTACATTTAATTTCCTACTTAATATTTAATTGTTCTATTATCATTCCCACAATTATCAAATACTAATCCAAATTAATATATGAATCTAAAATTAAATATGGTAATGATTTTGACATCCCTCTAAAAATATTCTTAAATGTTACAAGTCCTTGTAGTAAAATACACATCAAAAAATCAAGTGAACTAATAATCTAGACGATGTACTACACCAAATCAAATATATGGCCAAAGAACAAATATACACCTACGAAAGTATCTCAAATCTATAGACTCAACCTACCACATCATGTAGAAATGATTACAAATTTAAAGTAAGATACAAATAAAAAGATACCTTTTCCATCTCGAATACATCTAAAATGTCACTAACATATTAAAATTCTTATTTGAATCTAAAAATAAACATCCTAACCCTCTTTACGTTTAATTTTCGACTTAGCATTTGATTGTTCAATTATCACTCCCCTAACATTAATTTAGATTAATTTATTCATATATACATTTTATTAATAATGTTTACTTCACTATGCAATAGTAGTCTAAATATATAAAAAAAATTTAAAATTATATAAGGTACTTTTAAAAGCAAAAGTGTAAGGTAGCTTTAGCTGGATCCACAACAAATAAAGTGGTGAAAAGATAAGATTGCACTTGTGTTTCCCTTTCCGTAAGTCCTTACATTTTCCCCCCAAAACAGAAAGAATAAGAAGCCAGAGAGATGTAACGGCATGTCATGATTTTGTTTTTCAATAAGCGGCAAACGTCATAAGGAGAGATTATGAGCCCTACAACATAAGGAGATATTAGATGTGGCTGCAAGTGCGCGGGGCCCACCCAAACCTAATGTGGACCCCACTCTAGGATTTCGGTTCACATTATGATGACCCTTTTCTTATACAAAAGAGAACTTGTCTAGGTAGTGTCCCACTTATAACCTCTCTTGAGAAGCTAAGTCCATTAGAATCTATGGCATGGTCTACTACTTTTGTGGCATGCCACTTTATTCAGAAAAAGATGTGCACCTCAACATTGATATTTTAGCTTTAATTAAGATTAATTTTTTTAAAAAAATTAATGGTTAGTGACGTTTGAGATCTTTAATAAAAGTACATTTAGTATTAATGGAATATTTTCAGGACAAATATTATCTTAAGTTTGACCGATTTACTAAAAAGTTAAATTTTAGCTTTAATTAAGATTAAAGTTTTCTTAAATTTTAAAGGGTTAGTGACGTTTGAGATCTTTAATAAAAGTACATTTAGTATTAAAAAAATTTAATGGTTAGTGACGTCTAAGATCTTTAATAAAAGTACATTTAGTATTAAAAGAAATTTTCAGGACAAACATTATCTGTAAGTTTGACCAATTTACTAAAAAGTTAAATTGACTTCATGATTTATCTTATGTGTGAGTGGGTAGTACCTATTCATCGTGCAAGATTTTCAATGATAATTATTGTTATTATGTCAAACCAAAGGAGTATATAAACTTAGAAAATAGTGACTAATGCTTCCATCTTTCAAATTTATATTTGAATTATGATTTGAAAGCATATGCCTACAAACTTTGTGTGACATCTTCTTAAATACGAGTACTTAATGACTTTATATGTAAGCGAACTAATTCATGTTTAGTCCTATTTAAATTCGTGTAAATAATAGAACTTTGATTAAAATTTGATTACTATCTGACTATCTACTATCTTCTTTACATTAAATATGATATTCTTTCTAATCACAAAAGTTAAAAAAATCATACATTTTGGTAGAATAAAACATTAAAATATTAATACACTTTAATGCGTTCATTACTTTACAATATGCTTTATAAAATCATTAACAAACTTATATTCAATCCTTTCAACCCAAAAATAATTCCCTAAAAGAGATTCCTAGCATGACATGCCATCATAATTTGATCAAATAATTTGGGCACAAGATTTTACAAAGGGGTACTAATCAAGTCAAATATTAGAAAATCACATGGCACACTCTCATTATCATCTTTGAAAACGGTGCTTTGAAATTGATAGTAGTTTGGTTTGATGAATAACGGATTATACAAATTATAAAATTATTTATTTAACAATTTTTAATATTATTAATGGTGGTCCATCTATTTTATTGTATTTGTTAAAGGGATTATATTCTTTATCTTTTATTTGTAAAGATGAAGGTCTAAATTATTATTTTATTAATCATTCTAAATATGTTAGAAAGATAAATGAGAATTTATTTTACAAATGATCATTGAGCTCAATATTTACAATTTATTTATGTAATTTAGTGAATCTATTTTGTATAAAAAAAATTAGATGTTTCACTAATAATTATATATTGTCTATATTTATACTTTTCTACATTTTTTTTATAATGCAAATTTTAAATTATTAATTAATTATGAGTTGTATATTTTTTATTAAAATATTATTTTATTTATTTATCATTATACACATTTTATTTCTATTATTCTCACCATACTAATAAGAAATATCATTCACAAATAAATTGATAAAAAAATATAATTTGTTTACAAAAATACACTAAATATTTTAATTAGTATCTTATATGTTTTTTATTATGATAAGTAAGAAACAAGGGTCCTAGGCCCTATACACAAGGAGCCCCAAGGGCAAAGCAAAAGTGGACCACAATTGGCCATAACCAACACATTAACAACACATTAGTAGTATATAAAAGTATAGGAGTTTAGCTTAAACATACAAAAACAAGAAAGAAAACAACTTAACAAGTGAGAGATCCCCAATCCTCAAAAAAGAACTTATACATATCCTTATAACTTTCCAAATTATCAATATCTTTCCCTGGTTTCTTCAACTCCATACCTTGTAGGACCAAGAGGGTGGTGGCAAACATATGCATGGTTTTGATACTAAACTTCATCATGACATTTATGCTTTTCTCCATCTCATCTAGTTTTGTCTTCATCTTCTCCACTCACAATGTTGTTGTTTTGTGGCAAGGGAACTAAGGTACATGCCTTATTCACAATGTAGTTAGGGGGATTTAGGGAAATCCTCAATTTCCATATGGGTTCTCAAGCACATTGTCAGTCTCAGGTTCATAATTGGGAGAATTCATCTCATTGAACATGTTGTTAATGAAATAAAGAAAAATAACGAAAGTGTGTGTGAATGTAGGGGGTTTGATATGTGATGGAATGATCTAGAACACTTATACTTTTCCTAATTTCATTAGAAAAAAGTGATCTTCCAAGGATAGGATTGAATTTCAACCTTAAGGTGAATCAACCCTATTAGGAAGGTCTGTTGTTTTCTTATGATAAAAATGACTAATTGGTTGTTTTAGGAGATAAATTTAAATGCATTAACAAACTCAATTATATATAACACTTCAAATGTAGAATATTATGATAGTAGAAACAAAAACAATAATTTGCAAACAAATTTGAGAAGGGAAGAGTGATTTGCACATCGCCTAAAAAGCAGGCTTTGAGCTCTATGGCAAGACTAATTTTCCCTAGGGTGAATGGGTCCTAGTGTAGGGGTCCAAAATTTGATTTTGCAGTCCTTAGATCCCAAATCTAAGCTTTTGATTTCTCCAAGTTTGATTGTCGGAAAGATGGAAATAAAATATATGAGTTTATGTGGCTTGACAACAATGATGACAACTTTGACAACTTTACAATTTTTTTATTTTGATGAATCTTCGGTCCTTCTTCACATGTAAATATGTACATACAAAGAGAGAAGACTTTTTTTTTTTGGGTGAATAGGGGTTTGCCTTAGTCAAACCCCAGTTTGGTAATTAAACCTTAACGATAAAACAATGATAAATGGAAGGAATTGATGAATGAAAAATGTTGTCATAGCTCACTAAACCCTTAATGGCTTCCCTTAGAGGACTAAAGCCTAACACATCTCTCTAAGACTTGGATCATGCATGAATTGGCTTGATTGATTGCTTGATTTGATGCTTGAATGCTTTCTTGAATGCTTGAAACCTACATCACAATGTTATCTCCAAAACATGACATGAACACACATGAACTTTGACATGATGATATGATCTTGATTAATGTTGTAGATGACTGATAAATTTTCTCTTCAATGCTCATGACAATAATATTTTCTCTTGTGAACTCTTGATAGTGTGGTCTTAGATTTGAATTCATAAAATAACTATGTATTTATAGGTGTATATCTAATTTCCAGAAAATTAGATTCCACAAGCTAACATTTGAAACTTGAATTTGAATCATTAAAAGGTTGCCAAAAAAATATTAAAAATTGAGTCCTAGCACTAAAAGGGGGCCCATTCACCCTTGGGAAAATAGGTCCTAGGACCTAAATCTAGGACACGCAATTCTCAAGGTGTTTTAATTAATGTTGGCAATTGTTTGATATAGGTTTCCCTTTCAGAAAACAAGAATAATAAGGCTTTGGAATGCATAATTTGGTTAATTAGAAGCTTAATTAATTCCAATTAATTAAGGGGATGTAAACATAGTGTGAAATTGCAAATGTGTACAATTTTCTACACTATATTTAGCCCCCACTTTAGTGAGAGTATGAGCCCACACTCAAACTCACACTAAAGTAGACAAATAAGTCAAGAGAGGTCTAACTGTATAATTGTTGGAAAGATAAGATAACAAGGATCAAGGAGGATGATCAAGCCCCCAAGATCTAAGATCCCATGCAAAACCAACAAAGGCACAAAGAGACACATATATGCAACATCGACACAAGATACATCATACAATGTCAAAATTAATAAGAGGGAAAAGGGGTGGATCAGGCTTCAACTCTTTGTCCAAAAGATATGGATCAAACCTAGGCTATTTGTCTAGAAATATGCTCA
Source organism: Sequoia sempervirens (assembly GCA_007258455.2). Classification (NCBI taxonomy): domain Eukaryota; kingdom Viridiplantae; phylum Streptophyta; class Pinopsida; order Cupressales; family Cupressaceae; genus Sequoia; species Sequoia sempervirens. The sequence continues at coordinate 209,211,269 of VDFB02075321.1, read as the reverse complement.
CAAAGGATAGTGCAGTCTAATATACACTAGGTGAGCCTCAAGGAGTGAGAAACACACACTAGGTCTACAAAGTGTGAACCCAAAAAAAGGTGGAAGATGGGAAAGTTATGCAAGGTCTATAGGCTCTCATACGTCAACCATACCAAAAGTTATACTCCTTGATAAGTTTGATAAGGTGCCACACTAAATGGTTAGAGGCTTTCACAAGGCACCATCAACAAGCAAGTTGTATTATGCTTGGTGGCCAAGAATTAGTTTAGGATAGTCAAAAGGTTTTTGCTTAGTTCATGAAAGGTCTCACTTTAGGGAACATCACACTTGATATCACCATCAAGAGAGGACTAGTCAAGGGATAAAAGATTCACACCTTAGGGAATGCAAGCCATAGCATTACCACTAAGAGGAATTTCATATACCAAGAAAGGTCACACTCTTGAAGGACATCAAACCCAATACCACTACCAAGAAGACATATCACATGAAATAATAAGACCACACCTTGAACAAGGTCATGTCATTATGGAAGAAATGAGTGGGAGGCATAATTCCCCCCACTTTAAAAAAGTTGCTAAACACCATGTTGTGAGCAATTACTTTAAAGTAGAAGATGATAAATTCCAATACATGAAAGTTTATTTGGAAAGACCTATGCCAAACATATGTTTCAAAATAGAGCTACATCATGGAAATGAGGTTTCCCCCATATGTAATCCTAAGATAACACATAAGGGATCCATGGATTTGGGGTTAGTGTATGTCTTGCTACAGTGATATAATTGAGCTTGGATTCGTCATCATTCCCAAATACTCATAGAACAATGAACACAAAGGAGGAATGACACACATAGAGAGAGAAGACAAACAAGCATTTTCGGTCAACATGGAGGAAATCTAAATGTCTCAACACTTTGCATCATCCCCAAAAGGAAAACACAAGACAAATGAAAAGATAATGGTTATGACAAATAGAAGAATGAAGATACAAATATAAGAATGTCACAAAAAATTCACTTCTTTTGTATCCATGTTGCACCAACGAAGTGAAAAGGGTCATCCAAATTAGTCTCACAAACATAAATACATGCAAAGTAGCACAATATGGGGGCTCACATTACACACATGCAATCACAAAGAACATAGAAAAACATAAAGCTAGTATGACACATGTGATCCAACCTAAAGAAAGTCATATGCATCCCAATCTTGTTCATCATATGCGGGAGGTGAATAACTAGCCAAAGGGGCAACAATGAGTGTCGTACTAGGACAAGGCTATCTAACCCCTTTCCCCTAAATGTAGGACAAGGATGATCCAAGATAGGTGATGATAATGTGCTCCTTCTTGCAATATAGAAATGGTTTGCATAAAATGTAATGCATGTAATAGTGATTATGCTATGATTCTACAACTATCACATGGTAAGGAGCAAAGTATATACATTCTAGTCAATAATTTTATGTTCACATATCAGCTTTTGTAAAACATGAAACTCATTAGTAAGATGCCCAAGAGTTCTATGATATGCACAGTAACACATATTTATACTTTTGTCATTTTTAACCTCTTTGATAGGTGGTAGCGTAATCAATCCTAGACTGAGAATTTGATCCAATTTTCATTAAGTCTCTGTTATAGTGTGTAAGAATGGTAATTTCTTGAGCTCATAGGGCTTGGGTTTCTTACTTGATTGGGAAATGTTTTGGGGTGGAGATGGAGTATCTAAGGTTACCTGATCATGCTCATGAGTCCTTAATTGGTTTTTTAAAATAATTTTGTGAAAGAGAATACCTTTCCTAGTAGGAGAGGTGGTGGTAGAAGGAGAATCTTGATATCCAAATCCTTTTGTATATTTTGATGGTTTTTTCTAGCAATTGATGGATTTCATGTTCATTGGTTATGTCACATCCTTGTTTGCTTAAGATTTTAAATCCTTGACCATAACTCTCTTCTAAGTTGATGGGTGTATTAGTAACTCGATGAGCATTGGATAGAAGAGTATCACTATTGTCCTTGTTAACAAGTTCTTTCATGATTGATGGTTGAGGCTTGCTTTGTGTTTCAATTTTAGGATGAAAAAGGTTGAACATATCAAGTGATGGGATGATAGGAGGTGTTGGTTGGTGCATGGATGGATAGAAGGATTTGTTGTTCTCAAGGTTATGTAAGGAGTCTTCTATGAATTGTTGCATGCTATCTTCATCTTGGCCTAAGATGTCCACCTCACAGGGACATTCATTAGGAGGTAAAGGTTTAGGAATGTTATCAACTGCATTAGTATCATCTCCAAACATACAACTTGAAACATCAACCAAAGCTCTTAAGGACATTCATATTTTTCCAAAACACATATCCATGATGACTATTTGAATAAATGCAATTTTCAAATCTTGAAATGATGATTGACTGACTTTTTAAAAGAATTTTTTTATTTTGAATAATGCACTTGTTTTGACCAATTGACTTGAATACAAATAATTACAGAACACTGCAATTCTAGAAGCTAAAATTGAGATCTACAAACAAAAAGATATAAAGCAGACATAGACATACTTATGCCCAGAAACTTGGAAATTGCCTTGTACAAGGATAGATTCGCCCTAGGGTGAATGGGTCTTTCCACAGGGGTTTAAAAAATGAAAGTCCAAGTTTTTGAGTTAATGTTTAAGGTCTTCGTTTCAAGTTGTAAACAAATTATTTTAGTTACGTATTTCCAAAATTTTATGATTAGATGCAAATGCAATTTGATGGAAAACAACAAGAAAAATGACAACTTTTTAGATGCAATTCTTTTTGAATTTTTTGATGTAAATGATTGAAAAACACTAATATGTAGACTACTAAGTAAAATGAATACAATATGTATGTAATATTTTTGGATTTTTGTGATTTTAAAGGATGCAGAATGCATTTTTGAATGATGTAAGATAAAATTTTGAAACCCATGCAAAATAACTAATGCAAATCCTAGATCTAGGGTTTTAAAGACTTCCAAATCAAAATTTAAGATGTACAATGTCAGGTTCACAAAAAATGAAATGAGGAAAAATAAATGGAAGTGTGTGTGAATGTAGGGGGTTTGCTATGTGATGGAATGATCTAACACACTTACACTTTTCTTAATTTCATTAGAAAAAGGAGATCACCCAAGGATAGGATTGACTTTCAACCTTGAGGTGAATCAACCCTATTAGGAAGGTCTTTGTTTTCTTATGACAAAAATGACTGATTGGCTACTTTGGGAGATAAATTTAAATGCATTAATAAACTCAATTATATGGCCTAACACTTGAAATGTAGAATATTATGATAGAAAAAAAAAATAGTAATTTGTAGGTAGGTTTGAGAAGGGAAAAGTGATGTGCACCTAGCTTAAAAAGTAGGTTTGGAGCTCTATAGCAAGACTAATTTTCCCTAGGGTGAATGGGTCCTAGTGCAGAGGTCCAAAATATGATTTTGCAGTCCTCATATCCTAGATCTAAGCTTCTGATTTCTCCAAGTTTGACTGATAGAAAGCCATAAATAAAATATGTAGTTGAGTTTCCATGGCTTGACAAAAATGATGACAAATTTAACAACTTTACAAAATTGCTCTTTTGATCAATCCCTAGTCCTTCTTCACCTATAAATATGCACATACAAAGAGACAAGAAAAATGTTTGTTTTTGGGTGAATAAGGCTTTGCCTTAGTAGCACAGTTTGGTAATTAAACCTTAATGATAAAACAATGATAAATGGAAGGAATTAATGAATGAACAATACTATGTCACAACTCACCAAACCCTTAATACCAGTTTCCCTTAGAGGATTGAAGTTTAACACATCTCTCCAAGGCTTGGATCATGCATGAATTTGCTTGATTAATTGCTTGAATTCTTGAAACCTACATCACATTGTTAGCTCCAAAACATGACATGAACACACATGAACTTTGACATGATGATATGATCTTGATTACTTCTATAGATGACTATGAAACATAGGAAAATAATAACGGTGGTAAGTTCACCTAATATGGAATGGGGAAAATGAGGGTGATGAACCTATCTTCCTTTATTTCATTAGGAAAAGAGATCCCCACAAAGAATTGACTTAAAAACCTTAGGTGAGTCAACTCAATGAGGGAATCTACTGGCTTCCTTATGATTGAGGATGGGGGTATCAACTTGAACAACACTTTTGGGAGAAAAAATAAAAATAGTAAATCAACACAATTATGCCCATTAAAACTTGAATCATCAATTTAAAGCATAATACAAACAAAAATAAAAAATGTTTTGGTAGATCTGAGAATGGAAGAGTGATGTGTACTTGTTACTGAAATGTAGTTTCTGAAGATTTTATAGGACTCATTCGCCTATGGACGAATGGGTCTCTATGCAGAGGCTTGAATTATATTTTGGGATCCTTTGGTGTTAGTATGTAGCTTCTGTTTGATCTAGGTTTCAATGTCAGGCAGTCGGAAATAAAGTTTGTAGGTGAGATTCCATGGATTGAAAACTAATATGAAAATTTTTTGCAACTTTTCCACTTTTCAACTTTGAGGTCTTCAATCGTTCTTCAACCTATAAACCTGCACATTCACAAAGAGGAGAAAAATATTTGTTTTTGGTGGATGGGGTTTTTCCTTGGTTAAACCCCATTTTGGTAAATTAAACCTTGAATCAAAATAATGAAACATGAAAGGAATGATGAATGAACAATTGCTATGTTGCAACTCACCAAACCCTTAAATAAAAATTTGGAGTATTGAAATATTGTTCTTGATCTTGCATGAAATTGCTTCAATGTATGTGGATCATGATACTTGAATCTTGACTTCAATGTTATCTCCAAAAACATGCATGATGCATAAGACCTTGACATGATGCTTGAGATCTTGATTGCTACAATAAATCACTGATAAATTTTCCCTTGGACGCCTTTGACAATAATATTAGCTCTTTTGAATGCTTGCATAAAGTTCTCTTCAAAATCTAGCTTTCTTCTAGGATTTGAATTAATAAAAAAACCTTGCTTTTAAAGGTAATTTTCTAATTTCCCAAAAATTAAATATTACAAACCGACATTGAAATTTGAAATCAGGGACATTAAAATACAGCTAAAAACATATTTTAAATTTGGTTCCAAATGCCTAGGGAGGACCCATTCTCCTATGGGAAAATGGGTCCTAAGTCCCTATTCTTGGAACACACATTACTCAAGGTAATTAATTATGTGTTGGCATTAATTGTTGTCAGGTTTCCCCTTAAAAAAATATAATTTATTAGGATTGTAGATGTAAAATAGGGATTATTAAGGAATAATTAAGTCCAATTTAATTGAGGGGACCCAAAAAAAGTTTGCAAATGTAAAGGAGTACATTTTTCTACACTTTATTTAGCCCCCACTTTAGTGGGAGGATGAGCACAAGCACAAAATCACACTAAACTAGACAATCAAGAGAGGTCTAATTGTACAATTACTGGAAAGAAAAAATGACAAAGATCAAGTAGGATGATGAAGCCCCCAAGATATAAGATCTCATGGAAAACCAACAGAGGCACAAGGATACACGTGCCTATGTTTAACATGTAGTAGCAATGATAAGATACACAATCATACAATGTCAAAGACTTAAAGAAAGAAAGGAAAAGGGGTGCATCAAAACTCGATTTTTTGTCCATCTAGATATGGATCAAGCCTTAGCTATTTGTCCAAAAAATTTACAAGTGAAAACCCATTGTTCACTATGCAAACAAAATATACAAAGTGAGACACACACACATGGTCAGTATGTACTCACAACAATCAAACAAGTGGATAATGGGAAAGTCACACTATAGGCTCCCATACATACAACCATACCAAAAGTTATACCTCTTGATAACTTAAAGCTTCATAAGGATTGCAAGCTTCATTATGCTAGACACTCATGAACAAAAATGGCTCTGCTGGAAAGCAAGGTGTGTTAAGCTTGGTGGCCATGAAAAAGGTTGTAACTTCGTGCTTCATAGGGCAAGCAAGCTTTGTTATGCTAGAAACTTATGAATAAATGAAAATAGGGTAAGACATGTTCAAAGTGGTTTTGCTTAATGTATGTAAGATCTCACCTTATGGAACATCATGCTTGACATCACCACCAAGAGAGGAAAAGTTGAAGGATAAAAGATTTGCAACTTAGGGAATGAAAGCCATAGCATTACCATTGAGAATTTCATATGCCAAGAAATGTCACGTTCTTGAAGGACATCAATCCAAATGTCACCAAGAAGAAGACATGTCACATTAATTAAGAAGACTACACTAAAAAAAACATGAGTTACAATCAAACAATGTCAAAATGATAATGCCAATATATGCCCCCACTTTAAAGAAATTGCTAAACACCATGGTGTGAGAAATTACTTTAAAGTAGAAAAATGATAAATGCTAAACAATAAAGAAGACATCAGAGATTATTTGGAAAGCCCTATGTCAAGCATATGTTTCTAAATGAAGCTACGTCATGAAATCCCAAACACATAAGGGATCCACGGATTTTGGGTTAGCATATGTCTTTGGTACAATGTTATTATAGATCTCGAAAACATCATCATTCCCCAAATACTCATAGAACTAGAAGAATGAAACATAGATATCAAAAACACATAAAAGGTTTTGAGTCAACATGGAAGAGACCTAAATATCTTGATGCCTTGCATCGCCCCTAAAAGGAAAACACAATACAAGAGAAAATGTAAAGGTTTATGACATATAGATGAATGTAGGTACAAATAAAGGAATGAACATAAAGACATGTCAAACAGAATGATACAGAGGATAACATTACACACATGAAAAGAAAGCAAAGAAAGACTAGTAAAGCACATGTGAGTCAACCTATAGTAGGTCGTCTACAGCCCAATCTTGTTCACCATATGTGGAAGGTGGATAACTAGCCGAAGGGACAACAATAAGTGTTGTACTAGGAGCATCACTAGGTTCAACACGTGGTGAGTCACTCTTTTTAGGAAGACCATCACGGTTGCTCTTATCCAAAGTCAGGGAAGTGGAAAAAAAAAAAAATCACCATGCACTTCTTCATTAATTTTAGCAATCTCATTATCATCATCCAAGTTAATCACAATAGGAGGTCTAATGATAATATCCATGGATGGTACTTGTTCTTGTTGTGATCGAGATATAAATTTTTTTTGTTGCGGAAAAGGTGGAGAATCATCATGCTTTGCTTGAATTGTTATTTGATCTTGAGTTTTTGATTCATCTTTTCCTTGTGATTGACGAGCAATAACACGATGTCTATGCCTATGCTCTCTAGCATTTTGGTTTCTTTTTGTATGATTTTCAAGTTGCAATTTTGTAGTAGTGACTTTATCAACCATAGGTTTCTTTTCTTCCCGCAAGGGAGGAAAAAAAGGAACCATGGAAGGTCATTCAACCACTTTCTCTTTAGCTTTATAAACATTTTTTATCTTGGGAGGAACAATAGGAATTATATGGTTATCTCTTGGTCTTTTATAGGAAATAGGTGAAGGATTTGTCATGGATTGGTCTTGGTTACTTGGAAGGACTTTTGGTTCAATCATGGCTTCATCAATGATGGAAGAATCAATCATGGGTTGGGGAATGTTGCTAAGGGATAATTCTACTATGCATTTGGCTTTGATCTTTTGGTAAAATGCAAAGAAGAAATCTTCATGGGATGTGATAGGTTCCATAGGTCCATGCCAAAAGAAATCCAATGAAAATTTCTCACGGAAAGACAAAGGATTAAAGCCACTATGGTGCATGGTAAATATTTTATTGTTAAAGGGAAACTTCAAGCATTTGTGAATTGAACAATAGAACATAATTCATGGAGCAAAGCCATGGGTAGCCTAACTTCACACGAAATTGATCCGATGTTAGGATGATGGAGAATAAGACACTTAGTTGTTTTGGTCCAACTTTTAAAGGAAGAGTGATCAAACCTATTGTAGGGAAAGAAAAACCATTGTGTTTTGATCCATGATTTTGGTTGTTCATAAGTATCTTGATAAATTTTATACATAAATAATAATTCTTCCCCAATCATGTTCTCTACATAGACGAGATCAATTAGTATCCCATTAGTACGCTTGTCATTGATTCTTCTGGAAATGTAAAGAGGACCATCAGGTGCATGCTTAATTATGTCATTTGATGAGAAAAAAATATCAAGGGACATATTGGTTTGGCCCTTACGAGGTTGAACTTCAATGATTCCAATCATAGTATCCATAGGATTTTTCTCATTATCATTCATGTTGTCATCATTCGTGTCAAAATTCATCACATCATTCTTGGTTTTACTAGCTTTTACAAAGGAGATGTTATGATTTGGCATAATATTGGTAAAGATTTGAAAATTTTGGTTGGGAGGGGCAACATATTTATTACCTTGATCATTAACACCACAAATTTGGATGTGATTAGAGTCAATGAGGTCATGCACAACATGTTTAAGATGCTTACAATGTTTCAAATCATTGTCCATTTTGATGGTAAAAATGACAAAAAGCATTTTGGTTATAGTTTGGAGGTAAAGGCTTACTAGGATCAAGATCTCTAACATGAGGTAGGGAAATTAAGTTCTTGTTTAAGAGCTACAACGTGATGGAATGAAGGGTGTTGAGTAATGGGGTAAAGTGTCTAAGCTTTTCCCTAAATGGATATGGATTTTTCATCTTTATGGAAGCCACTTGGGACTCAACATGTTGAGTTGGTTGAGGGGAATTGAGTTGTATAAAGACCTTATTTGGTTTCTTGAATGATTGGAAGTTGGTTTGAGGCATGGATTCAAATTTTTTAGGAAGGTTAGAGAGAGTTTTTACTTCACGACTACTAACTGAATTTTGGTAATCATGAAGGGTTGTACACAAGTGTGTGAAGGAGGGAAATTTCATCATCCCAATCTTATCTTGAATCTTATGTTGCAAATTCTCAATGAACATTCATTGGAGATCAGGATTAGGAATCCTAATGTTGATTTGTGAGTAAATCAATTGCTAATGGGAGATAAATTCAGTGACCTTTTCATCATCCTTTTGCTTACATTTCATTAAATATGCTAAGGTCATTGTGGGACCCATGCACACTTGGAAATGGTTGAGAAAGGAATCAACAAGTTCATTGAATAAACGTATTGAGTTATTCGGTAAGGAGAAAAACCATTCCAAAGTAGTATCTTTCAAGGATATAGGGAAGAGTTTAACCAAGATTTTATCCTCAAAAATGAAGTCACTACATAAGGTTGTGTATTCTGAGACATGGTTACTAGGGTATCCTTTCCCACCATATTTCTCAAATCTAGGAATCTCTATACCTTGTGGCATTTGTGTTCTCAATATCTCCAAGGATAATGGGTTTCTTTTGACATATTGTGAAGGTTGGCCATTTTGACTTTGGTTCAATATGGAAATTTGTTGTTGGAGGGATGAAACATTTTGCAAGAGTTGGTTAAGGACAACATAATTGGTTTTTGTTTGAGATGGAGCTGTATATGGTGGAGGTGTATATGTGTTTGGAGGAAAACTGAATTGTAAGTTTGTGAGAAGATATGGATTAGGAGATATGATATTTGAATGCACAAAGCTAAAGGGATTCCTAGTGGAAATACCTAAGGTAGTAGTGGCATTGCTAGTTGGTTGTATGGTTGTAGTAACATGAAGATTGGTGTATGTAGGAATAGAGGTAATGGTTGTAGGAGGAGGAATTTGACTTCCACCTTGACTTTGAGTATACCCCAAAGTTTGAGCATAGTTACTAGTCATTGTAGGGACATGTTTATCAATAATGTGAGGTAGGCTATGCACAATCTCTATTCTGTGTTCATTATCAATCATTTTCCTCATGTTATCTATGGCAGGAATTGCAATGCCAACAATATATTCAAAATTCACAAAGTTTTGTAATTTTTCTAGATCTTCATCCATTTATCTTAGCTCCTCTTGAGCGACATTAGCAACCATTGATTCAACATTAGTAACATTGGTTGTTGGTAAAGAAATAATAGGAAATGAGGTGTCTAGGGTATGGTCCATGATGGGTTGACTAGTGTCAACACTATGATTGAAAGAGCTAGAGAACTCAAGATCCACGATGAATGTGCTAGTGTGGGATGGAATGAGTCTAGAGTTGCATCTCACTAGAGTATTAGCAATAGGACACCAAGTTGTAAAGCTCATACAATTTTCACTCAAGGTTGGATATAAGGCACAAGACAAATGTAATAAACACCCAATAGTTGGAAGGATAACACATACATGTAAAAAGTAATTGCAATTTGAAGATTTTAGAGCATGATAATGGACTGATTATGCTATGCAAAAACTAAAAATGATGTCTTGTAATCCCAATTTTTTTATGTTTGAAATGCACTTGAGTTGATCAATTAACCTTAATATAAATGATTGTAGAAAACAAAAAATTTGGAAACTAAAAAAGAAACCTAAATGAAAAAACACATAATGTAGACAAAGAGTTTTCAGTGCTCAGAAATTCAAAAAAGAAAAGGCCTAATTAGGGACTCATTTTCCCATGGATGAGTGGGTCTTTTGTTAGGGTTTTTAAAAATTAAATTACAAATTTCTGAGTTGATGTTTGTGTTTCCATATTTTGGTTGCAAACAGGTAGTTACAGTTTCAGATTTATGGCAAATCAGATCTAAATGCAAGTGTGAAATGATGCTAAATGACAAGCAAAAAGACTTAATTTGAGATGCAATTTTGATTCAATTTTCTGATTTAAATGACTAATCATGCAATTCTATGCAAACACTATGCAAAATGAGTATAACAGTATGCTAATTTTTGTGAATTTTTAGATTTTCAACAATGCCAAAATGCACTTTAACACCCTATAGTTTAGAAAATTGTACTATTTTGTAAGTGAAAGTGCAATTTCACACTTATTTTGGACCTATTTTAGTGACCTTGCATTTATGCATATTTAAACCTCATAAATGGGCCCTTAATAACCTTTATTATGTATCCCAAGGACTTTTTAAATTATTTACCGACAATATAACCACATTTAATAAATGTTATTAATTGACTTAATGCCCCAACCTAACTTAGGTCCTGAGCTTTTAGGTCAGGACCCATTCGCCCATGGGTGAATGAGTCCTCTTTAAGTTCATAAATTCAAATTTAAACATGTTTTTGGTGGCAATTTAAGGTCTCAAATTCAAATTCAAGTGTCAAATTTCAGGATTTAATAAATGGGAAATTAGAAAGGAAGCCTATAAAGCTAAATATTTCAATCACTTTTCACTAGACACGAGAGAGATTCACATGAGATCACAAGGATTTGCACTCAAGAACAAGGAGAAATCAGTCAAGCATTCAAAGTTGAAGTCTTGGAGCAACATTCTATTTCTTTTTGTAGGTCTTCAAGCTTATTTTGTCAACAAGATTAAGCATTTCCAAGGATTGATGATAGATGCCTATGGAGGATCATGATGAATTCTAGGTTTTGGGAAATGCACCAAGCCATTCAACCAAGCCTAATGAATTGTTTCCTAAGTGGTTTCATCTTCTATTATCATTCTACTTTCTGCCTAAAGGAAGGTATATTCAGATTTGTGATCTATTAGGGTGATTTGATATCTCCCAAAGTAGGTCTTCATCATTATTCATTGTTTCATTTAGGGATCCTATTCTAACACATTTTAGTAGGGTTTCTTTGCATTTGATATCTCGTAATCTTATAAACACTTAAGATTAGGGATTTCCCACACTTTCATGTTTTAGATCTATACTTTTTATCAAGGTTTAATTACCAAACTAGGGGTTTGACCGAGGAAAACCCCTATCCACTACCAAACAATATTTTTTTTTTACATATTTATCACAGGTACAGATCTGGGAGTGAAGGTTCAAAGGTACAGGAAGGAAGTGTAGGTACTGGACTCAAATCTCATTTTCTGATTTTCCAGAAAAGGAGACCTAGACCCATTCGCCCATGGGCGAATGAGTCCCTGACATGCTTGCAAAATCAACATTTTGTGATAGGTGCACAATGTTTTCCTTTCCCAGATCTTCTAGAAGTTTTTCTTTTTACCTCTTAGTTTTATGATTAATATACAAGATCCAAGTGGTAGCTAGCATTTTTTAGTTGATTTTCTATTTTTAGTTTTTCTCCCAAAAGTGTTGTTTGACCTTGACCCCCATCCTGAAAGCATAAGGAAATGTTAAGATTCTCACATTGGGTTGATTCACCTAAGGGTTGTTAATCAATTCATTTTGGGGATCTCATTTCATAATGAAAGTAAGAAGATAGGGTCTATTCTCACCTTCTTGACTTACCTTTCCATTTTGGGAAACCCTATTTTTCTTCATTTCACACCCTAAAATTGCAAATCAAACTAATGCCAATTTGAGATCTAAAATGCAAAAGAATAAAAATCTAGATCTAGGGTTCCAAATCAGAAATTATGATGTTCAAAATTCAGGTTCACCAAAATGAAACATAGGAAAATAATAATGGTAGGTTCACCTAATATGGAATGGGGAAAATGGGGCTGATGAACCTATATTCCTTTATTTCATTAGGAAAAGAGATCCCCACAAATAATTGAATTACAACCCTTATGTGAGTCAACTCAATGAGGGAATCTATTGGTTTCCTTATGATTGAGGATGAGGGTATCAACTTGAACAACACTTTTGGGAGAAAAACCAAAAATAGTAAATCAACTCAATTATTCCAATTAAGACTTGAATCATCAATTTAAAGCATAACATAGATAGAAACAATAAAGTTTTGGTAGATCTCAGAATGGCAGAGTGATATGTACCTGCCACCAAAATGTAGTTTTTGAAGGCTCTCTTGGACTCATTCGCCTATGGGTGAATGTGTCTTTGTGAAGAGGCTTGACTTAGCTTTCAAGATCCTTTGGTGTTAGTATGTACCTTTTGTTTGATCTAGGTTTCAGTGTCAGGTAGTAGGAAATAAATTCTGTAGATGACATTTCATGGATTGACAACTAATATGACAACTTTTTGCAACTTTTCCACTTTGCAACTTTGAGGTCTTCAATCCTTCTTCAACCTATAAACCTGTACATTCACAAAGAGGAGAAAAATATTTATTTTTTGATGGATGGGTGTTTTCCTTGGTCAAACCCCATTTTGGTAATTAAACCTTGAATCAAAATAATGAAACATGAAAGGAATGATGAATGAACAATTACTTTGTTGTAACTCACCAAAACCTTGAATAAACCTTTGGAGGACTGAAATCTTGATCTTGCATGAAATGGATTCAATGTATGTGGATCTTGATACTTGAATCTTGACTTGAATGTTAACTTGAATCTTGAAAGCTACATCACAATGTTAGCTCCAAAAACATACATGATGCATAAGACCTTGACATGATGCTTGAGATCTTAATTGCTGCAATAAATCACTGATAAATCTGCCCTTGAATGCCTTTGACAATAATCTTAGCTCTTGTGAATGCTTGCATAAAGTTCTCTTCAAAATCCAGCTTGCTTCTAGGATTTGAATTGATAAAAAGACCTTGCTTTTATAGGTAATTTTCTAATTTCCTAAAAATTAAACAGTACAATCCGACATTGAAATTTGAATTTGGGGACATTAAAATACCACCAAAAACATATTTTAAATTTTGTTCCAAAGGCCTAGGGAGGACCCATTTTCCTATGGGCGAATGGGTCCCAAGTCCCTATTCCTAGAATGCACATTGCTCGAGGTAATTAATTATGTGTTGACATTAATTGTTGTAAGGTTTCCCCTTTAGAAAATGTAATTTATTAGGCTTGTAGATGTAAAATAGAGCTTATTAAGGAATAATTAATTCCAATTTAATTGAGGGGACCCAAACCAAGTGTGAAAATGTAAAGGAGTACATTTTTCTACACTACAAACTGATAAATTTTCTCTTTAATGCTCTTGACAATAATATTTTCTCTTGTGAACTCTTGATAGTGTGTCTTAGATTTGACTTGATAAAATAACTATGTATTTATAGATGTTTATCTAATTTCCTAAAAATTAGATTCCATAAGCCAACATTTGAAACTTGAATTTGAATCATTAAAATGCCACCAAAAACTTATTAAAAATTAGGTCTTGACACTTAATGGGGACCCATTTTCCCTTGGGCGAATGGGTTCGAGGACCTAAATCCATAACACACAATTTCTAAGGTGTTTTAATTAATGTTGGAAATTGTTTGATATAGGTTTCCCTTTCAGAAAAGGGGAATAATAAGGATTTGGAATGCATAATTTGTTTAGTTAGAAGCTTGATTAAGTCCAATTAATTAAGGGGATGCAAACATAGTGTGAAATTGTAAAGGTGTAAAATTTTCTACACTATAATCAACTTCAAACTACAATGAAGAAGGCTCTAAGGAGCTATCAGTAGAATTTTCCTCATCAACAAAAAAATCATCTTCCTTTTAGAGTCATTGGATATTTTAATATCTTTCATGTTAGGCTATTGAATGACATCTAATATTGTTGATCCTTGAACATTTGTACCTTTAATGTCTTGTTTCTTGGCCTTCCCCTTGTCTTTTGGTCCAAAATTTGGGATTTATTATCAACCAAAGTATAGAGGGTTGTGCCAACAAATTTGCTTGGCCCCTTAAGAAGATTCCCCTCAACAAAAGCCTTGGAAGCTTTATATTTTTTCCCTTAATTTTTGGTTGACTCTCATATAATTTTCCTCACTAATCCCTTGTTGGGTTTTTTCTTATCAAGGGAGCATATTTTTAGAGAACAAATCTTGACCATCACATCTCCTTGAGTCTTAATTTTTATTTTAAGGTTAATAGTAGGAGAAATATCCTACACAAATACTTTGGTTTTGGGTTTGGTGGAGCCTTCCACCACCTTTTTAACCTGGGAAGGGAATGGGATGAATTTCCCACAAAAGTGAGGAGTTTTTTTACCTTTCTCAAAAAGGAGGCAAGGAGGAGGATTTTTCACAAGACATGTACCTTAATGGAATTAGTAGGGTAGAGGGAAAGGTGGAAGTGATAAAGGAACAAAATAAGGCCATGGAGTAAAGGAATAACCATATTATTATATTTTTTGATATGGAATGCCCTAGCTTCTCTAAATGAATTTTCTAACGAAGATAAAAGAAAGAATAAGAAGCTCATAATAATTTGGTGCCTAAGGTGAAGCAAAATGATAATGGTAGTAGAACTTGAACCACCCTTCAAGGGTGTAATATTTAATTAAAACCCAACATACCTAGTCCCATGACTCTAGTAGAATTTGGAAAATAAACCCATTTTTACATTTGATAGGTTTCTCACCATGTTTAAAATATTATCCATGCTTTTAGTGTTGGGAGTCTTACTCTACCTTCAGACTTTGTTCCCCTTGTAGCTCATTCTAGTGGCTTTATTAATGACATCCTCATTCACTTCAAAGCTTACACCTCTCACCTCGATCTATCTCTAGTTCCAAGAATCAACAAATTGAATGATTGTTTTTACCATTACCCATTTAGCTATTAGAAATACAAAGCAATAACACCCTTCCAATAGATATACTAGAGGGTAGCATCCTTTTTCAACTCCTCTCAAGATCTAGGCTTCATGAAAACCCTATCACCACATGTAGTAGTAGAACAAAATATGGGCATAGGGAGAAGTAGAGAAAACCATAAATGACATAGTTGTAGAGCTTTTGAAAAAGTTTAAAGAGTTCCTCTGCCAAATAAAATGGCCAAACCCAAAGAAAATAAGTAGCATTCAAAATAATGGAATACTCAGTAGAATACCACTTCACAATCATGTGAGTATGATGGCCCAAAAACAATCTCCATAAAATCAAGTGAATTTATAGTACTGGGGCAATAATCATTGCTACAAGGTGTCACCATGATAAGATCACACTTTAGGGTTCATCTAATCCAATCATTGTTCCAAGACTTGTTACATGTCTACATAACAAACAATCCACCTTTCACTACATCAACCATCAAGGAAAGCAACATAAAATGGATAAAATAACAATTAACATCTCTTCTCTAAAAATAAGACTGATAGCATAAGGTAAACTCAATGTTAAACTAAAAAATCACCATAACCATTAAGAACATTGGGAAAATTTATTTATAAGCATTAATTTCCTATGAATAAGTTGGGGAAGAGGCACAATAAGATTACAAGAACATTTCCAACACCTCCATAAATTCATATTAATACTTAGCTTAGTCATACTATCAATCAATCAATTCCCTTCCCTATATATTGGAAAAAAAACCCATTTTGACATTTGATAGGTTCCTCACCATATTTTAAAAATTATCCATGCTTTAGTGTTGGGAGTCTTAATATACCTTCAAAATGTATCCCCCCTATAGCTCATTCCAGTGGCTTTATTGATGACATCCTCATTCACTTTAAATCTTACACCTCCCACTTGGGCCTGTCTCTGGTTCCAAGAATCAAAAAATTAAATGGATAAATTTTGGTCATACCCATTTAGACATTAGAGATACGAAGAAATGCCACCCTCCCAATATATATACCCGAGGGTAGCATCCCTTTTCAACTCCTCATGAGATCTAGGCTTCATGTAAACCCTATCACCACCCATAATAGCACAACAACAAACAAGCATAGGGAGAAGTAGATAAAACATAAATGACATATAGTTGTAGATATTTTGAAAAATTCTAAAGAGTTCTTCCACCAAATAAATGCCACCAAACCTAAAGAAAACAAGTAGCATTAAAAGAATGGAAGAGTTAGTAGAATACCACCTCATAAGCATGTGAGTATGATGGCCCAAAACATCCACAAAATCAAGTGAAAAGTAGTGGTGGGGTGGTAATCATTGCTCTAAGGCATCACCATAGGATCACACTTTAGGGTCCACCTCATCGAATCATTTTTCCAAGCCTTGTTCTATGCCAACATAACAAACAATCAACCTTTCACTACATTAGCCGTTGAAGCAAACAATAGAAAATGAAGAAAATAATAATTAACACGGTCCCTTCTCCAAAAATAAGACCGATAGCACAAGATAAATTCAATGCTAAACCAACACATCACTATAATCATTAAGAGCATTAGGAACATTTATTTATAAGGGCTAAGTCCCTATGAATAATTGGAGGAATATACACAAGAATATTCTCAAGACATCATCATCACCTCCACAAATTCATATTAATACTTAGCTTAGCTATACTATCAGCCACTCAATTCCTTTCCCTATTTATGTGAAGGGAAACATAGCCCTCAAAATTATTCAAGAGAATTTAGATATACAAAATGATATTGGTGAGTTTACATGAGGGTTCAAACTTGCTTAAGTTAGCATCAATAATGAGCTTGGAATCCCCCTCTAAAAGTAGTTTTTGAATTCCTAAGGAAAAAGACAATTTAACTCCCCACAACAAAGCAAGGGCTTCAACCTCATTGTTATCACTCCCAAACCACCTGAATAGGAAAAAAAAAAAAACCTTATGAGATCTTAGAATACCACCCCCACTAGTAGGACCCATATTCCCTTTTGCAACCCCATCAAAGCTCAATTTACTCCATCTAATTGAGGGAGGGGGGCCTTCCAAAAGGTGTCTAGGTAAAATATCATTTAAGTTCTATCAACTTTGTTGATTTCCATAGTGATAGCCCAATTATTAGCAATAGTAAGTTCCAAAGAGGAAAGGGGAAGCTCAAGGAATTTCACCTTACACAGATACATTCTCAATAAGAAGTTTTGATAAGGAAAAGAAAACCTCCTTAGCATTCTTTATAGAATCCCTAAAGATTTAGTTATTCCTTTCTTTCTAGAGAAACCAAACTAGATGTGGAGGAGAGGGGTGGGAGAAGGGAGAGTACCAACTATCGACAAATAAGGAAAAGTTTTCATTCATAACCAAACACATTTCAAATTTTTGCATGCACTTTTCCTAGACAACTCCAACAAACTCACAATAAGAAAACAAATGGGGCATCAGTTCCTCCTCATTGTAGCAAAAAGTACATCTATTAGAGAGGAGAAAACCTCTATTTTGAAGATTTTCTTGTGTTAGGATTTTTTTGTGGGAATTTTTCCACTAGAAGAAGTTGAGTTTCAAAATTATTTTATGATTTCATATTCTTTCCCAAAATCTTGTTCTTATGTGGGGTCTATTAGTAAATCATAAGCAAATTTGACAATATAATAACCTTTATTATTTTGGACCTAGAAAATTTCATCCTCCTTGGGTAAAATGGGGATTCAAATGCCTTGCATCTTCATTTGAAGGTCCCAAACAACCATGACCAAATAATTTTTTATTAAGGAAACAATTAGAAAGATTTTTCCATTGATTAATTTTTCCATTCTTGAAGATATAATCATAGATCAAAGGATAAAAAAAGTAACTAGCCTAGGTTTCCAGTCTACTATAAGTTTGATGACCACTTAAGGGATGCTCAAGCATCCAATAATCCTCGCAAAACCTAAATTTCTACCATTTTTAAATTTCCACATGCTTCCTTTTTGTAATAATATCTTGGTTTTGAGAATGTTATTGCATATCACAAATCCTTTTGGGACACCAACATCAAAGAGGAAATTATAATCCAAAGTATTACTCAAACATTTGGCTTTCATTAGTAGGCCCCAATCCTTGATGTCTTTAGTTAAGCTCCAACCCATGCTATCCATTATGGCCTTACTAGTAAATCACTATTCAAATTATTGGGGTGTTCTAGAATTGGAACCTCAATGTAAATGAAATAACAAAGCAATCTAAATGTTGGTAAATTAGTAAGTGCTAGACATTGGGTCCATTTTTTAATGAAAATTTTATGGAGCATTTTTTTGGAAGGAAGAGATATCCATTTAAAAAATAGATATTTTCTTTAAAATATTATTATCCATTTAAAAAATGGATATATTCTGTAAGTAGTAGATATCCATTTTGGTTCAAATTTTTTTTGTTCAATTTGAGGCTTGGAAAGGACTTAAAAACCCAAGTCCAAGTCTTGGACCTACAAGTAAAATTTCATGGTAGCAACAAAAGTAACAATCAACTTTGGCAATTGGATGAAATTAAAACTTAGTATAGATGATAATGTCTAGTTTTCAAATATATAATTTTTTGTAGTCTTGAACACATTTTTTTGTTTATTAACTTTTTTTTAAATAAAAAACTTTATATTTTTTTATAGATAAAAGGCCCTGGGCTTGAAATATTATTAATAAATTAATACTATAAAAGTTTTGAGATTACATGGAAATTGCATAATAGCTTACTAAATAGTATCATCTTGAGGGCCAAAACAAAATGCCCCTTAGCCAGTGAGTTTTTGTAAGGAGGTCAAAACAAAATGCCTCTTAGAATAGGGAATGAGAATAAAAATAAAACATAGACTGCATATTTTCTATTACCATATTATTGTAAAAAAACCACAAACCCAGGGCAGAGGATTGAGTTGTCTCCTCCTTTGGCACCATCCAACCAAATGCATGTTTAGCTATTAGAACCTATCCTTCTCACGTAGAGGATGATGGGAGAGTATAAATAATTAATGCTTGAGGCTTTTGAAACCTTATGAAGCATAATTCATATGATTGGAACAATGTATGATATCAACGAGCCCTGTCGATCTGACCTAAAAGCATAATAAAACAATAATGGTTAGAATTACCCCTTGTGGTGGGCTCGCAAAATCTTTATAAAAATAAAATGACATATATTATTATTATTTCAATAAATTTTGAATTAAATTATTTTTATTAATTTTTGAATACTTGACAAATATAGATATTATTCTTTATATTATAGAAATAAATTATGTTACAATTATTTTAGTTCAAATTATTTGGATGTATACGATGGGTTTTTTTTTTTAAATTAGTCTTAGTAAAAAACTAATTAAAAATATTTACTAAAAAATTACAAAAAAATCTCAACCAAACTTTAACATAATATACATATTTCAACAAAAATATTTTGAAAAATAATTTCAGTGACTATTTATTTTATGGCTCATACACTTGCATGTTTTGACCTTCAACATACTTTTTTAATGATGCAGGAGCATCTAGGGTGTAAGAGCAATCTTGCATCACCAAAAAAAAAAATGTTGTTTCTTTTCAATAAGGGATAAATTTGGCAAGGCTACTAGTTTTAGGAAGTTTGCATTTATGCACGGTTGGGCACGAAATCTTACACAAACCTCCAGAATGGTAAATTCAAGCTAATGGCGAAGAAATCACTTCAATATCATTTGTCATTTGAGAGATATTAAAATTTTAATTTCCGAAAATCCTATTCAAATCTTCAAAGTCAATTCTGAGGCACTTGGAGGCTCCGGATGGGCCTGAAAATTGGTGAAAAATGAAAGTAGTCAGCCTTTAAGCCTTACTTTTTGGCCAAAAATTTCTTGAGAGCTTTTCGAAAAGGTATTATAATAGAAAATCCAATAGTCGGATGAAAAGATATGACCCCGCAAAGTTGTACTACCAAAATTAATAAAATTTCAAAATATCTTCTTGAGGAAGTTACACTTTCCAAAAGATTATAGGGCGGTTACACCTTCCAAATAAAGGATGTGAATGGGGGTCGTAAATGGGGGGTAGAGCAGAGTGGATTGTGGCTCCGATTTGCAAATTTTCAAATTTATGTAATTAGAATGCCCATGTGATGGCCATTGTAATGTTGTAATTTCATTTTCATTTTAGTGATAATAGAAAATATTTTCTTCCTTCTTGCATATTTTTTGTGCAATTCTCTATTGTTATTGTGAGTTTCAGATTGTAAGGGGAGTACCCTTGATCATTTAGAAAGATCACTTTTGTATGTTTTATACAAAAAAAACTTTTATCATCTAGGTAGTAGAATAAATTACATATTTGAAGACTAGAAATGAATCCTACATTTTATAATTTTACATGATGTTAATATTCTATGTATAAGTGCTTCAATTTTTTACCCCAACTATGAAAAACTCAAATTTTTAAGAAAAAAGTTGCTACTTTTTGGCCAAAAAGTAGATCCATTATCTTACACTAACCCAAAGAATAAAGGAGAAGGTTAGTGCTAAGGTAGGTGAAGAGTCATCTTCCATTAGTGAGATTTCTTCTTCCTTTATATTTGTAATTGCATAGAAATGCACCCTAGTGAAAATTTCCATTATACCCCTACCTTAGCCTTATAATCCTGACAATGCAAACTCCGCTACCTTTTTCTTTCTTTTCGTGCATGCCTTTTGTCATTTTGCATCAATGAGGAATTTTTTGTCGTGGACACCTATGTATTGCACTAGTGTCTTGGTGAGATTCTTGCATCAGGAGATGTTGGAGATGTTACATTTTTTTCCACCTTGCAAATGTAATGCATCTCTTCGAATCTTGACTGCTCAAAAATGTCTATTTTCCTCCAAAATACCTTTTGAACATATCTCTTGCAATTTCATTCATTCTCTTGACCTTCTTTCACTCTATTCTTCACTCTCTCAACTTGCTTCACACTCTACACCATTGTTGCTACTTCTGTACCACTTTCTATTGCAGTTGTCAAGTTCTACACACTATCAATATGATTTTCTTGCTCTCATCCTTCCTCTCTCGGCTTCCCCAAGCACATAGAAGGGAGGGTAACACTTATTTACTTGCATTGTCTTGTTTATAGAATAACATCTAGATTGTATTTGCATTCTACAAATTGTGTCTATTTCCTTTATCATTTTCTCTCTACTATTGTATATTGGTTGTCCATGGAGGTGGAAACACCAAAACAGGGGCTTGACTTAGGCAAGCTCCAAAACATAGCCATAACACTTTTCTGTCTTTGCATGTGTAGGTTCATTGCATTTGTGACAAGCTTGCGAGAGGTTGGACCATCAATGATTTTGGTTTATTCTTCATTTCCCTTTTCATTTCATTATTAGATAGTTTATCTTTCAAGTTATGGTATTCTTCTTGTTGTTTCCCTTAATTTCATGCATTTCTTCATATATGTTAAACTATTAGATTAGAACTCTTAGGTTGTTAGCTCACCCTATCAGTTTTGGTATGTGAACCCAACTCTCTATCCATACGAGACACTAGTGTGCCTCTAAGATGATAGCGTACTGCACTATCATCTGTCTCATGTGCTATTGTTCTCTATCCAAGAGCCAATTAGTTCACAATATGAGACCTCCGTGGTCTACTCACCCATTTCCCAAAATCTTCCATTAGAAAAACATAAAAGGTAGAGTCTAGTTTTTCCTTCCTTTTTACCCTTTTTAGTGTTGAGGTAGTCTTGAGGTAGTTGAGGGAAATTTTCTCCCTTTAGGCTCTTTTGTGTCCTAGAGACTTGGGAGTAGCGAATCGCTTCAACATTTTGGTGAACCTAACGTGAACTTTCTCTTTTCATTTCTTTCTATCGATAATTTTTCCTCGGGTCTTGGGTGTGTTATAGATTAGTGTGTCATGAAGCTTTTATGAGCTTTACAACCCAATCTACAACCTCTAAATTTGTTGTTAGAATAAGTCTTTGACATGCAAGAATGGAACCTAGGAAGGTCATCTCTAGTCAAACTAGTTCCTCTTTTAAAGAAATGGTTTCAAGGATGTCTATTGGATTTTCCAACCCCTTTGGGGAAGCTACTACTCATATTCCTATGCCCCTACTTTTCCTTTCACTTATTCTATGGAGGAAGATGATTCTCTTGAGGTTCCTATAGAGCAACTTCTTTCCCTAGATAGAAGGCTTTGAGAGTTTGAGTGGTACTTGGTAAAATAGAGTAGTCTTACCCAAGTGGCTACCGTTGTCAATAGACTAAGAACCATGTTGGATAAGGATTAGAAAGGTATAGAACTTCTTTGAGGTCTCATAGACATTGTGGATACCCATGTCCCAGCCTATAATCCTAACTTGGGTGTTACCCAAGATGTTGGCTCCAAGACCATTGTGAAATAGCTAGAATTCTTGATGCCTGTAGTGTCAGTGTATATGGTTGAGACGAGTCCTTCAACTAACACCATATTTGTACCTGAATCGAACTACACTTTCAAAGTATAAAAGGTACCTTTGGGCTTCAATTATTCTACCCCTAAGGTTTCTACCTCTAGTCCTAGTATTTCTGTTAGTGGCTCTGGTAGTGTTTTTGTTGGTCATGTTTCATCTGTCGATCCTATCTTAAATGATTTGTTGTAAAACATTAGGTGAACGTAGAACCAACTAGAAAATATAGCCATCTCTTCTTCATCTCAACCTATTTTCTAGCCTTTCTTTTGTCATAGTCACTTTTCTATCACCATCTTAAACACTCTTATCACTTAGGGGGGAGATTCCTAAGTTTGAAAAGTATAGTGCTCAAGGAGATCCTTAGACACATGTGTGTAATTTTAATGCCATGTACACTAAATTCTTCCACCATGATGCTTTGATGGTGAATTTGTTTCCACGTTCCCTTAAGGATTCCACATTGGACTGGTATTGTAATTTTCTAAATGATTTTTTTTCTCATTTGATCGGCTAGTAAATTAGTTCCTTTGACAATTTGAGGCCAACATTGGGTCAAATATGGTGTTTACCAATATAGTTCAATGTAAGAAAGGGGGCCATGAAAAATTTATTGATTTCATTGCTTGATATCAGGCTCTATTTTCTCAAATATCTTACCCATTTCCTAATTCTAATTTCCAAAAGGTTTTCATTAGGAACTTGCAGCAATCACTGCAAGATAAATTTTCCCTAATGAAGTACCCTTATTTTGTGCATCAGTGTGCAACTTTGCAAAGTATCAATAGACATTTGCTCAGTTCAGGGTTCATCCTCACACTCCTATTTGGATAACTAGTTAGTAGTGTCAATTTCTAGTGATTCAAGAAAGAACAAGGCCATAGCAAATTTGGTCTCTATTATTAAGAAAAAAGGCCTAGGACATGATAGAAATTTTAAAAACACTATTAGAGTCCTATAGAAACATTTTGCAAAAATTGTTAAAGGATAAAATTATAACATTACCAGAAATTCAACCTCTTTTCAAGCCATATCCATAGTGGTATGACACAAAAGTTTTATCAATTTCATCAAGTACATGAACATGATATTGAGTGATGTGTTTGACTGTGCCATGAGATTCAAGATCACATCAATGATGGGACTATCCATCTTAATGGGAAGAAGCAAAACTCTAAAATATCTATGGCTAAGCCTAACAATGAACTACAAAAATACACAGATCCATTGCCTTCTCATTTTGCTAACTTGGTTATGCAATCTTCCTCTTCATATGATCTTGTCCTATATGAGTATGTGAAAATGATCTCGTTCGCTCATATGCCTCCTTCAGAGAATGTGAGAGATGTTCTTGATATAGCCTTCACTTAACATGATCTTCCCTTAAACAAGCAGCCTACTTTGTTGTATGTTCCTTCTTGGGTTAATGGTAACATCGTGACTAGTGTTATGGTCAATTCATCGAGCCGAGTGATTATGATCACAGAGGAGGACTTGTTCATTAACAATATTCATAAGGAGAAGTATGATGAGTTGTAGGTCACTCTTCACACTCATGATGAATTTTCTATTGCCCCTATGGGTAATATCTCTTTATCAATCCTTGTAGGACCCAAGGCTTTAGATGTCTTATTTATAGTGATTCTAGAGTCCAACCTATTCAGAGTAAAGCTAGGCATTCTATGGCTAGCTTCCATGAATGCAATCATCTTTTTTGTCCATAAATGTTTGAAATTCCCCCACAAGGGTATAATGGATGTCATTTAGGACATTGGGTATAAGCCACTGGTATCATGTGGGGCCTTTTCTTTAGATCACTTTTTTCCCACCCCTCTTGGACCCCTCTCTCCTAGGGGGATCTGTTTTATCATGCTTATTGTAGGTATAAGACTATGGGATTCCTCCATCACCTCATGTTGTATCTTTGAAGGCTTGCTTGTGTGCACAACATCGAGCTTCATCCTCCACTCTTGCAAAAGGGAAGGACAAGCCTGCTCTTGCCCTCAAGTCTTCCCTTTTAGTTCTTCTTTTTCACCTCCTTCTACTTCTAAAACTTTGGTGGCATCCTCCATTCCTACTCCTATTCCTAGCATAGGAAAAGGAAAGGCGTCTATGCTAAAGAGGTTGAAGCCTTGATTTTTTGAGCTTCCTATCCTTCCCATGATTCCTCGTCCCACCCTGTATAGGAGGGAGAAGTTTTTCCATGGGGTTCCTCCTACATCTTTGCCTCCATGGCCTCTACCTATTGTTTTTCCTCCTTCTCGGGTGGGACATGGAAAGAGGCCCAATATGAATATGCCTCACTCTATTTCCACTTTTGAGTCTATTGCTCTTCCTGCTCCTCCTAAGGAGTCTCACCTTCTACTAGAAATGGTTGTAGAAGTCCCTCCTATACTAGATAAGGATCTCCCAGTTTCTTCTTAGGTTGTGCATTTGAGTTCCCATAGCCGATGTAACCAACTTATGCATGAGCATAAGTGCTAGTGAAAGGCTTTGGTCAAGGAGCATGTAGATTTGCAAAAGAGTGCTAGGGAGTATGTTGTTCCTATTTCCACTCCTACTTCTTCTATGGTTGTTTTTGCTTCTTCTCTACCTTTCGCTTTAGTTCCCATTGCATATGTGCTTTTTTTTACTTCATTGGTGGATTTCGACAAACCTCACCCCAAAAGGGTACAAGTGTTCATCACTCCTTTAGTAAAACCTCCCCTTCTCCTATTTCAACCTAATATTCCTCTATTTTCATAGACCTTAGACATGCCTCATACAAAGGTTGTGTCATCTATGACTCCTTTTGTTTCTTCCTCCACTTCTGCTTCCTCTATGGGAATTTAGAATCCTCCACTAAAGTGCAAGTTGAAGGAGTTATGGTCATAAGAAAGGCTCATCTTCTCTAAAGTCTAGTTCTATTTTGGATTACGATGTCCTTGTGACAGAGGAAACTACTACATCCTTGAAGTTTGTCACTAACCCTTTTGATGAGGTTGGTCGTGAATCTCGAGTGTCTTGTCCTCCTCCCACTCTATTGACATGTGACACTCTTGAGAAGTGCATGTTCAACTCAATGAAGGATATCTCAACTCTATCTTTGATTTTTACAAAATCGATGAGATTTACCTCACAAGAGCTCAGAGAAGACCTCGAGGGGCTTTCTTCCTTGGCTCTTGTTGTAGGGGAGTCAAAGGGAACTGCCCTTTCTATCCCTCCCTTGCAGGATTTTCCTCCTTCCCCCTATAATGATCTAGATTGGGAACAAGATGACCTATTGGTTGATGAGGACTAGGGTGGTTCCTCCCTCTATATCTATAGATTAGTGTTGATTGTTTGCTTATTTTCCCTAGTACTTGTATTTTAATGTTTTGTGATCCTACCTAGAGGAACCTTGCTACCCTTGTAGGTATTTGGATACAAGCATGAAAATATGTCCTACACTTCTTCTATTTGTGGCATCCTTCTTCCATGTGTTATACTTTTGCTTTTCCATATCAGGAATGATGCAAAGTGTTGGGGGAATTTAGGCCTTCTTCCATGTTGACCCAATTTTTATTTTTACTTTTTCTTCATGCACTCTTCCTCATATTCTAAGAACGTTGGGGATTGATGATAGTTCATACACACTATATTATATCTAGCTATTTATATATATGAATAGTTTTGACCTTGAATTATCAATTCCCCCTTGTCTCTTGATTTCTTTGTCTCTACTTGTCTGCTTCTTGATGTTGTGGTTCTTATGTGTTTTCCCTTACATGTGTGACAACATACCACGAATACATCTTGCCATGTGTTTCATTCCACAATGTATCTCATATTTCTCTTCTTCTTATGATGACATGTGCTCCTTTGTGTAGCACACATCATCCTAATGGGGGCTATCATACTTTTCTAATTTTCAACAAGGAGAATTATTTCCAAAGGATTCCTTTGTGGAAAATTATTTACAATGAATTCCTTGAAAAAATAATCCCTTGTTGAAAACCTCATTTTCCAAAATGGTGTATTCTTTCAACAAGAATTCCTTGGTAAAAAATTATTTCAAAAAGATCCCTTGGAAAAAGAATTTGAAAAATTTCCTTTCAAAAAGGAGAATTCTTTTCAAAGGATTCCTTGATAAAAGTTCTTTCAGAAGGATTCCCTAATGGCATAATCACTTGCAAAAAATCTCATGTCTTTCAAAAGGAGTGTCATTTCAAAATGGTTCCTTGGTGTCTTGATGTCTTATGAAAAGGATCCTAGATGAAAGAACCCCTTTGTGAAAGATTTATTTTTAAAAGGATTCCTTGGTGTCTCATGCTTGTTTCTTGTGTATGATATTTAACATCTTGTGTCTTGGTGTCTGGATGTCTTATATCTTGGGATCTAGCTTGGGAGAAAACTAACTAGACTTATCTTTTATGTGTCTATCCTGGAAAATAGTTTGTAGCAACCACAAATCCGATCAGAGTTTCTTACTGTGTCTTATAATGGTGTCTATTATTTTTGATTTTTTTCCTAACCTATTTTTCTGTAGATGACATGGTTTTGGTGAGATTGCAGCTTGCTTTGTAGGATCAAAAACTAGTGTCCTCTTCGTATTCTAGTGAAGATCATTCTACATCAAGTATACTGGATCAAAGGACTCCTTCCTATACATTTCGGTATATTCTCTTCAATCTCTTTCTACTTTAGTTTGCACATGCTTAGAAATGTATGCTTGCTAAAGTGGGGGGAAAATGTAATGGCATAAAATTGCACCCTAGTGCATTTTTTTGTTATATACCCCTACCTTAGCCTTATACACTTAACAATGCAAAATTTTCCACCTTTTCCTTTCTTTTCATGTGTGCATTTTGTCATTTTGCATCGATGAGGGAATTTTTGTCATGGATGCCTATGCATTGTGCAAATATTTGCACCTTGCACTAGCATCCTGACGAGATTCACTTGTTAGGAGATGCTAGAGACATTACATTTTCTGCCACCCTGCAAATGTAACACCTCTCTTCAAATCTTGACCACCCGAAAACATCTATTTGGCTCCAAAATACCTTTTGAACATATCTCTTGCAATTTTATTCATTCTCTTGACCTTATTTCACTCTATTCTTCACTCTCTCAACTTGCTTCACTCTTGCTTCACACTCTACACTATTTTTTCTACTTCTACACCACTTCGTATTGCAGGTTGTCAAGTTCTACACACTATCAACACGGTTAAATTGATCTCATCCTTCCTCTCTCGACTTCCCAAAGCACACAAAAGGGAGGATAACACTTATTATTTTCATTTTCTTGTTTATAGAATAGCATCTAGATTGTATTTGAATTATATATATATATATTGTGTCTATTTCCTTTCTTTATCATTTTCTCTCTATTTTTGCATATCGACTATCCATCGAGGTGGAAACACCAAAATGGGGGCTTGACTTGACCAAGCTCCAAAATATAGCCACAACACTTTTTTTTCGCCATGTGTGTAGGTTCATTACATTCATGAGGAGCTTGTGGGAAGTTGGACTTTCGACAAGTTCAATTTCTTCTTCCTTTCCCTTGTCATTTCATTATTAGATAATTTATCTTTCAAGTTACAATGTTCTTCTTGCTATTTCCTTTCACTTCATGCATTTCTTCATATCTATTAAATTGTTAGATTAGAACTCTTGAGTTGTTAGCATGCCATGTGAGTTTTAGTACGTGAACCCAATTCTCTATCTGTATGAGATGCTAGCATGCCTCTAAGACAAAAACACAACTTTGAGACAATAGCACTAGTGTCCTCTGGTTGAGCCAGTTAGTTCACAGTTTGAGACTTTTGTGGTCTACTCATGCGTTTCCCAAAATATTCCATCAAAAAACATAAAAAGTAGAGTCTGATTTGTCCTTCCTTTCCAATCTTTTTAGTGTTGAGGTATTCTTGAGGGAGTTGAGGGAAATTTTCTCCCTTGAGGATCTTCTCTATCATAGAGACTTGGGAGTAGCGAATCCCCTCCTCTACAATATCCCTTTATGGTTTGTTGGTGTCTAGAAATGTGTTTTTTATTTGTTTGTTTTGTTTTTACATTATTTTGTTTTTGGGGTAGTGTTTTGTTTGGAGGGAATATTTGAACATTTACCTCTATTTTATTTTATTTCCTTTGTCCATAAAGCCTAGGTTTTCATGACCCTTGGATTCACTTCCCCATGAGAGGAGGTAAATTACTTGTAGTTTGAAGATGTAGAATTGTCTATTAGGGTGATGACATCAAAGAAGGTGTTTATGTGGTTCAAAATGATATTAGTGTTGGAAAATACTATAATTCTACTTTATTTTGGGTGAAACTTCTACAATGTTATAAATGTTTAGAAATAAGGTGAACCTATTGTAATGAAATATTCTCAAAGTGTTTGTAAATGTGAAATTAATCGCTTAATAATAAGATTACTATAAAATATTATTTGAGCATTTATCAACAAACCATAGTAATACACAAATTACATGGGAAAGTACTTTGAGAATAACTCCATCAGAGAAAGAAGAAAAACATATATTTTTGATTAGAGGTAAAGCAGGTTTTGAAGGGGCCCCAAAACCCTTTACAAAAAGGAAAGTTGTTTCAAAATATAACCAAACAGATCAGCCAACAGCTAACACACAACAAAATAACTGCCAAAAAGGAGGAACAAGAACCAAAAACTACCTATTCTTCAGATTATTAGCAACTTCCATGTCACTCAATTATCTTCTGATGAACATCCATAACTTTAGAAATCTCTTTGATAGGGACCCTAGCATGTAGCTTAGTCTTGTTGTGATTCCTAGCACTGGACCCCAAAACATTTACCTCTTTAATCAAAACATCCTACGAACTAGCAACCTTATCAACAGAAACATATGCTAATTTTCAATGAACATGGATATAATATCAACACACTTCCTTTCTACACTTTGAAAGTATTCTAGCAACACTTGTGTAATTATAAACATGATATCAAACCACTATCTCACACCTTCAATATATAGGTAGAGAAGCCAAAACCATAAACTTTTTCACTAAAATAATGGATACCAAAACCATCCAGTATCATGAATAACCCCATTCCCACCTCGAGGATAATATTTTGAGAGTAGAATATAATAAATAAATTCTCATGGAAATTATATGGGATCAATCAATGAATCTTCAAATATAAAATATAACCATAAAAGCATCTTTAAACATAACTCCCCAATGAATCACACCCTCAAGTATAGTGCTCTATTTTGGAGTCTGTTAACTCTTGTGGACCTTATTCATTATGAAAATATTCTCCTCTCTTTCCTTTAGTGCTTAAGATTGGGAACATTTCTTAGATGAGTCCAAATCCAAATATAACTACCACCATAGCATCCATCTCTCTCATAAATACATATGACAACTAATATATCAAGATTCTAGGAGAATCTAAATTATAAATTATTTCTCCAATTACACTCTTGTCATTCAAGTACACTTTCCAAGAGTTTTGGAGAAACATAAAATATACATAGGATTTATAAGTTTAATGACATATTAATCCTAACATTATCCCACCTAATATTATACATTTTAAATAAATCCATAAGAAAATAAACGAATTAATCACAAGATATAAAGATTTTAGCCTTGCTTCACTAAGAGAACTTATTTATGGTCATTGACTTTATAAGGGAATCTACAAAATTTTCCTTAAGTTTCAACCTTTTGTAAAAATACCTTACCATTCTCTACTATTTCTTACACAAAGTGATACTAAACATCAACATCCTTAGTACAAGCATGATACATGGGATTCTTGGCCAAAAAAATAAAACTCTAACTATCACAACTAATTCTAACAATCTTACAATCAAAACTAATACCTATACACAATATATATAACTAAACCACCTCCTTAGAGACATGCATAATAGCCATATATACTATGCTTTAGTGGTCAAAAAATCAATCATCAGATACTCCTTACTCATCCAACTCACTACATTAAGAAAAGAGAACACATAACCATCAATGGAACTTTTACTCTAAGACACCTACCTAATTTGCATCTAAAATCACCTTGTATGTCCAATGACATCCATATCATTATTACCATGATAAAAAAAATTAATTAAAATTCCCACTAAAATATTTGAAAACCCTCTCAATAAACATCAAATTATCCTTATAGGGGTTAGACATAAACCTACTCAAAACTAGAATTATTGGGGTAATATCTAGTCTAGTGTAAAATATTACATACATAAAGCTATCAACAACACTATTATAAGGAATATTAGATGTATCCTCAAAATAATTATCAAATTTATGACACACATATCTAAATATAGATTATTTCCAATATGAAATATAATTTTAATTGCGTTATGCCACTATCTTATAGTGTGTATAATGTTATGACCAGTTAGCTTGTGGCTACCTTAACTCTTTATTAAGTCCTAGTATCATTATTATCTTGTTGTTTAGTTATTTGGGTCAGCCTAAGGCTTGTATAGGGTTATCTAGGTCAACTTGGGTGATATCCTAGGCATAAGTATGGTATATATAGAAGGTATATGTTGGAAACATGAGCATGATGGTATATAGTGTTGTCATTGATGGCAACCCATTATATAAGTGATGGTGCATCTGTATGTACATATTCCAAAGAAGTCTAGAGAAGACCAAGTATTTTAGTGAAAATTTCCTAAGTCCTAGACTGGAATAGTAAATAACAAAGCAATAGTTTTGTGGTCTACATTGCTATGCTTTGCAGAATCTTGTCATGTGATTATGAGGTAATAATGGTATGTATTTAAGGATTCTACATTCAAATTTTCAAGGTTGAATGTATTTCGTAGTTGGATATATTGATGAAAGAGTATAGAGCTTAATAGAAGCAAAGTTACAGGTGCAAAGTGCATATTAAAATGCTTCACATTCCACTATAGATGATTATTATGATGTGTTGTTTTGAGGAAGTGCTTGAGGATGTTAGAAGTGTATTCACTCCAAGTGGAAATTGATTTGGTGGTTCATGTTTCAACTTATGGATGAATAGTTGGTTCATTTAGTTGTCGCTTCATCGATTTTGTTGTGCGGTGTTGACCTAAGGATTTTGGGGTTGTGCAAAGTTAAATTATGAAAGGAGTAGAATCATGGGAGTAAATATTGGTCATGTCAACCTATTTTCATGAAGAACATGTTTTTGTTTCTTCCACAAGGTATGTGGGTTGGATTTTTGAGTCGACAAGTTATGGTGTTACATGTTTCATCGAATTAGGCTGACCTAATTGATGATATGAGTGCTTGTGGAATATATACATATATATAGAAGGTAAATTCAATGTGTGGATGATGATAAGTGAGTGGTGATGTAGAGTGAAGTGCAAAAGGTGATAGTGGTGAAGTAGGAAGTGTGTAAAGTTAGTTTTATGAGCTTAATTAGAACTATATCTTCAACATGCTATAGATGCATTATTAATAGTTCAAAATCTAGTAGTGAGCCATTCTTATATTCTCTTTTCTATTCTATAAAATGGGTCCTTTGGGTAGTGAGCCTTTCTTTCTAGATAGTGTCATCTAATCTGTAATCCATTGTAATTACTTATAATATATTGTGAGCTAATCATCACCATGGTTTTTCCCTTCCAAGGGTTTTCCACGTAAATCTAGTGTTCTTGTGTTTATTGTTGTGGTGCATGATTCAATTGTTCTTTTCCATTTTTGAAATTTTGTTGGGATTATTTTAATGCATGCTTAAGTTGAGGAAGTTAATGAATTTTAGTGAATATTGATTCACCCCCCTCTTAGTATTTTAGGTGTTCAACAATTGGTATCAGAGCTTGGTTCCTTCAATTGGCTCAATTGTTGAGGTAGATCTTGGAGGTTGAACACATGGAAACTAGGAGGTGTCATATCCTTACGGAAGAGATCATAATTGAAGGGTTGAAGAAGATTGTGAAGTTGACATGGAAGGAAAACTCGGATCTACTCTTGATAATTTGGATAAAGCAGAATGTGAGAATAAATATTTGAAAGAAAATATTAAGGAAGCAGATGAGTGTATCAAGAAGATATGAAAAACCAAGTCAAGAAAGTTAAAGAATATTTCAAGGAAACAAATGAGCAACTCAAACAATCAAATGAGAATCACTAATTTGAAAGTGCAAGTTAAAGAAGGAAAAAGAGTTAAAGACTTCCTAAATGCCAAGTTAAAAGAAAAGTCTATAAAATGTTCAAGACTTGAAGAATAAGTTGTGTCTCTGAGGAAAGATCTAGATAAAGCAAAGAGTCAAGAGGAAAAATTTAAGAAGAGCTCCATCTTGCTTGATAATATTCTTGCTAGTCAAAAAACTTTAAAGGACAATGAAGGATTAGGGTTTGAAAAAGGAGAAAGCTCAAAGGAAAATTAAACTCCAAATAATGTTGAAAATAAGAATGATGAACAAGGGAGGACTGGAGATAAGAAGAGTAGTGTCAAACATGTACAAAACCAAAAGAAAGATTTCAAAATATCACCTATTAGACAAATAACTGCACAAAGGTATTCATATTTTAATGGTTACTGCTATTCTTGCAATAAATTTTGGCATAGAGTTGTAGAGTGTAGAAGCAAAATGAATCAAAAATTTCAACCATTTTCTGGTCAATACCATACATGCAATAGATTTTGTCATAAGGCTAGTGAATATAGAAGACAAATGGTGAATGGTTACAATAATGGTATGATGTCTCAATCATTCCCTAGTTACTGTTACACATGCAATGGATTTGGGCATAAGGCTTTTGAATGTATATATAAGATAGCAAGAAGTAATTTTTCTCTATAACAAGGTGTCAAGGTCTCAATCATTTCCTAGTGCAAATTTTCCTTCAAAAACTAGATAAAGAGAATTGTCTGAGGGGGAGTTTTAGCAGAAAACTTTCTAGCCCCCTACCAAAGGTGAGATGCTAATGTCTTTAGCATACTGGTGCATGTGTAGGTTGATATGCTTGATCAATTGGTGAAATCTCTGATGAGAAATATCTTGTTACAACAATTTGTGGAGTGATTAGGAGTGTTTGTGATATCACAGAGAGGGTTTGACAACTTTTTGACCTAACTTTCTCTATTGCAATGAATGTGCATGAGTAAAAGCACAAAGTTGTGTCACACTTTCAGCCAACTTATTAGCACAACTAAATTGAAGTATTTCTAACTAAAAATCAATTTTGGTCAAACATATGATCTAGTAAGATTCATTCTAGCTAAGTTAGATACTTGCACTAAATTTTCAACTAAAATTGTTTGCTAAAAATATATGGAGCACTACTTTGAGTCCAATTTACCAAAAAAATAAAATTATTTGAAAAACTTGTAGTTTCAATAATTCCTACTAATGTAAATAACATTTTTTTAAAAATATAAAAATACCCATTTGTTAAGTGGAGTTTTCAAAAATATATTTATTTTAATAGTTTAATTATTATTTATATTTTATTTTTTACTTTTACTAAAAGTAGGTTATCAACACAAAATATTAGGTTGATTACCATGCCAAGGAAAAATAGTAAAACATATTAAAAAAAATAAAAAAAATATGATGCACTAGATAAAAGAATCTATTTCAAGATGGTATAATTTTTTTTCCATTTTAGATAAATATTTAATATGAAAGTTGACGTCTGATGGAGACAATTGTTTTTTGATTCACACACATTTTAATATTTATTTAAAAATACATATTTATCAAAATTGGAAAAAAAATATATCCATGCACTAAGGTTTCAAGTTCTAAATACACACAAAAAAATTGAAAGAAAAAAATATAATTTACTATAAAAAGTTTGACGTCTCATGCAATTTCATTTTTCAACATTTTATCAGCAACTAAATTATAGTGCCGATTTATTAAAAACTAGTTTAAAATAATTTTTTTTTTTAAAAATACAAATATAAAATATACTAAAAAATACATATTTTACTAGTTTACATCTTTTCAAAATTCAAAACATATATGCTACTTTTTAGTGATTCAAGTTTAAAAGTTGGATCAGTGTTGGTCATTTCCTTTATAAAATGTGACACAACTTTGTATATTAGGTCACTAGAAAATGGTTTATATTTCAATTTTCATATTCAAAAATTATGTGTTCGAGCATTTTGAAGTGGAGAGAAGAGAGAAGGAGATTTTGGTGTTTGAGAAAAACCCTACCGGCGAAGACTCAAAAGGTATTTACTTTTTCTTACAAAACCCTAGTTTTAGAGAAGCGCAAGATGTTTACTCCACAAGTTATTGATGTGCTTGAGAGGTGAAAACCTAAGTTCAAGAAGCACCCATATAAATCAATGGAAACCGACCTTGAAGGTGTGTTTTATAGGGTTCCTAGTGGTGTGATGCACATAAAGGATGTGAAAATTTACATTCATTCAAAGATGTATGAATATGATCATTTGAAGTTAGCAGAATTTAGAGAAAAGGTGCTAATTGGAGATGATTTCGAGTTGAAACTAGAATATGCTAGATTGAAAGAGAAGAAGTTGGATGTGTGGTAGATTTTACCTATTTCAGTCTTGAAGATGAGTGGGTTAAGTATCTTTTGAGTAGAATACATGACAAACTCATGTGGTTGGACATGTCGTATATGATAAACAAAGATGTAATTAGGGTTATTACTAGTTTGAGATCCACTAGACTAGTCCCAACATTAAAGGCGATAAATAATGAAGTTGTGATGAAGCTTACCAAAGTGAATTTTGACAAGCATGCCCTAACTATGAACGACATTGAAGATACAATAGTTAAATATGCTTCAATGATGATTGACTACAAGATATTTTTCACAAACAAAGAGAATTCGATCTTTACCACCACTATACACATGGCCCATTATATGGAGAAAGAAGAAAAATATTTTGATACTTGTGAGCTCCTAAGATTATAGCTAATGGAGAATTCATAGAAAACTAAGGAGTCAAAATACCCTTTCTAGTATGGTACCCTAATTTTTTTTTGTAAGGTAGGGGGATTTCCACGTGCAAGGCCCTAGGTCATGGAGGGCCAAGATGCGGAAGGCTGCCCTAACTTACCTCAGATTAGTGGGATGTTTAGGATATAAGGATGAGAATGATGAGGACTATGAGGTCCTTCAACTACTCTACAAACCTGAAATGCAAAATGGGGCTAGGTGAGTTGATCTTCAAGTTCAACACTACACCTCAGGAATCTCCCTACCTGAGGATGACAACGCAACGCGCTGGTGTCTCTAAAGTGCGCTGGCTTCTGTATGGCCAGAAAATAATAGAGAAAAGGTCAAACCTAAGAAAATGACTAACGACCCACCTAACTACCACTAAAGGGCCAAAATAACATAACTAGATAAACTAAGTACTCCCTAATGTGATAAAGAAAAAATACAAGAGTAAAAGTGGCAAGAAGGATCTCACAAAGAAACTCATTCGCTAGCTAGCTCCTCAAAAGACCGTTCACCTACACACAAAAAGGAGAGGAAAATGTTGGGTGGCTGTACAGGGGCTTGCCTCAGTCAGACCCCCGTTTAGGTGTTTCCACCTCCACGGAAAACCAAGGAAGCGAGATAAAGAAATAAAGTAGTAAAGAGCACAAAAGCACTACAAAATAGTAAAGTGATAACTCAACCAAG
Organism: Sequoia sempervirens; assembly: GCA_007258455.2. Classification (NCBI taxonomy): domain Eukaryota; kingdom Viridiplantae; phylum Streptophyta; class Pinopsida; order Cupressales; family Cupressaceae; genus Sequoia; species Sequoia sempervirens. The sequence continues at coordinate 209,174,727 of VDFB02075321.1, read as the reverse complement.
TGATAGAAGGAAAGGAAGGGAAGCTTACCACCTCCACCAAGAGCACTCAAGGCTACTTGGGGGAGAAAATGAGAGTACTCAAGCCTCTACTGCAATGGTGTTTCATTCCCAACTTGTTCTACCAAAGTGATGGAGTGTTGTGTTTGCTGCAATGGAGAGCTTGTATGCTTGAAATTGAGCTTGTGAAGTGATAGAATGAGTACTTGAGGTTGTGAAGAAGCTAGAATGTATGTTCAAGGAATGAATTTGAAGAAGGAATGAAAGGAATGGCCATATTCAAGTCGATCGGCCAAAGGGAGCATTAGAACTTGACTACCAATGAGAAGTGTAACACCTATGCAAGTTCAGCCGCAGGAATCTACCGGGGACATCTGCGCGCTGCGCGGGTGTCCCCGATAGAAACGCCTCCATCAATGCTCAAAATAGGAACCAAGTGGGATGCAAGAAATGGGATTAGGTGGAATTAAGCCTCCAAACTTGGTTTTATAAAGTGGAGAAGGAAAAAAGGGGAATTTACACATGGGGTGTAAATTCACTCCTATACATTTCTCCCCCACTTTAGCGAGCACAAATACTGATGAGTGCTCAGTAAAGTAGATCAAGGAGAGTGTAAGGTTAGAAATGTATACCTAAACCATCAAGGAAGTAAAGCTCAGTCTGGCGTACCTGAAGGTGTAGGGAAAGTAAAGGACTCCATAGCTACTCAAAACTATGAAGTTGAAGAAAGAAAGCGCCTTACAGGTTCTCGGTCCTGTAAGGAAGGTGTCCCCCAAAAAATATAGCATGAAGGAGACCCAAAGGAAGCATCCTACAGGATCTTAGTCCTATAGGGAAGGTATTCTCCATGAACTCAAGCATGAAGAGTACCCAAGGAAGCACCCTATAGGCTCTCAGTCCCATAGGGAAGGTATTCTCCATGAACTCAAGCATGAAGAATACCCAAGGAAGCACCCCATAGGCTCTCAGTCCTATAGGAAAGGTATTCTCCACAAACTCAAGCATGAAGAACACCCAAGGAAGTTCCCCATAGGTTCTCAGTCCTATAGGGAAGGTAACCCCCAAGATCTCTCACATGGAGGAAACCCGAGAAAGCACCCTACAGGCTCTCAGTCCTACAAAGAGGTATCCCCCAAGATCTCTCGCATGGAAGAAACCTGAGAAAGAGGACTTCGTAGAGTTAGGAAGTGGCCACGTAGGAAAGTAAGCGGACAGTTACATAGACCATTGATAGTTTTGAAAACTTTCAAAGGGGTCCCTTGGGAACCCATTGTGAAGAGGAGGTCCACTTAAGGGATGCACAGTTCAAAAGTAGATATTCTCTCTCTCGAATCGATCCATGATCAAGGAATCCTTTTGAAAGATGTTCACTTCATCAAGGAATTCAAAAGGAAGAATATTCCCCCATGCAAGGGGAAGGTCAAAGTTGTTCCCGCTTTGGAGGAAGGTTTTCAAGTCCTTTCTTTACGAACTCGTGATGAAGGAAACACATTTTGTTAGGGTTACAAGTTGAAAATATGATTCTGAAGAAAAGTTTGTGAATATTTTCAAGAAAAGATCCATTTGCCACAAATGCATTATCTAAAAAATGAAGCGTTGAAGAAAGAAAGTTGTCGCACATGAGAGGGACAACTCAAGAAAAGAAGAGAAAAAGATAGAGAAAGCAAAGGATAAAACAACACAAACGAAGGGCACAAGGGGATCTGGTTTAATGGGGTCAGATCTGTCCAAGCTCATATAAATAATAGGTAGTCGCGGTACAAGGAAAAAGATCATCAATCCCCAACCAGATCAGGAAGAATGCATGAGAAGAGAAAGTAAAAATAAAAAATTGGGTCAACATGGAAGGGAAGCCTAAATTCTCCCAACACTTTGCATCATCCCCAATTTATTGAAAATCAAGCACAGACATGGAAGAATGATGATACAAATAGAAGGTTTACGACACAAAAATCGTGCCTGTATCCAAGTACCAACAGGGGTGATGAGGGTCATCCAAGAACACATAGCACGATCATGGGGGAACACATCACAAAACACACACTCACACACACACACAAGATCAAGAAGGGGTCTCCCCTTAACATTGATCAACCAAGAGGTCATCTGCTTCCCAATCTAAATCCTCATAAGGGGAAGGAGGTTGAACCTGCAATGGTGGGATGTTAAGAGGAGGAGTGTTCAGCCCTCCCGCAACAAGGGCCAAGGAAGAGGGCCCCTAGAGGTCCTCTCCATTGAGCTCTTGTGGAGTCAAGGTCAATGATTTCATGAAGATTGCTGAGAAGGCCAAAACTTCATCCACGGAGTTAAACATGCACCCCATAGGAGTGTTGTGTCTAACTTCAGTGGATGGGGCAGGCTGAGCCTAAGATTCACTGCTACACTTGCCGAGTGACTCAAGAGCGGTGATGAACTAAGGGGAAGCCGGGATTGGTTCTATCACCAAGATAGAACAAGTCAATGTGGGGCCACCTTGTGGAGAAGGTGAGCTCCTCTTATGTCCTTCACTGCTAGAAGGACCACTCTCCACCTCTTTCTTTGGCAAAGGAGATGAAATCCCCACAGATAAGGCTAGGGGTGCAGAGGAAGAGGAAGAAAGAACCACAACAGATACAACCGAAGTATTAATGATATCCACGAGCTTCGAAAAAGGCTAGATATCTAGAACAAACATCAATAAAGGTGGCTCCACCGAAGGAGTGATGAACACCTGTACCCCCTTAGGGTTAGGTGCATTCATACTTGCTACGAAAGCCGAGAGTAGTATGGGACCAGATTGAAGAGAAGTAGAAGGACGGGGGGAAGAAGACACTGTGGGAGGCCTTGAAGCAAGGGTAGTCATCTCTTCCTCCCTCTTTTGTGAGGCAACCTGTTCAGCTAAGAGAGCCTTTTGCCAATGCTTGCATTCATGCACAAGACAGTTTCTTCAGCTCTTGGAGCTAGAGGCCGGAGGCTGCAAAGGAGCAGAAGGCTCCTGATCAACCATAGGGACATCCACTACAGTCATTTCTAGCAAAGGAATAGATTCCTGAATGGGAGTAGGAGAGAGAGGTTGAGGAGTGGCAAGAGGAGTCGATTCAAGAGCCTTAGCAGCAGGCCTATTCCAATTCACTGCCTTAGGAGTAGGAGTGGTAGGAGGCTACAGATTGAATTCTCTTTGAGAACCTTTCTTTTTGCTGTATAAATAGTACCACAGTTCGGGGTATTCATAAGGGAGGTCCGCGATCCTAAGCTTGGGCCTACGCCAAGGACGAATCATTGAACTCAATGGATAGCCATCGGGCTGGCTCATCCAATACTCTTCCCAAGAAGGGGGAGAGGACAATGCAGTCTGGGAGGAGGTAGCCTTCTCTTTTCCTTTATGAGAAGGAGAGGGAGCCGACGTGGACTTCTCCTTCCCTTTCTAGGAAGGGAGGATAGTCGGTGCAAGCTTCTCCTTCTCCTCTCGAGAAGAGGAGGCAACCAATTGTTCTATCACGGGAAGGGTCAGCTTTGGCTTCCCCTTGCCCCCAGTTTTATACTTTACATAATTCTTGTAAAGCAGGTCCATTCTTGGAGGAATCAGACCAACTAGGGTGGGCCAAAAGTGATCCAACAAGTATCCACCACGGGACACTAGGGGCTGATATCCAGTGTCATGCACTACATGCACGACACCTTCATGGGATAACTTTAGACACTTATGAATAACAGAGGCGATCCCATTCATGGAAGCTAGCCAAGGGATGCCTAGCTTCACCCTGAATAGATTTGACTCTAGGATAACATTGAAAACCATGTTAATAGCCCTAGGTCCAACCAGAATGGACAAGGTTATCGTGCTGTAAGGTTTAAGACTCATACCATCGTGTGTACGGATGGTAGATTTGGTTTCTTCACATTTTTCCTTTTGTAATGAATTGAATACTAATGTTTCTTCTGTGAAAACATTCACATGGCTCGTAGGGTCTATCAAGACTCCTGTCACAATGTTACCATTGACGCAAGCGGGAATGTAGAGAGGCAAGGATTTGTTGTTTAAGGGGAAATCTTGTGATGTGAATGTAATGTCTGGTGAACCGAGTGTAGGTAGAGCAGTAGGAGTCACCATGACCATGTTAACATAGGCCTTGGGTTGAGCAATAGAATCAGTAGGATCTATAATCATGTTAGCAGAGTGCGACGGGAATTGGTCCGTGTATATCTGTAGTTCACTATTAGCTTTCACCACTGATTTGTTAGCATTCTGTTTATTCCCATTGAGACGAATGGTATCATCCTCGATGTGGTCTTGTATCTCATGATGCAGGTGCATACAACGTTCGGTATCATGTCCATTAACTCGATGGTACTGACAGTAAGCACTTCCATCATACCAATTACGCTAAGTTTCTTTAACAGGCCTAGGATTCAAAAAAGTTTATGATCTTATCCTTCAATAGCTTCTGTAGGATGGAAGTATAAGATTTTGATAAATTTGTGAACTTTTGGTTGTGTTTGAGGCCATTGTCATCAACAGTGGCTACGACATTCGTAACGACCTTACCTTTCCCAGAGAATGATACAATAGACTTTCCCTCAGAATGGGAGAATGAGGAGGAACACCCGAACTGAAAAACCTTTTGTTGGTACTCTCGTAAGGCTTCACACAAGTGTGCGAAAGAATGGTATTTCATGAGTGCAAACTTTTCTTGCCAAGGCATTTGTAAGTTGCCTATGAATACCTTCTACACATCAGAATCAGGTAGCTGATATGAGATTTGTGAGAGGAGCGCTTGGCAGCATGCTATGAAATCACTAATTTTTTTGTTATCTCCTTGTTTACATCGGATGAGATCCAAAAAGGTCATCTTCAGCCTGATGTTTGCTTGAAATTTTCTAAGAAATTGATTAACAAGCTGGTCGAATGAGAAAATGGAATTGTTAGGAAAGGAACAGTACCACTCGAGCACTGTGTCCTTGAGAGACCGGGGAAATAGTTTAGCCATCAATGCATCATGATGGAAGAAGTCCATGCATAGGGCATTAAAGGAAGACACGTGTGTATGTGGATCTCCTTTACCTCCATACTTTTCAAATTTAGGTATCTCCATTCCTTGGGGGAAAGGAGTATTCAGGATTGCAACCGACAATGAAATATGTCGAAAGAAGGGCTAGAAGATAGGCTGGGTAGAGGCTTGGGAAAGACTCGCTAACTGGCTCTGCATCTTACCCATATTATGAAGAGTGTTCAAAATAGGGTCATTAGAAGATAGAGGGCCTGAGGAACCTCCCCTAGGACCACCGCTAAGGCCACCTCCAGAACCACCATCGATGTGACTTCTGCCAAAACCACTACCAAAGCCATCGCCACTAGTAGGGCCTTCGTCGGAACCACCACCATGACCTCCGCCATAGCTTCTTCCACCAGCACCGCCTCCACTATCAAATCTACCACCACTACCAAATCCCCCACCACTCAGCTTGCCAAACCCTCCACCACTAGAGGTGACAGGAGGGGTGAAGCTAAAGCCCAAGGGGACCCTATTTACTTTGATAATTTTAGGTTGTTCAGAGATAGAGGGGATACTGATAGAAGGGACCGCATCGGCCATATAAATGGAAGTGGAAGGCATTGATACTCCTAACTATCCTTCATGATCTTTGAAAGTGACTCCTTGTGCAAAACTGGGATTGTTCGAAGGAGTGCATGCTTCAGCGAGACTGAGGAGGCTAGTTAGAAGCTCTATGCCTGTTTGATCTTTACCCATCATATGTTTCAATTCGCTAACAACCCGAGCATCCCTAGCCATCTTTGAGTTTCTTTCCAAGTGGTTTTCTAAGTCATCCAACCCTTTAGCGAGGGTAGATACATATTCTATAGGGATCTGAATGGCCTCATGCTCGTCCACCGATGATGGAGTAGGACACGTAGGGGGAGTGGGAACGTGATCGGTTTCGTCAATGAATCCCATCTCGTTCCTTCACAACTACTCCTGCACAACCACACTAATGACAAGACTAAAGAAAAGGCCCATAGGGAGACCAATCAAGACCTTCATCATTTCCATCGGAAGGTGTCGTATGCTTCTCCTGACAATATACCCAAAAGTTGTGGATTTTGTTTTGATGCTCATAAACCTTCACAACACTCAGGAACACAACAATCACAAAGTACATGAGGGAGATCTCAACACCAACAGATGAACAAACGTTGGTTCACATCAGGTTCACCAAAATGTAAGGTAGGGGGACCTCCATGTGCAAGGCCCCAGGTCACGGAGGGCCAAGATGCAAAAGGCTTCCCTAACTTACCTCAACTTAGTGGGATGTTTAGGATATGAGGATGAGAATGATGAGGACTATGAGGTCCTTCAACCACTCTATAGACTCAAAATGCAAAATGGGGCTAGGTGAGTTGGTCTTTAGGTTCAACACTATGCCTCATGAAGCTCCCTACCCAAGGAAAAAAGTGTGGTCCTTGGACGACAACACGATGCACTGGCATCTCTAAAGTGCGTTGGCATCCATACGGCCAAACAACAACATAGACAAGGTCAAACCTAAGAAAATGACTAACAACCCAGCTAACTACCACTAAAGGGCCAAAATAATGTAACTAAGTAAACTAAGTACTCCCTAATGTGATAAAGCAAAAATGCAAGAGTAAAAGTGGCAAGAAGGATCTCACAAAGAAAATCGTTCGCCAGCTAGCTCCTCGAAAGAATGTTCACCTACACACACACAAGAGAGGAAAATGTTGGGTGGCTGTGTAGGGGCCTGCCTTAATCAAACCCCAATTTAGGAGTTTCCACTTCCAGAGACAACCAAGGAAGAGAGATAAAGAAATAAAGTAGTAAAGAGCACAAAATTCCTACCAAACAGTAAAGTGCTAACTCAACCAAGTGATAGAAGGAAAGGAAGGGAAGCTTACCACCTCCACCAAGAGCACTCAAGGCTGCTTGGGGGAGAAAATGAAAGTACTCGAGCCTCTTCTACAATGGTGTTTTGTTCCCAACTTTTTCTACCAAAGTGATGGAATGTTGTGTTTGTTGCAATGGAGAGCTTGTATGCTTGAAAGTGAGCCTGTGAAGTGATAGAATGAGTGCTTGAGGTTGTGAAGAAGCTAGAATGCATGTTGAAGGAATGAATTTGAAGAAGGAATGAAAGAAAGAACCATATTCAAGTTGGTCAACTGAAGGGATGTTACAACTTGACTCCCAATGAGAAGTGTAACGCCTCTATAGGTTCAACTGTAGGAATCTTCCAGGGATGTAAGCACTCCGCGCGGATGTCTGCGCTCCACACAGGTGTCCCCAATAGAAACACCTCCACCGACACTCAAAATAGGTGCCAAGTGGGATGCAAGTAGCTGGCTTAGGTGGAATTAATCCTCTGAACTTGGTTTTCTAAAGTGGAGAAGGAAAGAAGGGGAATTTGCACATGGGGTGCAAATTCACTCCTATACATTTTCTTGATGCTTTACTTTCACAATGAGTCACCCAGAGCAAAGAATGTAGTGTGGCTAGATACTATTCCTATAGCTATTCATTTTAGAGATCATTTAAGGAGATTTGTAGATTCTGAGTCTTGCAAGACAATTTTGTGGGGATTTTTCAAAACATTTCAATCAAAGATGAAAGAAAGAGAAATAATTCCAAGATTAGTTGTAGAAAAGTATAAGAATGAAAAGACATTTATGGTTAATAGATATTACTACTACATGAAAGTAGTTGAACCCATAATTGTTTGGGTTTTGGAGTTTCCTTACGAGGTAGCTAAATATGAAGTCATTAGTCTTGTAGAGATTGTGTTGAGAAAACCTAGAGAGATATCTATTGAAAGGTTTGGTACTTATGAGAAGAAAAGAAGTCAAGTAAGCCTGGAAAAGAAAAAGAAGGAAATTGGAGAAAAAAATGAAAAGATGAAGGCCAATTTGGAGGAGTTTGGTACTGCTAAGGAGCCTGTGGAGAAATCTAAAGGCACATCTTCTCCTCCACATATTACTCCATAGAGAACAAGAAGGTCAACTAGGGACTTAGTCTCCCCTCTTGATGTTCCAAAGTCCTCTAGAATAAAGCCTCTAGGTACTTATAAGAAGAAAGACACATCAAGCACCTCTGTGCAACACAAGTATCCAAAGAGAAGAAAGAAGGAAAAGGCAACCAGAGAAGTATTTCAGTTGTGAATATGAAGAAGAAAAAGAAGAAGGACCCCAATTGGTCTAGAAAAGGAAGTCAAGTGTCTCTCATGAAGAGTCCAATATTGAGAAGAGAAAGGAGAAAGAGGAAAGTACTTTTATTTGGATGCATAGTCCTATGAAGTTAGATGCCCTATTTAGTGGCATTGCCAGAGAGTTTTGGATCCTAAAAGATACAACTACAATGTATCCAGATGCAAATGATGAAGACACACAAATAATTGAAGAGGCTATAGTCAAATACATGGTGAAATTTGATACTGGCCTAGGGGAAATAAAGGATCAATTTACAGATGATCTAAAAGGTGTGTTGAATTCAAGAAGACAAGAGGCTATTGCAGAGGATGCAAAGATGAAGAAATTTTCCTTGGAGAAGATTGGTTCCTCATTGTCTCATGAGGATAGACTCAAGTTGTATCGGTTGTATAGTAAAAAATTCAGGACAAAATTAAGATTTAGTACTCTTATGAGCAGAGGTAAGGATGACATTGAAAGGCTATAGAAAGAGACATTTAAAACAATTGACAGTTGCTAAAGAGTTGGGAGTTCCTTTGGGTGATGATGATCAGATGCAACAAGACACACCCCTCTCAAAAAGTAATGAGCCTGTTAATGAACAACATGATCATGAGAATGAGCAGAAAGAATAAATAATGAAAGATAACACCCCTCTGGATGTTGAGATAATTGACGTGGAGAATAAAGAAGATAAGAAAGATGCCTCAGAGAATATTGAAGCACAATAAGAATAAACTTTTGCTCCTCTAGAAGTTGAGAAGAATGCAAAATAAATCTCTAGAAGTGGTGAGAAGGAGAGGAATGATTAAAATGAAGAAGAAAGCACAAAAATAGGTGGAAAATCCTCTAGACCCTCTGGAGATTCATTAAAATATCTCTTGGATATGCATCTACAATTTCAACTAATGGTGTCTCCACAGTTGGTGCAAATTCCTATGCAACAAGGTCAAGTGGATCTGGATAAGATTTCCCCTCTACATAAGCTACAACTTGGTGATGTTTTTCATGCATCCATGAGAAAGGAGATTCTTCAAACTCACCAGAAGATTATTGAGTTGGTGGATGAAGTTGTGAAGGTATTGCAAGAAGGAATTCCCAAAATTTCTATTGACAATTCTTTATCTGGTGTGCAACAGTTGAAGTTATTGTTAGATTCCTTTAAGGAGTATTCTATTTGTTTGGAAGAGAAGATAAAGAAGGAAATGACAAAGAAAGTCAATAATAAAAGGCTAGTTGATGTGTCTAATAGGTGTAGTATTGCACAACCCAAGTTGTAAGGCGACTTGAAGGAAGTTCAAAGGTGTTTGGAAGAAGCCAAACAATTATTTCAATTTTGTTTGAAGTGGCTAGTTTCTACAAGGAGTATTAAGGATCAAATGAACTTAATTGAGTCTCAAACTTCTTAGACCTGAAGTGCTTATGATCCGTTGAAGGGTGATCCCACAATAGTGGTTTACACTTTTTGGGAGATCCTATTTTTGCTGAAATGATCACATATTTTTAGAAAATATAATGATTTAAGACTTAAAAAATTACATTTAAAGGATTCAAATTGAAGAGGGTTTGATTAAACCACCTTAGATCAAACCCCCTTGGATAGAACCACACTAGTTTTAAACCATACCTATAATGGAGTCTCCTTTACACCTATCAAAATGTTGATAAAAAAACACTTTTGATTTACCTTTTGGGGGATCAAATGAATTCATTTAAAACTTATTTTTTGTAAGTATGTAGTTCTTATTATAATCTTCCCAAAAAGTATAATTTTTAATTAGTTTAATTTGATTATTATATTTATTTTTTATTTCTTGTGAATGTATTTTTTTCACTGAAAATCAAGCTCTATATTCTGTACATGTGGAAAAATAGCAGATTATAAAAAAAAATTGAAAAATATAAGTGCACTAGATATTGATGTTCCTGATCCAACAAAAAAAAGATTGAATTTTGATACACACAAAAAAAGTTATGTTTTAGCTAGTAAATCATGTCTAAATTGTAACCGGTTTGACTTTGAAATTTAATTAAGAAAAAAATATTCAATTAAATGCTATGAAACCAATTTCATGCACTAGATATCATAGTTACGAATCTAAATTAAAAAAAATAGAATTTTATCCTTCATAGAAATTTTTTTGTGTTAGCCAGTAATGTCACTCTTTAAAAATGGTGTTTACTAGTAAAAACTTGTTTTCGAATGAGATAGAAAAAGAAGTGCAATCTAGTTCCAAAAATCTTGAAAAAAATATATTTAGAATCTACAGAAAAAATGTCACAAATCACTAGTTTGCATCATCTTCAAATTCCTCATGGTTTAGCCGCTATAGGTGCTTGAAAGTGAAGATTTAGTTAAAAAAATTCAATTCAATGTCTAGTTTGACCAAAAATTGTAAACCAATATTGTGGGATCACCCTGAACGATGCAGATGAAGCTACAAGAGTATTCATTGAATATCTACACAGTCAATTATTTCTACTGCAGGAATAGAAAGAGTAGATCATAAAGTAGTATAATAAGCTCCATGACATGGTAAGTCTCAGATTTACAATTTTTACTAAAGTTTTAGATGATGATGAGAAGATTGTGCAAAAAAATCCAATGCCTATGCCAACATATCAAGGTGGGTGGGCGAATGCTAATGGAGGCCTTGGTTTAGTACCCAAATCCTTTTAGGAAATATTATCCTTGGGAAGTCTATTAAAATTCTTGAGAGTGAAAATTTGTCAATCAATGATGGGGTAGTTATTAGAGTTTGTGGTACCTATGAATATTCTATATGGACCTTCAAATGGGCATAAATTCCCTCTATAGTACAATATCTTAGTTTTGGTCAAACCCAAACCATTTTACTATATGACAATAATGAATTTATTCTTGAAAAATATATCATTTGAGAGCAATGTAAAGGTTGCAATAGGTATATTTTTTCTTCCACACCTTGTGGGATTGAATTGACTACACCAACATGTTGGAGTGGGTGGGTGAGTTCTACTAGATGAATTAGTTTATTCCTCATGTCTCTTGATCCTTCTAGGATACATTGCATCGAGGTAGTCTCTTAAGAGCTCAAAGAGAACAAACTTTCCAAACTTTTTCCTACCTATTATCTCAACTTGTGGTACTTGAAAAATGTCTCATTTTCACCTAGAGGTGGAACTTGGGCCCCTCTATAGTAGTATATATCATTTCTCAATTCTAGACCATTTGACCTTGCAAAAAATAAACAAATTCTTGAAAAATGCATCATTTGAGAGTAGTGGAAAGATGTCAATAGGAATATTTTTTCTTCCTCACCTTGTGGGACCAAATTGAATATACCATCTTGCCAAGGTGGGCAGGTGAATGCTACTAGAGGCCTCTATTTATTCCATCAATATTTGGATACTTCTAAGATATATTACATTGAGGAAGTCACTAGGGACATGTTCTCCTAGGTTAACCACTAGAAATGACCCAATAGAAAAGTGTCATTCAATTACTCAACATATTTTTAGTACTTGATCCAAGTGGATATTTTCACCAAAAATTCAACTGTTCCAAATGATCCAAGAGTCAGAACCATGTTAAAGAGATTGTTGACATGAATCCAACACTGCTCGAATCACATTGATCAAAGCCCATACGTAGAAGTTATATCCAGTCAAAGTTCACAGGAAGAGGTTGACTAGAACAATACCATTACTGATGTCAGCATGCTGATGTGGTAGGTACAATAGTTGTAGATGATGTGGACCAATGATGCTCCAACACGTGGTAGTATAGGCACTGACATGGCAAGTATAGGTGTCAGTGATGTGGCATATATAGTTGGCGTTGACCAATCAAATGTTCACACGTGTCAACAGGTGGGCGAATGAGAAAGTGCCATGTGGCACGTACGTGGAAAACCTCTCCAGGTCATGGATGAATAATTTGTTAAAATTTTGGTTGGGGGAATCAAACCCCCAACCTCATAGTTCCTATTTTCAAGCTCCACCATCCAACCACATGATTCATGCTATACATTTAGGACATGGATTTTATTTATAGAAGTCAAAGGACAAATTTGAGGGGGGTGCAGTTTGAACTGTTGACCCCCCTCTTCCCATTCTTTCCCTCTGCCAACACACAAAATGCGTGATTTAAGATTAAATGGGCAATAAGATTTTTAAGATAGAAAAAAACACTAGTTAATAGTTAAAAATGGGGGGGCAACAATTTAAACCATCAACCCCCAAATAAAATCCACCCAAAATAAACCAATATGCCACGCATTGTTTGGACAATAAAAGATATGTAAAGATTGTTTTATCTTAATGTTAAGCTCGAAATGGCATTAAAAATTGTATTTAAAGGGCGTGAGATGGAGCTTGAAGGTAGGTAATTATGGGAGAAATTTGATAAGGGAGATTATTCTAACTTTGTACAACCAAAGGCTTTAAGCCAAAAATTATTTGTACTTGAGGGAGGGGGAATATTGTTCATTTCATCATCACTCGAGGAGACTTTGTAAAGAATTTGGAGTAGATTGAAGGATCGGTCACTCTGTTGGAGAGGGACCCGAAGACACAGCCAATTGGCGAACTCTGTTATCAATTTGTGTCTTCATCTTCTCTTCTATGTTTCCATACTTTTATTGATTTAATCAGTTTTAATGTTTTTTTAAAACTAGTTGAAATTAAGCTTAAGACATTCAATTACTCATTTAGATAAAATTAACATTCAATAAGCAATTATCATAGATCCTAATAGATCAATTTGGTATTAGAGCCATGTTTGACTAGTGTTTGTAGAAGTGGGTGTTAATGCGATCCAAGAGCCGACAAGGTGAAGGAACACTTCCAGAGTTCAATCTTAAGATCAGTAAACAAAGAAATTTTCCACCACCAAAGATGGAAGAAACGGAAGCCGAAAAAAGATCCGAGCTCGATGAGAAATTTTTTTAATGGGCCTTTCTTGACATGAAGGCTATGATGGAAGAGATTTGTCAGGGAAAGAAAGAACGAAAGAAGCGTGAAAAAGAAGGATCATCAAAGTAATAAAAGTGTGAGAATGATGAAGATCAGAAGGACAAAGGGAAAAGAGAAGAAGGTGATGATGAGCCTCCAAAAACTCCTTCATGTCCATATTCTCCATCTTCTCCATATTCTCCTTCTAATTCTACTTCTTTTCCTAATCCTTTCAAAAGTGTACATAAGCCTGTAATCAAATTGGATGTAAAATTTGAACTACCTAAATATTGTGGAGAGTTAAATGTTGAGAAATTAGATGATTGGGTTCAACAAGTAGAATTATATTGTAGGATTCAAGGTCTCTTAGATGATGCTTCTAAAATCCAATTAGCTACTCTTCAATTGGGGGGAACTGCTCTCACCTGGTGGGAGAGTAAACATCAACTAGCATAAATTGCTCGACATGGTAGTGTCAATTCAACTTGGATGGAGTTTAAATTTTCCCTTAAAAAATAGTTTTATCCCTTAGGCCATATGTAATAGTTAACTATGAATTGGAAAAATTTTAGGCAGGGTAAGGGTCAATCTTTCCAAGACTATACTCATGAATTTAGGAAGCTGGCTATTGCACTTAATGCCCCATTATACACCCAGGACACGTTGCTCAAGTATATAGGTTTTCTTCACTCTTACTTAAGGAATACCATTTTAGTTTTAAATCCTAATAATCTAGATGAGGTATGTGTACAACCCACACATTTGTAGTCGAGAGGTAAGAGTAGTTTCAATGAAAATTCTATCAAGAAGCCATCTAAGCCTGAAGGTAAACCCAAGGGAAAAGGAAAGGGGAAAAAGAAAACTACCATCAAGAAGGAGGGTGATAAGCCCACATTCTCCCATTGCAAGAAGGAGGGACATGATGATTCAAAGTGTTGTAATCTGCATCCTGAACTAAGGTCGAAGAAATATGGAGGAAACAAAAGCAAATAGAAGACTGTTGTTATTGTACAATAGGATCTTGGATCTAACTCCAGGGATGAGACAAAGATTGTTGTTGTCGGGATCCAAGGTAAAGGAAAAGGTATATCTCTTTCTACTAATACAAGTTTTCAAATGCAAGTGCAAGTGCAAGTAAAGAATATTCTCCACCTAATATTGATAAGCATAGAAATGAGTTATTTCATATTCAAGTTGTAACAACTCATACTAAGGTTGTGTAGACATGTAAAATTGACTTAACACTTATTACAAATTTAGAATGTCTTAGAATGACCCTAAAACGACTCGAAACAACTCTGAATCAACTTGGAACATCTCGGAACAACCCCGAAATGACTCGGAATAACTTTGAATCAACTCAGAACGTCTTAGAATGACCCCGAAATGACTTGGAACAACTCTGAATCAACTCAGAACATCTCAGAATGACCCCGAAATGACTCAAAACAACTCTGAATCAACTCAGAATATCTCAAAACAACTTTGAATCAACTCAGAACATCTCAAAATAAGCCCAAAATGACTCAAAACGACTTTGAATCAACCTGGAACAACTCAGAATGACTTCGAATCAACTCAGAATGACTCTAAATCAACTCAAAATATCTTTGAATCAACTTGGAACATCTTGAAACATCTCTGAATCAACCCAGAATCAACTCGAAACATCTCAAATCATCTCGAAATCATCCCACGACATCTCACAACGCATCGAATGGCATCGAACGATGTATCCAAAACCCTATTTCCTCTATTAAATTGAATAATACAACATTATTTAATTAATTCACTTTTTCATCATTCTCAAAAAATTAAATAAATACCATTTTATTTAATAAAGTTCTGAAAACCCTAATTCTACTATTAATCGAATAATACAACGTTATTTGATTAATTCACATTTCATCATTTTTCAACCAATTAAATAAATTACATTTATTTAATAAAGTCCTAACCTAATCTTATTTCATCTTGATTAGTCAAACAATGCTAATTATTTGATTATGTCACTAATTCGCCTTATTCCTCAAAACTAATTGAATTATTAAATCATAATAATTTAATTATCATGCTTCCCTCCAAATTTGAATAATTAAATCAAACTATTCAAATTAGAAAAAATCAAAATCAAAATCAAAATGGAATTAATTAATTAATTAATATTCCTCACCCACTTTTTGATTGAGAAAATCATGGATTGCTAACTAAGCAATTTGATTTTTCCCATCTAATTCCTAACTCAACCCTAAATAATCAATCAATTGCTAACTAAGCAATCAAAACCCTAACTATCCAATCTATTCTTCAATCACCCTAATTGTGCAGTCAACTTTGCACAATTTCCTCATGTCTAAATCCTCTCAACTCATTTTGACTGTTGATCTGGATATTCTCCAACACAATATTGACCGTCGATTCAAAATTGATTTTTCTATATAACAAGCCTTTCTCTTCACAAATATGGAGGAAAATTTCAACTTACTTTATGCAACAAAGTGTTGTCGCAATCACCATTGATAGAGCTTCAACCTTTTCAGTCACCCAAGCATCGATCATCAAGCTTTTGCATGTAAGCAATGGAGGCTTTGCAGTGATACAAACAACCCAACATCATGCAAATACACTCCAACATGGGTTAGTAATATCTTCTTTTGTTGTTTGAATTGGTTTTGAATATCTTAGGATCTCATTTCATTCAAATAGCTTAGATTTGCACATTTCATGAGTGATGGAATAAGATAGATTAAGTGTTTTTGAATTAGATTAGTTTTATGATTTCAATCTTGCATTTGATCTTGATTTCGTATCATTTTCCTGATGGATTCCTTCCCCTCCCCCATTTTGGCACTCCCGGTGGGACCTAGGTTCTCCTTACTAACATTTTTATGAGCTAAGTTGAAGTTATAGGGTTCTGAGAGCTTTTAGAGACATTTCATGGGAAAAAATTATAAGCATTTGCCAAAAAATCAGCGCTTTCTCCATGGGAATGGTGCCTTTGCTCTAAGATCAATGCTTTTTCTCTAAAAGTACACTTTTGCTTTTTTCTAGGTTTGCACCTATACGGAAAATCTGAGCTTTTTCCAGATTTCTAAGCTTTTGCAAAAAAAATTCTGAGCTTTTGATTTTTCTTCTGAGCATTTGCTCTAGAAGACAAGTGCACAGATCCTGTACTATTGTAATGAACTTTCTTGCTAACATATTGGCTGTTTTGTGTAGAGAAGACGATCGGTCCAAGATTTTTGGAGATACCAATTAATTTTTTTATTAACTTAGGAATCTCCATTTGGTGCTTAAAAATGAACAACACAACTCTCACATTTCAAATTTGGTATTTTTAAAATGAACATTTTGAAGCTTTCTAAAGTAGGAATCTCCATATGGTGCTTACAAATGAACAACACAACTCTCACATTTCAAATTTGGTGTTTTTAAAATAAACATTTTCAAAGCTTTCTAAAGTAGGAATCTCCATTTGGTGCCTAAAAATGAACAACACAACTCTCACATTTTCAATTTGGTGTTGTTAAAATAAACATTTTCAAAGCTTTCTAAAGTAGGAATCTCCATTTGGTGCTCTAAAAATGAACACAACTCTCACATTTTTAATTTGGTGTTGTTAAAATAAACATTTTCAAAGCTTTCTAAAGTAGGAATATCCATTTGGTGCTCTAAAAATGAACACAACTCTCACATTTCCAATTTGGTGTTGTTAAAATAAACATTTTCAAAGCTTTCTACGGTAGGAATTCTCTTTCGGTGCTCATAAAAAGAACATAAAGCACTTCAATTTTGGGCTCTAAAAATGAACACATTTCATGTTTTCATAATTAGGAACCTTTAAATTTGGTGCATAAAAAGAGCCCAAAACATTTGTCATTTTTTTGACACATGTACGATTTACATTTGTTGACCATTTAATGACCATGCCTGATTTTGTTAGAAACATTTCAACTTTGGGGCTTAAAATGAACAAAATGTTTCTTGATTGTTTCCACACCATTTCTATCTTAACTGCTTGATGTTTGTTGTGTAGTTTTCGCACACATGCCCCACTGAAAGCAGGAACCCTCTTTTGCTTTCATTTTGGTGTTTTGGACCTTTGGTTTTGAGGATTTCGTTGCTTTGGCATGTGCCTAAATGATTATCTCACTTGTGAAAATCCCCCTTCTAAGAAATACTTTGAAAATCTTATGTTTTGGGACATATTTCAGGTTTTTCTTCATTTTCAAGAAAATTCCATCTAGGCAGAATTCCCCGAATGCCTTGAAAACCTGGAGGAGGCTAGTTTGCATTGTTTTCAAAAATTCTGGGACTTTGTAGAATTTCGTCTTCCCTAGATTTTCCCAAAATTTTGTTGTGCCTTCGGATTCCTGAGCTTGCGGTCTTTTTGTCGCATTTATGCCTCTTGTACGATTCTGTAGCTTGCTTTTATTAGGTTTGAATGAGATTTATGCTGGAATTCAAGCCATTTGCTTTGTTGAAGGAGTTGAGGAGACTTGATTTCGAGTTTCCCCTGCTAAGTCTTGCATTTGAGCTGTGATTGTTTGCCTAGGTCGAATTCTTCTTGGTGGTTTCTTGCGTTTGCTTGGACTTCAGGGTTTCTTGCCAGCTGCTGCTATTTCAATTTCTTATCTCTCATGGTATGTTCATGCAACCTTCTCTTTTAATTAATCAATTTGAATTGCTTCATGGTTGGTGTGTGTATGCCTTGAGTCGGGATTTTGATATGGCTAAATTCAATAGAAGGGCTAGGGTTTCCTGTTTCGGTTTGATGCCCTTCCCTGTACTCTGCGTTGCCCTTCCTTCTACTTGATTGAAGTTTAATGTGGTCAATTACTACTCTATTTGATTCTTAGTTCAATTTCATGCTTTCATGTACTGAGCTGTAGTTTGACCCAATGAATCCCTGACCTTTGATAAAATCACATCTTGGGTGAATTTAAACCTTTTGTTCACCATCCAGTCTGATAATCATCCTGTCTTAGTAAGGTTTTAGGGGAGTTTATAAGAGGATTAGTAGAGTGGAAAGGTAGGTTGGGATCCAAGCTGTGCGTTCATGGTGCTATCTTAGGGTTTCCCTTTTATCGTTGCTGTCATTGGTTGAAATCACATTTGATGAATTGGAAATCAAGATTGTCCATTTTGAAATTGAAGCAAATCAAATCCAAGACTGAATCCCCAACTTCCTAATCATTTAGTTGATCTGGGTGAAATCTTGAAGTCAAAGATTTTGAGTTTTCAAACATTTTGCGAATTTCCTTTACTTTAGGAATTCCCTGATTTTCCATCGCCTTATCGATTTCTTGAAAATGTGCTTAAAATACGAAAATTATGTGACTTCGCAGAATTTCGTTTCCTCAAGATTTCACTGAGATTTCTTTGGTCCTTCATTTTCCCAAAATTTGTGAGCTCTTACCATTTTCACGGATTTTTGTCCCTAACAGAATTCTCCAAAATCTTGTTGAAAATGAAGAAATATGGGATAGCATGAGTTATTCGCTAATGATTGTGCATCATGTGATCAATTTGAGTTATTTAAAGATGTGTCATTCTATTTCTTGACTGATGATGTTGATTGAATGAATTGTTGGAAGTTTACTGTACCCGTTTCGCTAAACTTTGTCCGGCTTGGAATTTCCCAAAAATTCCTCTCGGGCTTGAATTTCGCGAGAGGACAAAAAACCCGAACTTTGAAATGAGTAATCTTTATGATGTTTTAGGGGATTATGTTCATTATGGGACTTTTTTAAGGATAAATATGTAAGTTTATGATGGACTAACCTATATTTTCATGTTGTTGTGGATCTTTATTGTGGTATTTTGTTGAATGCAAGCTAAATCAAGCAAGGCCATTGCTGGAAGGACTAAGGGAAAGGTAATGGACCCTAGTGATGAGTGAGCTTCTATTTCAGAGGCCAAGAGAATCAAATTGGATATGAAAAGCAAGGTTCCTAAGAGCAAGTTGGTTTCCATTTGGTTAGAGGTAGCAGATACCAATGTTGGGAGATGGGATTATGAAGAATTTAAAGCAAGAATGGCAGTGAAGAATCCTTCCATGTTAGCTATCAGGCTGGTGAACTCTGGGTTGGCTCATGTGGTTGGCTTCCCTCCTATGATGCAATGTTACGAGTTAGTCCTAGAGTGTGCTAGGCATTATGATTCAAATACATAGAGGATAATTAGTCCACAGGGAAGGGCACTTTCCAATTTCTCTCCTATCTCAGTGGCTCAGACATTTGACATGCTAGATAGGTCTCATGTGGTGGGGCTTGATCTTGACATAGCAAAAAAACACTATACAGATGATACAACTAAGGCTTTGCAAATTATCAATTCCTGGTTAGAGAAACCTAAGCCACACTTCTCCAAGTTACCTAAGCAGTTGCACAGAGCCAAGTTCAGATTAGAGTACTATGATGCAATTGTAGACACTGAAATCTAGTCTAGGCCTACGACTTTAATATTTCTTAATAATTCATATTTCTTCCATAGTCATGATTAAATAATGTCAATTATTTAATTATTCTCTAAGGTCTTCATTTCTTCTATTAATTAAATAATCTTAATTATTTAATTAATTCACACTTTTCTTTATTCCATGTGATTAATTAAATAAACGCTTTTTATTTAATTATGTTAAACTAATTAACCTTATCCTTCTTCTTCAATTAAATAAATTCTTATTTAATTTACCTTTTCATATTTCAACTATAATTAAATAAATTCTTTTATTTATTTAATTATTCATTTAAACCCCTTCATCACTTAATTAAATAAATCTTATTTATTTAATTATTCTTCAAATATCAAATATTGAATTAAATGAATTATTTAATTCATAAATCCTATTTTAACACATTCCTCTATATTTAGATAATTGTGCAAATTATCTAAGTATTCACTCTTACTCAACTCAAAGATCTATTTGATTCAGTTAGTTAACTCTTGATTTAACATCTAAGTTTCCTTCTCGAGTAATCTCTTTGTCAAATCATTCAATCGTCCAGTTCTAACTCAATTGCATGTACATGCATATTAATTAAATATTCCCATTTAATTAATTAAATCTTGTGTGTGTGTTCAAACAAAGAGTTGATTTAATCCATCTTTATCTTTGTCATGCAAAGATAATTCTTCTATTTTTGAATACCAAATTTGAAGATTAAATCATTTATTTAATCTTTATTTCTATTTCTAATTTGTATCACTCATGTTGCTACTGATAGTTATCATAATGCATGTCTAATTTGTCGATCTCAACTATCTGTTGATCTTTCAATCTTGGCCTGTTGTTCGAATGATCAATTTCCTATAAATTGATCTGTCATTAATCATTCCAATCTCTCTCAAAATCATATGACTTTTAGAGAAATTATATTGAATCTTCGATGTTTTGTCTTAATCACAACACTTAGGCTATGCTTGCACGAACTTTGAAAATCTAAGGGCAAGTACACTACATGGACGACATGGAGAAGAGTAATGGATGTTATTCAACGGAATTGATCACATGTTTGGTAAAATAGTTTCTTTTATGCATGTTGTTCTTAATCTTTCTTTTGTGCTCGATTATCTAAGCTTTGAGGATTTGTTAGTTTGAATAGATTAGATCTGAATTTCCTAACTCTCTCGTGTGTTTTTCTCTGAGCTACATTTTGGTGAACCCGACGTGAAGACACCATCCTCATGTATCCGTAGAATTTTATTTGATTTTGTAGGTTTTTGTATGGAACGATGCATCTACTTGATGAAATTCCGCAATTGACATTCAGAGACGCATCTGCTTGGCGAAACGATGCAATTGACTTTCTTGACCGCATCTGTGATTAGAAATGACGCATCTAAAAAATAATCATGCATCTATCATTTTCTGCACCGCAACTGACTGGTAAAATACCAAGACACATTTGATAGAGAAAACAACGCATCTGACTGGTATATTTTTAGGTTTAGACTTTCAATTTACAGTTTCCTTTCATGTTTTTATTTTCACTAATCTTCTATTTTCAGCTTGTGTCTTGAGGAGTTAACAAAGTTTTTGCAGATCGATAGTCAAAGACCAATATCAAATTACTAATGAATCTTTCTACAGAACGCATGTCGAAGACCCTAGTTAAATTTTTGAAATAGATTGTTTGGTAGTGTAGAAAATCTTGTATTTGGATTAAAATTAACAAGTATCTACTGTGTTTGGTGGGAAAGCACAATTGTGTAATTACCCTCACGATTTGGTACATCGAAGTATCCTCTCCCCTTGCTCATCCATGCGATCCTGGGTGTAAGAGAAATAGTTACTAACTCTAGAATTTGAGCCTGTCCTGGTGGGAAAAAGTACTCACCCCAGGACGACTCAGACCGGTAGCACCCTGAACCCGAGGGACTTCCAGCCGGTATATAAAAGTGGATTCTTGGGGAAAGCCCAAGAATCACGCATATGGTTCTGACGAGATGGATTCGAAAGAGGACTCTCGCCGCATGGATCATTCCCTAAGAATGGAATGCCCTAATTAAACACCTTTGTTTGTAGTGTCCAAAATCCTTCTATTTATTGGTGCAGCAAGTCGGACCTGTGAAGCCGTCTCATATTCTTATGGTTCATGTGTAGAGATGAAGGTATGCCATGGGATGTTCATGGGTATTGTAGCTTGGCTGCCCTAGATGACGTTAATGAGCCATGGAGGGGAGCCAGAGGGGTCAAGCTACTAATCATCCGCCTTGAATAAGCGTAGCTGGGGAAACCCAAGTGAGAACTTAGTAAATGTTGTCCTTCATAGCCTAGGATGTGCTTGTTTGTTGTCAAATTAAACGTTCTTTGAGTCCAGAATGAAATTGAAAACACTTTGACTTATGATTGTCTTTGTTTTTCAGAACTTGATCATAAAAAATAGCGTCAGTTTTATATCTCTATTCATTGAAAACACAATGGAGCCACAACTGTTCACCAGAGAGTCGCAATTGTCCCGTCGAGTGGCATCTATTTAGCCTAGAGTCGCATCTGCCAGATTAGCTAGCATTTGCTCTGTCAGAAACTGCATCTATCTTAGGAAACCGTACTTGTGATATTTTGTGACGCATCCGACAAGGCGAGCCGCAACTGCAGTCTGGAATGATGCATTTTCCACTATCGCTGAACTTTTACCAGTGCACAGAGTCTACGAAAACCCCATATGTTACATCCTGAGTCACAATTGCCATTACGAGTCACATCTGTTAGAAACTTAACCGCATCTGCCAGATTCAAACACTGAACTTTACTAGAAACGTGCAACTGATTACGAGAAAACTGCAACTATGAAACATAACCGCATCTGTAAAACTCTGAGTCGCATCTGCCTATTATTAGAAAACTAGAATTTACAGTTACAGGTCAGTCAACAAGGTATACCAGTCTTTCAGTTTTCTTTCCACAATAGTCCTTGGACAAAAACCTGAAATGATTTACTCAATTTTTCCTCCTTTAGGTATCATTTAGTCATTACTATAGTCGTTCCGGTTCTGAGTTTTACTTTCATCTTTGAGTACATATTTCCTATAGATTTAAACTTCTAGGAAGGCCAGTTTTACAAACTTTAGGATAGGTCCACCATCTACACTTTAGAAAAGTCATAGCGTCAACAAAATCTATCATTGAACCTAGTCCTATCATCTTATCCTTTGTCCTACAGAGAGTCCTCCTAGCTCATCAGTCTAGTTAGGAAGATCAACTTATCTTTGATCCTAGTCCTACATTGGTTCCTTGACATAACTATATTGACACCTTGGTTAGACTTTAGGTAGTTGGTATCCCCGTCTCAGATTTATAGAATTAATTGCCTTAGAAGCTTGCTTAGACTTTGCATCTTTAGATATTGTCATCATCTTAGAACATTCCTTATTTTGCATTCAGAAAATCCCAAAAACGTATGCTAGAGTCATATTGTCCATAGACGTAGTTTTGCATTCCTTGCATATTGAGCTTATATTACATGGTTGAAACTAGGTCTAAGAGAAGAGAGAGAGAAAAGATGTCGAACCCAAATGAATTCATCAATCCATTCTCCACAAGACCTCACAAGACTTTATTAGAAAAATTCACCACTAGAAACACCCAAGGACACATTACAACAAAAGACATAGAGGTTGTTGCACAGGACCCTGAGTTTGCCTCCTTTGTAGATGAGTACCTAGCAAACGATCGTCAACAATACTTAGCCAAATTGCTAGGTGAAGGTGCTACCTTACCTATAGGATTCGATATTAGCACCTTACAAGCTCAACCTACACAAGGGACAAATACAACGACTACCAATACTACTATACCTCAGGTAAATACAACCATACCATTTGGCATACCTACACAGAGTACGACAGTCCATACGTCTCCATTTGGTATGTCTAGCATGACATCGGGATTTAATTTTACTGTACGGGCATCATCATCCACTCCCTTTGGTCCTCTTGTTGGGAATAAAAGATCTAAAACGTCAACTTCTACACCAAATGTTAGTGTCACGAGTACCATACCACAGTCAATAGCCATACCTAATGTCAGTGTCACAAGTACCATAACACAATCGATGGCCATACCTAGTGTTCAGGTCACTAGTACCATACCACGGATTACACAACCAAGAGGCATTCCCTCATTCCAATATGGCAATCAAAATCCATTCTCCTAGATTGGCAGTCAGAGTCCATTCATACAGATTCTGAATTAGAATCCATTTTCCCAGATTCCAAGTCAAAACCAATTGACACAGATTTTGAATTAGAATCCATTCTCCCAGGGTGGTAGTCAGAATCCCTTCACACAGATTCCAAGTCAAAACCAATTTGCACAGATTCCAAGTCAAAACCAATTTATGTAGATTCTGAACCAAAACACGTTTACCAACATTCTGAATCCAAATCTATATCAAATACCAACATTCAATCGAAACCCATCGCGAGACCTTGGATTTCAAGATACATACATAGATCCGCATAATCTTCCCAACACATCATTAACCCAGGTTGATGTCTTGCAAACACAAATGGATAATATGGCAGTGTCAACTAAGAAATCCTTTTCAACAAAGGACATATGCCCATTTCCCTTTGATAGATCATTGTACATGACACCTTTCCCTCACGGGTATGTCATACCGAATCTCCCTAAGTACAATAGCAAACAAATCCAATAAAACATATAAGGGAATTTTCTACCATGTGCATAGATGTCGCTTATGACCCCACGTATCTTATAAGACTATTTCCAAGAAGTCTTGTAGGAATTGCACTAGAGTGGTTTTCAGGTCTAGACTATGGCATCAAATCTTGGGGTGAAATGGCTGAGAAATTTGTTGAGCAATTCTCCTTCAACATAGACCACGAGATAAATATAGCAACCTTGTGTCACACAACACAAGATGAAGATGAAACATTCATTTTTTTTTTCTAGATATGCAGGACTATAGCCAACCGGTGTCCTATCGAAATACCTGAAAAACAAAGAGTCACTATGTTCCAGGAAAACCTTCATACAAAACTAAGGAGTAACTTAAGGGTACATTGTTGTACATCTTTTTCAAAACTAGTGGAAAAAGGGGTTATAATAGAAAAGGATCTCATTAAAAAAGGAGAGCTTAAGACATCTACATCCAATAGAAATCCAATAGTGCAAAATGCCCCCAATGACAAAAACAAATTTTGGTCTCGAAACAAAAATGTCACCAATGATGGGGTTATTGATGCTAAAACTGTACAAGCAAGACCAATCATCACATTACAAGGTTCTAACTCTTTGGCCAACATGCTTAATGTTGTCAATCAACCTTCCAACACAGTCCAAAATACTCAATGTTTGCAACAAAGGAGGTTTCAAAAATGTGAGTTTACTCCCTTAGGGGAACCCATTGAGTCCGTATTCAAACAATTGTTACAACATAATCTTATACAGCTTCAAGAGCCAAGAAAATATGATCCAGGACAATTTAAACCAATTTGGTGGGATGACAATGCCTTTTGTGATTATCATAGAACTAAGGGACATAACCTACAAAATTGTCGCCAACTGAAAAATATCATACAAGATCTTGTCAAAAAGAGAATTATCAAAGTTAGTGGACAAAAAAAAGAGTCATCAAACACAGATCATCAAGTCTTTTTTGATCCACTCCATGACCATGGGAAAGGGAATGTCCCCAGTTCGAGTACCAAGACCAATATGTCAGTCAACTATTGGAATATCAAGCATGATTGTAATAGTGGAAAAACCATTAATCACCTTCGTGTTGCTGATGAGAATATCAATACCATTACTATCAATACAAACCCCGAGTGTGCGGTCAACACTCTTCGTACTAAGATCACTATCCAAGGTCCTCCATCAAAAAAAACACCACAGCCTTCTAAGTCACAATATAACCTACTTGACCAGTTGGGGAAGACCCCAGCCCAAATCTCAATCTTGGAACTGTTGCGTATTTCCCCTGAGCATCGATCTATCTTAGATAAAGCTTTACAAAACACCACTGCCCCAAATGATATCAATGTCAATCGTTTCCAAGAAATGGTGGGCTACTTGACCAATAATCATCATTCCACATTTTTAGAACAAGACTACACAACTGAAAAGATAAACCATAATGACCCTTTACCTCTTGAAGTCCTTGTTGATGACACCAAAGTTAAACGATTTTTGGTAGACAGAGGAGTAGGGTTAAATCTGTGCACTTTAAAATTGATTAAGGCATTAGGTTTCTCAGAAGCATGTGTAGACACAACCAAAAGTATTGTCATTAAAGCTTATGATGATGAGGAACGAAAATCAAAGGGGGTGGTAACACTTCCTATCAGAATTGGTCCTACAGTAATGGAGACAAAATTCTAGGTCTTGGATCTCACCCTTCCATACAACCTTCTGCTAGGCAGACCATGGATTCATGCCATGAAGGTGGTCCCTTCCACATATCATCAATGTCTCAAATTACCTTACAATGGCACTGAAATAACTATAGATGGTGACCTAGATCCATTCCAGTATTGCACCAATCTAAAAGAGATACCCCAACACCAAGTGCCAGTAAACCAAGAGGTTTCATCATCCAATTCATCTCACTATGTCGATCCATCCACACTCGCTCGGACATCTATTTCACCTTCATTTCCTAGCACTCCTAGGGTTGAGATCCAAGACAAGGGTTGTGGAGAATATTACATGAAGACATCTTATTGTGTTAGCCATCTGATTCCTCCTAAGTCATACGGTTTACCTACATCAGATAGGAGACAATCTATGGTCACTATATGCATTCCTCCCACAACTTTCACTAAATGGGGAGAATTAAGCAAAGAAGCCGTAAATACAAAAGATGTCACCTCCTGGCTGTATAGGGAAGATAATGAAGAACCTCTCTCACTTGCTCACATTCCTACAGATCTATATGGAAAAGGTTTCACAATCATGCAAATCAAGGGATATAATGGACATAGTGGGTTAGGCTTAAATCAAGATAGGCAGATTGAACCAATCTTTGTTTCTCAGTGGCCAAAAGGCTTAGGGCTTGGGTTTCAACTGATTCAGATTGGTGTTCCTAGTACCGCATCACCCTTAATCAAGGAAGTAAGTGCTTCAGAAGATATTGACACATCTCATGAACCATCTAACCAACGCCACTATGACTCCCCCGACTCAAACGAATATGAGTGGGATTCCTTATCCTCTACCTCTTCCATGGACCTTGACAAGCTGTTTGGAGAACTTGACTTAATGTTGAGATCCTCGCCAAATCCATTGAATTACTATCCACCAAAGAATATGAAAAAAGAGGAATGGTTAAAAAATTGCTATTGGGAATCACTTGATCCTACCTCTTGGCAACTTGATACATCTGTTTCAGATAACCAAACCTTGGCATTAGGCCCACCTCTCAATCTACCTAGATCTAAACCAAAGAGCAAACATGACTTAGTACAAGAATTTTGTGACCATATGAACAACTTAGTCCTTACCTTGAATCCATTAAACTTTGATAACTCTAACGATGACATTACCTTAGTTTATCCCCAACTCATTGATTGGGACCAACAAGACACACCCGTCTTAGACATTTTTGAGAATGACGAAGCAATTGCTGAGTTCCTGGGATTACGAGAAGGCATACCTAGCGGTGATCACAAGGCTAGTTTTACCATTGACTTGGACAACAAAGCATATTTTGGGGAATCTGTTCAACCCTCTAGTCACAAAAATGAGAAAAAGGATAAACAAGATAAAAAGGACGAGTCTCTAGGTGAAAACTGAAAGGAGCCTCTAGACAATGAAAAAGTAAAAATAAAGGACGCATCCGAAGGCGAAAACCTCTCTGAGGCACCTATGGATGGAGGTTTGAACATTCTCCCTATTGTATAGGAAAAGTCACCCATGCTCGTTGAAGAATCAGTAGAAGTCAACATAGGCACATAAGAGAATCCTCAAATGGTTTATTTTGCAGTGTCATTGACAACAAAAGAGCAACCAGAATTCCACAACTTCTTTGCACAGAGAGATAATTTTTTCCTAGTCATATGCAGACATGTCTGGGTTGGATCCTGAACTTGTTCTACATCACTTGCCCTTACAACCAGGTGTCAAACCAGTGAAATAGAAATTGAAGAAAATGCATCCACAGATTGCTTTACTAGTCAAGGCAGAACTCAAGAGATTGTTAGACGTTGGTTTCATTAGATCAATCAACTATGTAGATTGGATTTCCAATCTTGTCCCAGTCACTGAACCAATAGGGGGCATCTGCATTTGCACTGATTTCAGAGATATCAACAAGGCTTGTCCTAAGGATGACTTCCCTTTGCCTAACATAGACATGATAGTAGACATGACAGCAAGATATGAGATGTTGTCCCTTATGGATGGATTTTTAGGATATAATCAGATCAGAATTGCAACTGAAGACCAACCTAAGAAAAATTTCACTTGTCCTTGGGGAATGTATTGCTGGAATGTTATGCCCTTTGGACTCAAAAATGCTGGAGCAACCTGTCAACGTGCCATGACCACCATTTTTCATGATCTAGTACACACTCTTATGGAGGATTATGTTGATGAACTTATAGTTAAATCCAAAATAAGGGCATAACATTTACAGGTTTTAGACAAGATATTTCAAAGGCTGGAGAAGTATAAAGTGAGACTTAATCCCAAGAAATGTGTGTTTGGAGTAAAGTTAGGAAAGCTTTTAGGCTATATCATTTCTTGACGAGGCATTGAAGTGGATACAACCAAGGTAAAAGCAATCATAGACATGCCTCCACCAACTAATCTTAGTCAACTAAGGACATTACAAGGAAGACTTCAATCCATTAGAAGATTTATAGTGTAGTTAGCAGATAAGACACATCCTTTTCAACATCTACTTAAGAAAGAATTACCCTTTGCATGGATAGTTAGGTGCAGAGAGGCTTTTCATCTAATTAAAGAATATCTACTCAAACCACTAGTCTTAATGCCACTTGTTGAAGGCTGACCACTGATTCTTTATATTACCGTAACCCATTCATCACTCGGAGCATTGCTTGCATAGAATGACGATGAAGGTCATGAAAAGGCAGTATATTATATCAGTCAAACTTTGGTAGGTTATGAGCTCAACTATAGTACCATTGAACATGCCTGTCTTGCAATAGTATTTGCTACCCAAAAACTAAGGCACTATATGCTAAACCATCAAACAATGTTGATTTCCAAAATAGATCCTATGAAATATCTTCTCAACAAGGAAGCATTAATAGGGCGACTGGCCAAATGGGTTATGATACTTAGTGAGTATGATATCCAGTATGTGGAGAGAAAGGCTATTAAAGGACAAGTCATGTTGATCAGTTAGCCAACACACCAATACAAGTAGATCACCCATTAGTTGCAGACTTTCCTAATGAATTTATATTCACAATTGACACAAACACAACATGGAAACTGTACTTTGATGGCTCACATACAAATCATGGCTCAGGGGTTGGTATACTATTTTATCACACCACAGGGTGATTCCATCCCTAAGTCATTTAGGATTGCATTCCCATGTAATAACAACATAGCAGAGTATGAAGCTCTAGTGATAGGGTTACGTATGGCAGTCAAGTGGAAAATTAACAACCTACAGGTATATGGCAATTCTCAACTAGTAATCAGACAGGTAAATGATGATTATGAGACTAAGGATGAGAAGCTTGCTCCATACAAATGCATGGATGATAGCTTTAAAGAGTACTTTGACAAGGTTGAATTTCATCAGATACCTCATGTTTTAAACAAGGCAGCAGACGCTATGGCTACAATTGCATCACTTCTAGACATTCCTAGCAATGTGCCTAAGTTTGAGTTCTTGGTAGAACAACTTTTGGTCCCAGCCTACAATATCCTAGATTTTGAGATGGTATGTGACATTGTTGGTCCTGATTCCCCATGGTAAAAAGAAATCTATGACTACCTTCATGCCGAAGTCATACCCCCAGGCCTGTCAAAAAACCAACGTAGGACATTCCTCCGCAAGTCAGCCAAATACACCATTGTCGGAGACACCCTATATAGATGCACCTTAGATAATACCCTATTGAGATGTCTTGATTCTAATGAAACACAAGAAACCTTGCGTGGGGTGCATGAGGGTATATGTGGTTTCCATTCTAGCGGTCCTACCTTAGCCAAAAAGATTATGAGACTGGGTTATTATTGGCCTACTATGGAAAAGGACTCATATGTCTTTGTAAAGAAATGTCGCCAATGCCAAGTTCATGGAGACTTAATACATGCACCAACACAGGATCTCCGTCCTATAACATCACCATGGACTTTTGCTCAATGGGGACTCGACCTCATAGGTTAGATCCATCCCACATCATCCAATGGCCACAAATTCATCATCACTGCCACTGAGTACTTTACGAAGTGGATTGAGGCTATTCCAATGACATACATTACCGACACACAGATCTCTAAGTTTATCCTAAATTATATCATATGTGGGTATGGTGTCCCTCAGTCCATAATCATGGATAATGGTTTCCCATTTAAGAATCAAGAAGTTTGCCATCTTTGTGAACAATTTCATATTCAACATCACTTTTCCACTCCATATTACCCACAAGGTAATGGCCAAGCAGAGCCATCTAACAAAACTATCATTAGAATCCTCAAGAAGACTGTTAATGATGTTGTCCGTGATTGGAATTTATAGCTTAATCTTGCCTTATGGGATTATCACACAAGTATACGTACTCCCACTGGCACCACTCCCTATTCATTAGTATTTGGTTCTGAAGCCATTCTTCCTATTGAGGTCGAGATTCCTTCCCTAAGGGTATCCTTGAAAGGGCACATTGATGATGAAGAGTACCAGGTATTGAGACTCCATGAGCTAGAATTCCTAGATGAGGGAAGAAAAAAGGCACTAGACCATCTCCAATCATATAAGAATCGCCTTCGTCGTAGCTATAACAAGAAAGTCTTGAACAAAAAATTTGACATTGGTGACCTGGTTTTAATGGAGAACCCAAAGAATCAAGCAAATAGAGAAAAACCAAGAAAGTTTGAACCTAACTGGTTAGGACTGTATATTGTTACAGAAGCCTTTGGATCAAGAGTGTATCAACTCTCTACTCCTGAAGGGGAACCATTATCCTTGCCAATCAATAGTCTTCATCTGAAGAAGTTCTACGCATAGCTTCTGAGGGCCTTGTCTTAAAAAAAAAAGTCAACAAAATCGCTACCAAGGTGAAAACCTTGCAAACAGGCATCTTGATAACGCCAAAAAAATAAAAAAATTAAATTAAATTAAATTAGAAAATCCAGAAAATAGTAAAGACAAATAATTCGTCCAATAGTGAAAACCACTTCGGTGGCGCTTTGGATACGTACCATGGTGAAAATATGGCAAACAAGTGCCATGTGTAGTTGACTCTACTCCATTGTCTACTATTATTCTAATCTGACATCCCTGTACATATCCCTTGTCCCTGTACATACTACCTATCCCTATACATATCATGTATCTTTCCTATCTATCGCTTGTACATACCATTCATAATAAGTGGTAGTCTTTCCCATAACCTGGAACGATTGACATCAAGTGCATTTCATATCCCCCATTTTACCCTATTCATAATCAATTGGTCTTATACTTGACCGGGGGAAAACATTTGACGTGCGTCATATTGGTTCTTACATTGGCTTTGTTGAAGATGTAAAACCATAGAAAAATCCAAAAAAAAAAACATCACAAAATGACTTGAGAAAACACAAAAACATTAGAAAACTTCAAAATGACAAAAAAATCAAAACATGTCAAAAATCCAAAAATAGAGTCAGAATCAGTCGCACTTGTCAGTCTTTGTCATTTGTTGAACTACGTTGCCTCTGCGACTGGACGTAGGCAAGGCCATCTACCGATATTCCCCCGAGGCATTAGGTTCGTTTGTTTAGGTTTGGTTGTATAAAATCATGATTCAATCCATAAGTTCAGTGGTCGTTTTGAACTACAAGGTTTCTGCGT
Source organism: Sequoia sempervirens (assembly GCA_007258455.2). Lineage (NCBI taxonomy): Eukaryota > Viridiplantae > Streptophyta > Pinopsida > Cupressales > Cupressaceae > Sequoia > Sequoia sempervirens. The sequence continues at coordinate 209,143,113 of VDFB02075321.1, read as the reverse complement.
GTATAACGTAGGCAAGGCCATCAATCGATGAGCCCCCAAGGCCACATTAGGTCAGTCCATTAAGGTTCGTCACATTCACTATCACACACATCTTCTATTTGTAGTCAATCTTGTCAGTCAAATTCAAGTCAAACTACGAGGTCTCTGCATGTATAATGTAGGCAAGGCCATCAATCGATGAGCCCCCGAGGCCGCACTAGGTCAGTCCTTTAGGGTTTTTCGTCACACACAGTCAATTGTCCACACATCATATCAAGTCATGCATCAATCTGGTGAACAAGTCAGCAATATCTCTAGGTCAAATCAAAGAAATTTCCAAAGAAACAATCAAAACAAATCAACTAATTTTTGCTACAAAATGTGTCCTTCCTAGAGACAACCATTATCAAAACAATCAACCTTTGTCTTATTCAGGATGTGTCCTTCCTGAATATTGATATCAACAAAACAATCTTTGTCTTATACAAGATGAGTCCTTGCATATTGACATTGTAAAACAATCAAACATAGCCTTACATAGGTTATTACATCAATGACATCTGACTCAACATCTTATATGATACATGTCTTTCTGAAACCAAGCTTTGTCATCCCTTATACAGATATTCATAACATTGAAACCAAACTCAAAGTCTTATCTGGTATGTGTATCTCCTGAGGTCAGGCTTTATCAATCAATCCTTTTAGCAATTAAAACAAATCAAACAAACACGATCAAGTTTTGGAAAATATTTTACTATATTTTTTCCTTTATGGCTTATTTATCTTATCATTTTACTAGCTTTCTCAAGGATGTCCCATGGAGGATTTAGAGAAGCAATGATGTATCACAATTCTATTTCCTTTGATTGTTGTCTGTCAATTGTTTTTTTTTACATTTGATTTTTGAGTCATGTTACTAGTTTCCTCAAGGATGTCCCATGAAGGATTTAGAGGAGTGATGACGTCTCATGACCCATCTTTTATTTTGTTTGTTGTCTGTGGTTTGTCTTGACAAAAAGATTGGGGCAATTGTGCCCTTAGTATGAGTTAATGACAATCCTTGTCTGCGACTGTCTGTTGTTAGCAAGTGAATGACCCTGCACACCTTGATCTATGTCATATCATGGTGTTTTTCTCCATTTGTATAGTCCCGCCCAATGATGATAAAGTGAAAAACCTTTTGTGATACAAAGAAACATCAAAAATTGCTAATACTAACATCCATCGCATTTCTTTCATTATTTCTTAAATCTTTCTTTCCACACTAACAGTTCTTATTTCTTGCATTATGACGGAGTCCTGTGACACACAACAATATAAATCATCCTACATACACATTCATGTTAGAAAATATCATTTCCAAATAATACATCATCAATCATACATATATCTTACATTAGAAAATATAAAACATATAGGCATTTATTATATCTAGGACATCATGGCATAATAGACATTTCTCATCATAGATTACATATCATAAGCATTCCATGTACATAACAAATGTAAATACATGCACCACATTACATCTACATAGCATCACATGTAGAAAGCATTGTACATATAAAATCATATTGCATCTCATCACTATAAAATGCATTCATCACAGAGAATCAACATAGAATCAACATCACATCATAGGCTGCATAAACACATCATAAAGTAGATATGATCATTCATCACAAGGCATATCATATAAACATAACATGTACAAATAAATAACTGCATAATCAATAAATAGAAATGCATATCATGAGAATCGCAGCCAAAATCATATATATATCGCTCAACAGTGTCACATCACAGTGTCATAATGTATCAATGAATATGGAAGCCCACAGGCTATATGATCATAATACAATGTCTCAATACATATCAACAAATGTCCCTATCCTAAAATGCCACTGCTATCATGACTAGAGTGTGTGGATGACTGATGTCGGGAACCTGATGACCTGTTCCCTGAATGTGGCCTATTGTATGGACCAGCTCTACGTGGCTGCTCAACACCCTCTGTGCTAATTGTCATGCTCTGGGTCCTAGTCTGGGACCTCTCACTGCATGCCTCTAAAAAAATTGGGGCCCATCTCTCTGGAGGAACTATTGACTCGTACAAATCTCTGTAATAAGTGGCCCTCTCCCTAGCTCTGACTAACTCTCTAGCAAATGTAGCTGCCGACCCAGTACATAAAGTTCTAATCTCTATAAATCTCTGCTTGGTCTCCTGCCTCTGAGCTATGGCCTGATCTCTATCCATGACAGCTCTATCCCTCTCCATTCGTAACACATCTCTCAGACATCATGACCCTCATCTGCTCCTCCAAAGACGCAACTTGGGCATGAATTGTAGCAGTGTAGGGATCAACTACCCATGTGTCAACATGTCTCACCCTCGGCACACATCATCCTCATCCTCCAAACCCTCCAGAATCCTATCATGAATCTCTTGCTCTTGATCATCATCCTCCTCGTCATCATCCTGATAGGCACCAAGTAAGCCCAAGGCATCAATCTCTACCTCCTCTCTGTTTGCCTCCTCCTCTACATGAACCTATGGAACAACCTCCTCGGCGGGATGCTCCTCATCTCTCCCAACCTCAACATGCACCTCCTCCCCACCTCTACCAACATTGGGCATGTGCACATCCTCCTCCCACTGTCTCTCCTCACGGATAGGTGACAATGGTGGCCCTCGTCCCCTTCGTCAATGTCTCCCTCTCCCACCACCTCGCCAACCACCTCCCCCACCATCTCCATCATCACCACATGCCCCTCCACCTCTCTGACCTCTACCTCTGCCATGCCTTCCACGCGGTCCTATCCTTTGCCACTCTATCGACACAGCTTGATCTGGATCTGTAAGAGATATCGACCTATCCACAACCCACCACTGATCATATGCCTTGGTGGTACCTGGGTCTGCTGCACCATCTCTCCATCCCCACTGAACTACTTGCAATGCATCAATCTTTACCTCCACAGTGGCCACTAGAATCTCTGGACCCCATAGGGGGATCTCTTGCGAGGACCTTGCAAACTCTGCTCGTCCTTTGGGCTCATCCTAAATCTCTCCAAACTGCCACAATACACAGTTTGGAAAATGTCGCTCTATAATATGGACATGTGAAACAGTCCGCCCAATCAAGTACTGTGTCTGGCTGCAAAAAGGAAAATGCTCATCCTTGTCTGACCACTCTGCACATCCCAAGTACGATCTCCATGTAAACTGTACCATAGTGTCGATGGCATGTCTAAAATACCCGGTATCTCCCATGTGGTGCTGAGTGTTAGCCCCCGCATAATGGAAGGCATAAGGGGCTCTATGTTGTCCATCAATTGTAACCGGTGGACAAAAAATGGTAATGTGTTCCCATGCCCATACCATCAGGAGCGTGGTACCACAACTCATAGACTAAGCCTCTCGATAGGCTATATCATGCAAATGAAAGTATAATATGCCGAGTAGATAAGGACCCCAAGCATATACCTCTCAACGCTCTAACATACCTACCAACATCTCCCGCCAACCCACAGGAAAACCATGACCTCAACGGTCAGGAAGCACTATACCACCTATCAATGTACACAATACACAGTCCAACTACCTATACCTTTGTGCCAATACACGCCATCTAATCTCATAATGATCAAAATGTAATTGTCTGATATCGGCGTGAGGGTAGTATTTGCACATCTCAGTGAAACCCCTCTGGGTATCGTACCTCACCCTCGTGCCTTTGATGGGAAGTCTCAAAATCCTATAGATGTCCTCCAAGGTAAATTTCGCCTCTCCAGTAGGTAGGTGAAATGAAGAAGTCTCTGAGTGCCACCACTCGCATAATGTTGTCAATAGACCATGGTTTGCCTGAATGGCGGGCATGTCTGTCACATGAAGAAGACCCAAATTCCATAGGAATCATTTCTTCGTGCTCCGCAAACTATCTCGGAAGTGAAAAGTTGATGGTATCAACTCTCGCATATACATAGTGTCCAAAACAACCTGCAATGGCATTATGCATGCCTCATGTCAGAATCAATCACCTATCCTAATGCAAAGTGACCAAATCAAATGCTATTCAAATGTGTTGCAGAAAACTAAATGCGTAATTCAATTTCACAAATGCGTCATTATTTCTCACATGCGTCACTTTCAAATGCAAATGCATGCGGAAATAACAAATGCGTCTAAACATCAAATGCATCTTTGTCTATCAATGCAAAACAATAGCTTTTTAAATGCAAATGTGGAACTAAAATATCAAATGCGTTGAAAAATAAACATTTGCGGCTATTTAAAATACAAATGCGCTGCTTTTTTGCGCATGCGTGTAACTAAAATACAAATACGGTGAACTATGGAAAACCTACGCTAACCATAAACGTAAAATTGCAGATGCGACGTTTCACATACAGATGCATTGATTACGCACCCATATGCAACTTTCCAAAAAAGTGATGCATACGAAAAATTGAAATTAAATGCATAAATCAGCGCAAAAATTGAAAATTGAAAATTAGAAATTAAGGTACATACCGGGGGGTCCACGTCAGCTGGCTGCCTGAAGATCCGGATCATGTATGCTCAATGGTGGGTGTGTGGAACGGGAGACAACTTCGCTAAGGGTGCAGAGCAAAATCTCAAATCTCAAAGCTATGTGGGTAAAAATGAATAAGTTTTTACCCCATTTTCTATTTATACCTAGGGTTTTGGTGGCATTCTTTTCTACTGGTCACGTCAACTTTCATCTTCAAACGACCCGTACCCATCCTTAACACTTCTAACTTCAATTCCATCAACTCCACTACATTTCTGGCTATCCAATAGACTAATCGGGATTATTTCCAATTTTTTTTGAAATTTTTCAAAAATTTGTCAATTTTCCTGAGGGGGCATACCTTCACCTGTTTTACACCAGGGCATTATTGGGGCATATTTCTTATCAATTTTCTTTGACAAAATGGTGAAATGAAATTGTATCAAAGAGAGGCAAATGTAGACACCGAAATCTGGTCTAGGCCTGCGAATTTAATATTTCTTAATAATTAATATTTCTTCCATGGTCATGATTAAACAATGTCAATTATTTAATTATTCTCTAAGGTCTTCATTTCTTCTATTAATTAAATAATCTTAATTATTTAATTAATTCACACTTTTCTTTATTCCATCTGATTAATTAAATAAACGCTTTTTATTTAATTATGTTACTAATTAACCTTATCCTTCTTCTTCAATTAAATAAATTCTTATTTAATTTACCTTTTCATATTTCAACTATAATTAAATAAATTTATTTATTTATTTAATTATTCATTTAAACCCCTTCATCACTTAATTAAATAAATCTTATTTATTTAATTATTCTTCAAATATCAAATATTGAATTAAATGAATTATTTAATTCATAAATCCTTTTTTAACACATTCCTCTATATTTAGATAATTGTGCAAATTATCTAAGTATTCACTCTTACTCGACTCAAAGATCTATTTGATTCGGTTAGTTAACTCTTTATTTAATGTATGAGTTGCTTTCTCGAGTAATCTCTTTGTCAAATCATTCAATCGTCCAATTCTAACTCAATTACATGTACATGCATATTAATTAAATATTCCCATTTAATTAATTAAATCTTGTGCATGCATTTGAACAGAAAGTTGATTTAATCCATCTTTATCTTTGTCATGCGAAGATAATTCTTCTATTTTCGAATACCAAACTTGAAGATTAAATCATTTATTTAATCTTTATTTCTATTTCTAATTTGTATCACTCATGTCGCTACTGATAGTTATCATAATGCATGTCTAATTTGTCGATCTCAACCGTCCATTGATCTTTCAATCCTAGCCTATCGTTCGAATGATCAATTTTCTATAAATTGATTTGTCTCTCATCATTCCAATCTCTCTCGAAATCGTATAAATTTTAGAGAAATTATCTTGAATCTTCGATGTTTTGTCTTAATCACAACACTTAGGCTATGCTTGCACGAACTTTGAAAATCTGAGGGCAAGTACACTACATGGATGAAATGGAGAAGAGTAATGGAGGTTATTCAATGGAATTGATCACATGTTTGGTAAAATAGTTTCTTTTATGCATGTTGTTCTTAATCTTTCTTTTGTGCTTAATTATCTAAGCTTTGAGGATTCGTTAGTTTGAATAGATTAGATCTAAATTTCCTAACTCTCTCGTTTGTTTTTCTCTGAGCTACAACAATCACTCTCCTTACTAGAGTAATGGGTTTGAAAACTGCATGGTTATTTGAGAACTAGATGTTTTACATCATTGTAAGGATGGAGCAAAATATAGATTATCATTGGTTAGGTGTCATCAGTGCTAGGATCCATGAGCAATTGTGTAGTGTTTTGCAAACCAAGAGTTTCACAATGACATCTTATTTGGTCTATGCCTTGGCAAGGTTTCATCCATACAAGGGGTTGAGTGCATGAGGAATCTTTGTCCAGGACGTTATCTACGAGGTTTATCCCCTGCTGCATTTGGATATCTCAAGCTACAGTAGGGTGAATGATGCATTCACCATGTATATCACAAGATTGTTGCAAGGAGTAGAGCATGTAAGGATTTCTGATGCGATCAAGGAATTGATACAAAAATATGGAGCATGGTTTATACAATTTCCTACCTTCTCATACATTAGAATTGATGGTTTCCAGAGAGCTCCTTATAGGTTACCAAGATATCCAACAGATCACATCATACTTTGGAGGTAACTAGGGAGGTTTCGGCCTTTGATGATATTGTGAAGAAAGATATGCACAACATAGGTTTAGGAGGTGATTTCCCATTGAGGGTGTGAGTCAATGAGGTCTGCCCTTCCATAATTACAGCACACTCCTCCGAGGAAGAAATGAGTACTCTAGGTTTGGAATTCCACTCCAAGAGGCCCAGATTTGATAGGATAGGAGAATCCCAAAAGAGAGCTAGCAAGGACTTTAGACACAAGGATGACATTGAAGACTACTGGGCCAATTGCAAAGATGAGTTTGAGGTCTGAAGGAAGAAATTTTCTAGGTTGCCCGCTAGTTTAATCAGGCTGTATAACATCAAGACCATCCCTGACCAGCTTGATGATGATGATGGGGAAGTAATCCAGAGCCATGATTATGAATCAATCAAGGATAATCCCATAAGTGAGATTAATTGGTTAGAAGAGGAGAAAATTGAGTTGGAGAAAATCAATGCTCATGTTATCAAGTATACCAAGTTGTCGCTCAAGCATAAGATTTGGGAATTGGAAAATGAAGGGAAGCAATATATTTATGATCTAATGGGAAATTTGGATTCCCAATCCACTTCTGAGGAAGACAAGCAGGATCCAGAAGGAAAAGAAATGGTAGGCTCTCCCTTCAAGATCAAGATTAAGGATGCTCAAGCAGAGGCAAAGAAGGAGAAGAAGAGGAAGCCTAGTGCTAAAAGGAGGAATGTTTCTTCTAAGGAGGGGACATCTGCTCAGGAGGAGGAGCACGAAGTAGAAGGGGAAAAAGATAGTCTTCTTGTGCCCAAAAGGAGAAGAATTGTAAGGATTTCAAAGAAACAAGGTGGACAACCTAAAGAATAGCCTAAAGAACAACAAAACGAGGGTGCAGGATCACAAGTGGTATATGTGGAAAGCTCTGGAGAAAAGACACAGGTGTATATCAGAAAAGCTAGGACCCCTTCTCCAAAGGAAAGTCTAGTCAGAGAGAGTGCTCCTGCAATTTCCTCTACTGTGCCACAACAAGAAGATGATTCTACCATTCCTTCGGCCCAGGAGCTACATGATGAAGAAAGAGACATAACAAAGACTGTTGGTGATGATGTCCATCAGGGTGAAGATGCAGAAGAATTCAAGGATGGTGATCTTCACAGGGCAGAGATAGAAATTGGTAATATTTAATAGACTTCTTTGGTATCATATGAGAACTCACCAGCTGGTAATGAGGAAGAGAAACCTACAAAAGAGGAAAAGGCACATGAAAGGACTCCCTCTCCCATTCATATGGTGATAGAAATACTAGATCAAGATGAATGTCAAAATCTAGGAGATAATAGGGAGGAAGATAAGGGAGAAGATAAGAATGAAGAGATCCCCTCGATGAATAATGTGGATGCACATGATGTTGATGTCGAGCCTTCTGTAGGACAATCATAATAGGAGAAACAGGGTGAACAATAGTCAGGTGACACTGCTCCTGGTTGGCTCAATGAAATATTGAGGAGCAAGCAGATAATTGTAGATGATACTCCTCCTAATCAGGATGAACTGTTAGCCAATATTGGAAAGAGGAAAACAAAGTAGAAGGCTAAGGTGATTTCCAAAATCACTAGGGATGAGGAAGATAATAGGATAATTCATGTTGTTGTTCCTAGAGTTGAAAAAGACAAAGGTGAGATGGATCCTCAGGATTACAACATTCAAACTATAAACTTGGGGCCTACTAGTAAAGATCAAGAGAAAGAAGAGTTCTAGGAGTCCTCTTAGGCCATCCTGAGGAGGTTGGATAAAGAGATAGGGGAGAAGGAAAGATTACAGAAACAACTAAATAATGTATATAAATATGTGCAACATCTGATGAAACCTCTGTAGACCATGGGAAGTGAAGGAGTTGCTCTTGAAGGCTTGTTGCCCAAGGATGCAATCAATGAACTTGGAAGGATGAAGACCTCAACTCAGGTTACACTTGATTGGTTGCATGGAGTGGGAACCTGAGGAGATAATGCAATCAAGGAGATCCTGTCGGCTGCTGGAGATGCTCATAGGTCAATAGAGTGGCTGAAATATGTATTAGCTTAGGACAAGGAGGATGTTGATCCCCTACTGCAGAAAAAAAAGGCCATCATGGAGTATATTGAAGAAAGGTTGGTAAGTGATGGAATCCTTTCTTCTTCAAAAGTTGCAGAACATTGGGAATGGTATGAAGTCCTACAAATCAGATAGAGGGTACTGAAGAAGGTGCATAAGCAAGGAAAAAAAATAGAGAGCACCCTGACAGACATATATAATAAATGTATTTCATTTTTTGAAGTCATGTCTGGCAGGAAGAAGTTTTCACTGAAGCATCTCAGCTTGGAACAGTTAAGGAAATGGTGGCATTACGTTAATGTCCCAGTTGATGATGGGCTATTCATAGTTCACCATTTGGATGACATGGCCACATACATTGCAATCATGGAGAGGCACTAAACCCTAAAGGTGGAATGGGATAAAATAGTCAAAAAAGAAAGAGAAGATATTAAATCTATTGAAAGGAAGTTCAAAATATTAGTTATTCCACCTTCGGCCGATTTGGAGAGGATTTTCTTGATGGTACAAGGTAAAGTAGGGCGAGATAAGGATAAAGGGGAGAGCATTTAATGCAAGGCTTCATCAAAATTTGTGCTTCCCATTATTCCTTCTTCACTCTTCGCATGCATTGGACCGAGCTATATTGGAGAACCCAGGCTGACCTGGATGAGTCCCAAGCATTTAATGCTATTTTGTCTTTGTTCTTGAATTTCTTGGGCCGATTTGTTTGTGGCCGTTTTTTTATTGTAACCCTAGTTGGGCCGACATATCTTGGGATTTCTATAAGTATGGCATTTTGCCTCATTTTTAAAGGTTAGATAGATATACATTGAAGTGAATTAAGCAGTAGAGCAAGAGTTAGAGCTAGGAGTTGGTTTTATTTTGGAGAAAGTGTTGTGACATAGAATATTGGAATTGTTGCTACTTTGGATGATTCAATACAAGCAAAGATGTTGTGCCTTGGTGATCTTTCTTGTGTTGGCTTATCTTGCATGGTTCTTATTGTTCCATCTTTTTAAATTGCTCAAAGTTATTTGATATATGTTAGATTTGAGGTTAGATGATTCAATGGTGTTTGTGGTTTGATGCTTGAAGTGTTTGCAGCAATCCCTAGTCCATACTTTTTGCAGTTTGCTGATTGTGAATTTCTTTACAAAGTTATCCTGGACCTTAATAGTCATTGTGCTTAGTTCAATTGTGAATGTTTGTTCATTTCAATTGCAATAGGGTTGTTTTGGATGAATGCTCATAATCTAAAAATCTTTAGTGCCTTAGAAGATAGCACTATTTCTGTAAGATTGTAGGTTCATCTGGGTTAAGTAGAAATTAGTTTTTGGGGATTGGTCCATTTCAAGTATTGTATCATTTGCATTGTTAATCTTAGGATTAGTATTAATTTTAGAAATCTCTCTAAAACCCTTATCTTTTGCTATTTCTTTATCATTTGGGTTAGATTTAGGGTTTGAAGTATCACTACATTGCAAAATCTGATAAGTTCTAGGATCCAACATTTGTTAGTAAGGTCCCTTTGTGATTACCAACATTTTCACATATTATCTAAGTTGTTTATGCATTGTCAAGACCTAACATTAGAGACCTTGGGGTTATCTCTTGAGGCTTGCTGATAGAGATTTACCTTTCAAGAGAGATAGGATACTTGTATCTTGTCTGAGTTGTTGTTGTGCAGAAAACACCATCAACAATGTCCTAAACACTTCAATTGGTGCAAAGATAAAAAAAACATTTCATTTTTACTCACATATTCTTGGGGATAACACTGCTTGAGGTGTTTAAAATGAATCAATTTTCAATGAATTTTCTTCTGTGCATGCATTGATTGGCAAGTGGAAGTGTTTTTTCTTCTCCTCTCGCACCATTTTGGCAATCTTGGGTGAGCGAAGAACATTTTTGAGATTCACATTTGTTTTAAATTTTACTTTATTAGAGGGCCTACCTATTGAGACACATCTTGCGCTAGAGAACTCATAGGCAACCCAAGCGGTACTTTCGTTCTAGACTACTATATAAATCTTTTGTGAGTGTGAGGAAAGTTCATCACTCGCCGGGTGCGGATGTCCTATACTGACGTATTATTCCTCAGTATCCTTGTGATGCATAAAAACCTGAAAGGGGTTGAAGGTTCTTAATTGAACAAAATTTCGCATGTGTAGGTGCCCGAAAATAATATCCCGAAAACATGACTAAGAGCCAATTGTTTTAGAAGCCACCCTATTATCCAAAACATTCTTTAAAAGTGGTGCATCATAATTTAATTCCGAGAAGTTACTTGCCAAGTCCGACTACAGGCCCGTGCCATAAGTTGCATGTAAAATCATCTCTTCGGAGCATGAGGCAGGGCCACCTAAGAGGATGGTTTCTCTCCACTAGGGTTGTAATTGCTTGTTAATGTTAAACTTTCCCAATTACATTAAAAAAAAATTGTGACATCAAATTCTGTGTTTGACTTAAAGAAAAAGAACACATCAAAACAAACATTGACCAAGATGGTCAAAACCACAAACCCTTTGAGTTAGTGTATACTTGTGAAAGAAGCCTTATGTTTTGCACTCCTTGAAGGGATTTATCCTTAAAGGTTTCCAAACATTTTAGTTTTTATTTTCAAGTTGCATTGATCAAAATAAACACTTTGGTAACTATGGCTTGGGTGTTGTGATTTCACATCTTGAGCTTTAGACATTTAGGTCACATAAAGTCCATGCTTGTGAGTCGATCTAGTGCTATTATATCATTTTCCATACTCAAGAACACAATGAAAACAAACACAAAGATGTTACAAACTGCCATTCCAACTCACAATATTTTTGCTAAACACTTAGGGGAAAGAAAACTAAAGTTGCTTATAAGGTCATTACTTGAACAAGATACTTGGAGAATCAGATTGGTCAAAAAGTCTATCACCCATAATTCCCATACTACTTATTTGAAATCAAAATCCAACAAAACATAAGGATCATTCCTCCACTCAAAAAGTCTATAATATCAATAGTTACTTGGAACTCATAGATAGTTCAAGTATCTTCCCCACAACATATCCTCTAGACTAGGAATTGGAATATCAACCCTAGTTCTTTAGCATTTTGATTTTTGAAAAGTGGCTACATTCCAAAACAACACTCAAACTTTAGGGTTTTTGAGTTTCATATAAAACCACCTTACAACGCCATCACACCTTATGACCATATGGCGACCCACAACTCCTATTCAACAACCAAGCCTTGTAGCACCAATTATTCAACCTAGTCTCACACACATTGAGGGTTCACAAATCGACATCATAAGCAGTTTGATAAACTTTATATTTGTGAAAAATGAAACACCCTGTCAGTTTCTCACCACATCAATCATCTTAAACAAAGATGAAGAAAAGGAAAACATAGCAGCTGAAAGACCTGTATTACTACCTCCCGCATGGCAATAGGTATGATCCTCTTGGAAATATAAATAGAGTGACCTTATGATAGGGTATTGAGCACCATAACATCCTTGAAACATGTCATCTATTACCCAAATTACTCTTATAAAGGGCCACAACATCTAATAGGGCAACAACAAAAGGGATTTCAAAATCACCATCAAGGAATAAATCCAAAACATCAAATTTCCCTAGATAAAATTGAGAGAGATCTTGAGGAAATTAAATGAAAATGAAATACAACATATTATCAACACCTTATTCAAGGTTGGAACATTACATATCCACAACCAACAGACATTATTCCACAAACACCTCAATATACATATCAACAACACTTCCAATATCCTCGATATCAAGAAATTTTGCAACACCAAGGCATACCTCAAGTGCAATATCAAAATGTACCTCAAACATAGTATCAAGGAGTTCAGAAAATCAAGAGAAAAAAAATCAAGAAAAGCCATAGAGGAAAGATTACCAACCAGAAAGAAAATTCACCCCTTTGGGAGTGACTTTAGAGGTAACCATGCACGAACTAGTACAACAAGAACTTATCGAGATCAATGGTAGTCCAACTTATGGTGAACCAAGCTTTAAACTTCCTTGGTATAACAAGTACGAACAATGTGAATTCCACAAAATCAAGGGTCACACAACGAACAAATGTGCTACTCTCAAAAACCTCATCCAAGACCTTATTGATCAAGGAGAAATTGTTATTAACATTCAAGGGCCATCTACCAATGACAATGTGGACAATGTCTCAACCTCAAAAGTTGAAAACAATGATCAAGAGCTATCTATCATGGATCACATTGAAAATTTGTCTACATCATCCAGTGAGCAAGAGGACATACATCAAGAATTTAGTCCCTAGCATGATCAAAATCAATCACCCAAGTCCAGCAATGATCCAGTCCAAGACATATTGACATCATCCAGTCTCATGATAGTACATATTGATGATCAAGAGACTCCTAAGCTAACACTTATACCCAATCCAAGCCAAGAGTTATCACCCATATGCCCACAATTTGAGGAAATCCAAGGATCTTTTATAGGCAATACTTTATTTGAAATTGATCCATGTCATGAAAGTAATCCAAAGCATATCAAAGATTATACCACACAGAGTCAAGATCAAGGATCCCTATCATCAAAATATTACAATGACTTGGTAGATATCTTCCAAGATATCCAAAGCTTTCCAAAAGAAGAACAAATCCATATGCCAAGCACACATACATCTACCCATGAGATTCTTACTCCTAATGGACATGTAGATGATCTTCATCCAAAACAAGAGTCTCATACTCTTGATATCATTACCATGGAACAAGAGTCACCTACTCTTCACATCTGTACACATGATCAAGATATAGCAGAATCTATAGACCTATCAGAAAGTGATCAAGAAGAAGAATTGAAATCAAAAACATCCTCCAGGAAGGTTGAAGAAATCGAGCATAAAAATATGGAGCACAATATCTTGAAATCAACAAAGATAATGGACAATCTTGAGCAGCAGAGCAGTGGATATGCAAAAGTAAAAGAAACACTAATATATTTTGAAGGACCATCAAAATATGATATTTCATAGGATCAAGTTGAAAATATCAATCAAGAAGTTGTCCCACATATGGAGGATTCTCCCAATGAAAGAGCTATCACATTTGAAGATCCACAATAGAGAAAAGAAGGATTTTCATCTTGTTTCCAAGGTAACACATACCCTATGGAAAATAAAATTTCTCAACATCAAGAAAAAGGATTAGGCCTAAATGAACATGGTATCTTAGAACCAATGCAGATTATTGGCAATCCTAAGCATCAAAGTCTTGGTTATTCAACAAGTAAGGGATCTAAACATATCAGTGATACCTCTCTAATATTGGGGGAAACTTTATCTAATGCAAGCATCAACATAGAGAGCACAAAGAGTCCTTATGATGAAATTGCTACCAACGCTACAACTAGCCATATCATGAATCATCATCCACGTATTTTTCCACCCTCTCATTGGGACCAACAACAAGAGAAAAAGATATACCCAAGAAGGAACAAGTCATTCAAGCAAAAGAATCAACAAAAATAATGGACAAAAAAGATTCAAATGGATATAAAAGAAAAAGAAAGAAAATCATCCCTATCAAACCCCATTAGTCAAAGAAACTATGGGGAAAAATAAAAAAGGGAAGTTCATCCATCAAAAAGGTCCAGTAATGCAAAATAAAGCTTCAAGAGTGACCTACAAGGTATATCAAGATGTTGGTCCCAATCGAATCTCCATATCCACCCATCATTTCTCATCATCCCAAGTTTGGAGAGTCAAAGATTCCAAACTACCAACCAATCCATCTAAAAATCATATCCCTCAACGCATTTCACCATCCATGATATCAAATCTCACATTGACCATGTGTTGGCATCAACTCTTTATCATAAGGACTCTAAGGGCACTCTATCATGATGTGTGCATCAAGGTAAGGTTAACTCCGGTATCAGCAAATAAGACAAGAGTTATCAAGGGTTACATTCAAGCGCCTGTATCCTAGCAAAACAACTCCTCCAAGAAGCATATCGTTGGCACATCATGATAAAAACAACCATATCAACACCAACAACATCTACATCAACAGCACCAGGTGGGTCAAACATGAGCAAAAAAAATTCACCATGATGAAAACCTGGTAAAAAAGCGTCTTGTATGACATCAAAAATCAATAAAAAAAAACAAAAAACAAACAAAAAATAGTCAAGAAAAAAAATCATCCTCTAGTGAAAACCACTATGGTGGCGCTTTGGACAAGTACCATGATGAAAGCTTGGAAAATAGGTGTCATGAGTAGAATTGAGCATCTATGCTCACCATTTCAGGAGGAAGCATCTTAGCTCATCCATAATAAATCCCATCCATTTTTATCCCAATCCAACATGTATTGATCTTGACAAATGTTTGGTGAATACTTTACACTTGCTTATGGAAAAAATCTTGACATGGGTCATTATCATTGATCCTATCCTATCAACATTATCTGAGCCATGAGGCATTTTCCAAAGGGGCATACTTTATCCAAATATTTTGTCCTATCACAACATAACCCATCACCTACATTTCTAGACATTGGGGGCAAGTACTTACATCTTGCTTCAAAATAAATCTTGATCTATGCCTTCTAGCTCACATTGTGATCTAGGCATTGTCCAAAAAACAAGGTGTACCACATGGTACCCTTCCCAATTTTTCCCATCAACAAGGTATACCACCAAACACACTATCAGGGTAACCTTCGAAACAGTTCATTCCAACAACAAGGTGTACCACATGGTACCCTTCCCAATTTATCCCAACAACAAGGTGTACCGCCAACACACTACCAAGGTAACCTTCAAAGATACAAACAACATGGATTATTCCTTCACTCAAAAATTCTAAGATATCAACAGTTACTAATTGAACCCTACAGCTAGTTCAAGTAAGCTTTCTTGCAACATGTCCTCTAGAAAAAAACAAAGTGAAATGTCATTCCAAGTTGTCAACATCTTACACCCCAGGAAAGAGGGTAAAAATCCAAAAAACCATCAGAAAATAATAAAAGATCAAAAACATTACAAAATAACAAAAGAACAAAAACATTTAGAAAACCACAAAAGACAAAAACATTTGGAAAACATCAAAAACAAAACAACATCGTGGGGTTATTCCTTCACTCAAGCAGTCTAAGATATCAATATTTCCTTGAAACTCACAGATAGTTTAGGTAGATTTCCCACAACATATCCTCTAGACACAAAAGTGGAATATCAATCAAGATTATCAATGTTGTATACCCAAAAATAGTTAATGCTTGGAGTCAAATGGTCGAACTACGTGGTCTCTGCGTGTACAATGTAGGCAAGGCTCATTATCCCTCGAGACCCTAGGTCACTCCCCTTAGGTTTCCAACATGCTTTATTTCAACTTAGTCAAAAACACAAAATTCAAAAACATTCACAAAACACAAAAGCCAAAAACATTCACAAAATAGAAAAGGTCAGAAACACTCAAACCAAGTGAACTACGAGCCTCTATGTGTACAATGTAGGAAAGGCTTATCTTTGATGAGCCCTCAAGGCCCTAGTTTAGTCCCCAAAAAATGTTAAAAAAATCATAAAACTTAGAAAAATAAAAAAAGACCCATGTCCGCCATCACAATTCGCAATAAAACATCACCCATAATAAACAAATCATCACACTCACCCTTTGACAAAACAAACAAAACAAACAAAGCAAGTATCAACAATTGGAACCTTCAAGCAGACAATCACATAATAATTTGATCGCAAAGTGAACTAAAAAAAAGCCAAGTATCAAATACATATCTTTTTGACAAGACCCAACAACATCATGAGATATGTCTTAATGGATCCGTTCCTACGATAGACATGATCAACACCGGATAATAGACCCACCCCAAACAGATATGGCAAGTGATATAATGGCATTGTTTTATATTTTTTTGTCTTATTTTTTTGTGATTTACATTATTGACTCATTCCTAGGATCTCTCAAGGATGTCCATAAGGATTTAGAGAAGAAGGAATGGGAGCATTTGAGTGTAATTTTGATTTTCTATTTGTGGATAGTCTTGTTATACTACCATGGCGAATACTTGCTTTGTTCTATGTGTGGAAGTTGTCTTTGAAATATTTCGTGTAACAATGACAAGTTAGGTTCTTAATACCTCTTGTGTTATAGGTCTGACA
This sequence comes from Sequoia sempervirens, assembly GCA_007258455.2. NCBI lineage: Eukaryota > Viridiplantae > Streptophyta > Pinopsida > Cupressales > Cupressaceae > Sequoia > Sequoia sempervirens. The sequence continues at coordinate 209,126,156 of VDFB02075321.1, read as the reverse complement.
TGTTTTTAAATCTTCTCACACATACACTCTAACAGGGTTTCTGTATGTCTGGTATGAGAAAGAATACTCCTTGTTTGTAGAGTCAAAGTCCATGCAATAAATACAAAGTCACCTTGGTCATTAATACCCTAATGAATCGTATTTATTTGCTATATCAAAAATGATTGTTCAAACTATAAAGTCTCTAAAGCAAAGAAAAAGCAACTCATCAACTACTAATTAACATCACATTTCTATCTACCATCAATATTTCTTCTAACTAACATCCATCCTGCATCCACAATGTCGTCAGTACATATCATGAGGATAATAAACCAATAAAACCATCATGTATCTTGTATGTGGAATACATGCATCATATATCAAAATGATATATTGATCATCCATAATAAAACATCATATGCATACATCATCATACATTGTCATTCGAGAAGCATAAAATGAGAATGAATTGAAGAAGGTATATCTCATTTATATCATCATAAAAAATGAGAGTACATCATCATAAGTGTGATAGGATATATAAAATCATAATATATATACGAGGCCTGGACTAGGCTGATGAATATATAATAAAAAAATCATGTCTGCAATGTCTCTAAACAACAACATAATAAAGATAAAGTACACTGCACAACAAAAAGGGAAACATTCTATAGACCAAGCTACAGACCACCATTTGGATCTTGCTATCTAACAGGATGACCACCTGCAATCATTTTAACTCATGATATTAGGGTTTCACTCTTAACATGTAAAGTAACACAAAATGACACAAAAATGATGAAAAACAAGACTTAGGGTTGCAAACAGGAAAAAACAAGCACAAAACAAGGGTTTTGAGCAAATGCTCAGAAAACACAACACAAAAGCGAGCTTTTCAGGAAAAGGCAAGCTATTCAGGAAAAGGAAAGGAAACAAAGGTGTGGAAATATGGAAAAGGCGAGGAAATATTTCAAAGGTGAGCTTTTAGGACCTCAAATTGTCAAAGGCGAGCTTTTAGAGAAAAGGTGAGCTTTTAAAGAAAATGCTCAGAAACAAAGGTGAAGATCCTAAGAAAAGGTGTGGAAAACAGGAAAAGGCATGGAAACATGGAAAAGGCATGAATTCTTAGCAGGAAAAGGCATGAAAACCGAGGCAAAGGCGCGAAAAATAAGAAACTTCACTTTTGACCTAGAAAAACTTTGTACATGCAAAACGAGAATGAAACAAGACAAAAGCAAAAAAAGCGAGAAGGTACATACTAGGCCACCAACATTTGAAGGTCATCCAACCTCTCGAACAAGCTCAAAACAATGTGGGGCTCCATCAAAACGCGACATTGCTCCTCAAAAACTGACAAAATGAGAGAACTAGAGACAAGAATTAGCTATAGAGTCAAAACACAAATGAGCTATCTACAAGAAAAATTGCCTATATAAGCCTCAAGAAAACCCTAATTTCTACTTAGGGAAACTTCCTACTTTCAAAATAAAAGCTCAAAGAAACATCAAAACAAGAAATGAAGGACCTATACACCTAATTCTACGACCTAAACACATCAGAACAAAAATAGAAGAGTCATGAGCCTGACCTCCAAACTTGAAATTTTTGGTCAACCTCTCAAGGGGGTAGCATTGAGTCTTACCAATCATTCTATGAAACACTGGGGCATAGTGGGGCATAAATTTTTTTCAAAAAATTTGATCTTAAAAACAAAATATTTGAAACAAAGCAACCAATACTTTGTATCAAAGAGGGGAAAATGTAGACATGTAAAATTGACTTAACACTTATCACAAATTCAGAATGTCTCGGAACAACCTTGAAATGACTCAGAACAACTCTGAATCAACTCATAATGTCTTGGAAACACCTCGAAACGACTCAAAACAACTCCGAATCAACTCATAACATCTCAGAACAACCCCAAAATGACTCAGAACAATTTTGAATCAACTTGAAACATCTTGGAACAACCCCAAAATGACTCAGAACAACTCTGAATCAACTCAGAACGTCTCAGAACAACTCTAAATCAACTCAAAACATCTCAGAACGACCCTGAAACAACTCAGAACAACTCAAAATCAACTCAAAACATCTCAGAACAACTCTAAATCAACTTGAAATGTCTCAGAATGACCTTGAAACAACTCAGAAAGAATCTGAATCAACCCAGAACAAATTAGAATGACTCCAAATCAACTCAGAATGACTCTAAATCAACTCAGAATATCTCTAAATCAACTTGGAACATCTCAGAACATCTCAAAATCAACCTAGAATCAACTCAAAACATCTCAAATCAACTCAAAATCATCCCACGACATCTCACAACCCATCAAATGGCATCAAATGACATCCAAAACCCTATTTCCTCTATTAAATTGAATAATACAACATTATTTAATTAATTCACTTTTTCATCATTCTCGACAAATTACATAAATACCATTTTATTTAATAAAGTCTTGAAAATCCTAATTCTACTATTAATCGAATAATACAATGTTATTTGATTAATTCACATTTCATCATTTTCGACCAATTAAATAAATTACATTTATTTAATAAAGTCCCAACTTAATCTTGTTTCGTCCTGATTAGTCAAACAATGCTAATTATTTGATTACGTCACTAATGCACCTTATTCCTCAAAACTAATTGAATAATTCAATTATAATAATTTAATTATCACACTTCCCTCCAAAATTTGAATAATTAAATCAAACTATGCAAATTAGAAAAAATTAAAATCAAAATGGAATTAATTAATTAATTAAATTAATTAATTAATATTCCTCACCCACTTTTTGATTGAGAAAATCATGGATTACTAACTAAGCAATCTATTTTGCTAACTCAACCCTAACTGATCAATCAATTGCTAACTAAGCAATCAAAACCCTAACTAGCCAATCTATTCTTCAATCACCCTAATTGTGCAATCAACTTTGCACAATTTCCTCATGTCTAAATCCTCTCAACTCATTTTGACCGTTGATCTAGATATTCTCCAACACAATCTTGATCGTCAATTCAAAATTGCTTTTTCTATATAACAAGCCTTTCTCTTCACAAATATGGAGGAGAATTTCAACTTACTTTATGTAGCAAAGTGTTGTCGCAATCACCATTGATAGAACTTCAACCTTTTCAGTCAACCAAGCATCGATCATCAAGCTTTTGCATGTAAGCAATGGAGGCTTTGCAGTGATACGAACAACCCAACATCATGCAAATACACTCCAACATGGGATGGTAATCTCTTTTTTTTTTTTTTGAATTGGTTTTGAATATCTTAGGATCTCATTTCATTCAAATAGCTTAGATTTGCACATTTCATGAGTGATAGAATAGGATAGATTAAGTTTTTTTTAATTAGATCAGCTTTCTAATTTCAATCTTGCATTTGATCTTGATTTTGTATCATTTTCTTGATAGATTCCTTCCCCCTCACACAAGTTGATACTTTGTTTGATACGAGATTTCAAGTAAATTTAATATTTGAAGAGGTTGTAAAGAAACTTAACTTGGCTACAACACCTCATGCGAAGCCATATCCACTTGGATCCATGGGTTTACAATCATGCATAGTTACAGGTAACAACGTAAGGTAAGTTAAGATTTGCCATCAATACAAACTTCATAGATGAGGTAGAAGGTTATGTGGTTCCTTTAGATATTTGTTGTTGAAGTTGAAGATTGCATCATATGGTTGTCATTGATGTCAACACAATACTACTTTTATGTATAGTTATCGGAAGCTATTTCACATTAAAGTTGACTGTTATGTGTGATCTGACATGTTGGTTTTTTGGTCTGGTTTGTATCGTATAACAAACTATGATTCAGATAGATCTTGGCCGAATTGGCATATACAGTACTTTATGATGTTTTTATGGCCAACCTAATTGATGTGTTGGATACATATATATTTGTATGTGTCTCCAGAAAATATAGAGAAAGACAATGAATGGGTGTATGGATGAACGAATGGATAACTAAATGAAGCAAGAAGTATAGAGCGATTATGTGTCTTCAGAAAGTGGTTGGTTGCAGTAGATCATAATAAGTGAATCAGGAAAAGACAAAAGTGTGTAAATTGAGCATAAGTATAGAGTGATTACTGAGCTTCATCTAGAATTGAATGTAGCACAAGAAAGTTGTAAATCATCAGTTCATTTTGGTGGTAAGCCATAACTTTTGTATTCTAGAAGTGATCCATCTTCTTGTAACTCTGTGGTAGTGAGCCCTCCAAGCTGTAGCCCTATGGATAGTGAGTCCTTATTTCAGGCAGTGAGCTTTATCTCTAGCAGTGAGCCTTTTTGTAATCAATTTTGATACTCTCTATAGTGTGAGTTAATCCTCACTGTGGTTTTTCCCTCATTTATTTTTCCACATAAATTTGGTGTTATTGTGTTTGTGCACTTGCATTTGATGGTTAATCACTTAATTAGTTTATGTGTTAGTTTTGGTAATTAAATTAAAGGTTATAATATGTGACAATTGATTCAACCCCCCTCTCAATTTTCCCATCCAACAATTGGTATTAGAGAGAGGTCCTTTGGAATAATTCTAACAGCTTGAAGGAGATCTTGGTGGCTTAAATGATGAAGGGATCTGACTTAGATGAAAATTTGAGAATAGAAACCTCAGAGTTGGAAAAGGAAGATCTAAAAGAAAATGTTAAGTAGGCAGGTGAATGTATTCAAAAACTAAGAAATCAGATCCAAAAATTCAAGTTCAAACATAAAGAAGTTCACCAAGAACTAAAAGAAGCAAAGGAGACTGTTGAAAAACTGAAGATGGAACTTGAAGAAAGCAAAAGAATGGAAGAGAAGCTGAAATTAGAAATTAGAAAAAACAAAGAAATTATCAATCAAAAGATAGAAAAGTCTGACAAGCTTGAACATGAAGTAGCAATTCTTAAGTTTGATCTAGAAAAGGAAAAAAGTTTTGAAGACAAATTCAAGATAAGTGGTGCAGGAGCACCATTGGTGCAAAATAGTCCATTCAAAGTTATAAGGTCTAGGCTTTATAATTTTTTGAGTTTTGTATTAAAATAAGGTCTATAAGACTATTTTTTGATGTAAGTTGTCAATCCTGAGTAATTTTAGGTGCAATTTCTCAAGGTGTGCAAAAAAATACTATGTTGTTAAATTGAAATAATATAGGGTTGTAAAAGTGCACTAAAGAGGAAGACCAATGGTCATCTCATTCAAATGTTAGTTTTGGAAGTTGAATCAGTTTCTATTTGGTGGGAAATAGTTTAAATACCTTGTTGAACTTGAATGAGAGGTTGTTGAAACTATTCTGAAGATTGAAGATTGAATAAACATTTGATTTTTCTCCATTTTTTCTGTATTTTCTGTTGTAGCAGCATATTGTACGGCCTGTACATCAAAAATTTCATTCATGTTTGTTGTGCTTTGTGTGGTATACTATGTTACCTTCCCTTTGAATCCATTTTGAGGTATACATATTAAGTTTTGTGTAATTTATCTTCAAATTTTTGAAACTGTACTGAGTTTGTAATTTCAAGGGTTTGTAGGTTATAAAAATGAAGAACTAACCCATTCCTCATACTGTGATCACTGTTGCTTGAGGAATGGGTCTTCCCCATCAATAATAAGGTGTGGGAATGGTGAGAAAAAGCAGGGGAGGTTTGAAAACAAGTTGGGTGTGAAGCCCTATGATGGAAACTTGAGTTTTCCTTATGAAAAAGCATGGTTTTGGTGAGTCAAATCAAGTTTTAGTGTTGGGCAGTGTAATGTTATGATGTATTAAGCTTGATCAGATTGTTTTAGGTTTTTTTGAAGAGGTGTTGAGTTTTGAAGAGATTGGGAAGTGTTACTTTCAATAAACCTTAGGGTTTCTAGGCGTTGAATGAGGGTTTAATGGTTTGGTTGGTAAATGATTGAATCTCTGAGATCTAATGGTGGAATCTGAGGTTTTGACAGGTATTAAGTGCTACCCCAGGGTTTCAATAGTTTTGGAAAAGTTTTGAAGTTGGTCTCTTTGGAAAAGAGGGCTAATTTGAGCCCTAAAAGGTGTAAAATCCCTATTTTGAGCAATTTGTTACAAACTGACCATTGGTGATTGGTTGATATGTTGTTATGATCTGAAATGGGTCCCTGATTTGAGTTAAGTTATGGTCTGAAAGGGTGTGATTGTGGAAAGATACCCATTCTAGTGGTTTCCCAGTGCTATAAGGGAAAGTGTAGATTTGATGATATGAAGGGTTTTGATCAGATTATGTTTTGACAATTGTTGTTCTAGTTTGGAATTGTGTTTGGTGTGTTGCAGGCCTCCCCCCTATTATATCAATAAGTTTGGGAATGCTTGATGAAATAATTTCATCTTAGAAACTGACAAAGGATAAAGGAGGTCTAGGGCTTGAAGAAGGAAAAAGTTCAAAGACTAATCCAAGTCTCAACAAAATGAATAATAAAAGGAAATTTCAAAGAAATACTTATCAAGGAAAAGATAGAAGGATCAATACTGGAAGGATACTCAGCTGACAACCTTATGATCAAAGGTACACATCTTTTAATGGCTCTTATTATTCATGCAATAAATTTGAACATAAAGCAACAAAATGTAGAAGTATGATGAACTAGAATAGATTCTTTGGTGGAAAATGCTATGGTTGCAATAAGTTTAGACATAAATCAACAAAATGTAGAAGTCGGGTAATGATGAACAGATTTAATATCGGTAGAATATTTCACTCTTTTCAAGGCTAGTACCACACATGCAATATTTTTGGACACAAGGACAATCAGTGCAAGAAAAAGAAGAATACAAACTCTCTTGATCAAATATTTTTTGTATGTCACTCTTGCAACATATCCAGACATATCTTAAAATTCTGTAAGAGAAAAGTTAGGAAGGAACTGAATCCAGAACAAAAGAACAAGCTTAATCTAGAAGTAAGGAGAGTAATGTCAAAAAATTGGAGAAAGAAAGAAGAGCCTAAGAACAAGGACAAATCAGATAATCATGTATCTACATCTAGTGCAAATACCTCTTCTATGAACTAAATCTATTAATAGCCTCAGGGGGAGTAGTCATAGGAAAATATTTCAAACCTCAATAAAAGAGATGTCATGCGATGACATAAGGATAGGCAATGTAAATTTTCATTCTAAAGGAAATAAAGAAAATCCCAATAGAAAACAAGCATTACAAAAGATTTATGGAATTCTTTTTGTGCATTTCACAAATTGGCTAATAGCTTAGGTGGGAGAAGAATATGACAGACTAAAGTACAAATGATGATGTGGCAAGCAATAAATTATAATTCATGATGAAACCCTAAAAGCAATAAGTTAAATAAGGAAGATTGAGTGGTCATTCTCATTTTGAAGTGGACGAGTTGAGAAACAAATGGTTAGGGTTACTAGCAAGTGAAAGTACAGAGAACAAGGAAGAAGCAACAAAGTCGAAGGAAATGGTGGTATTTTATCCACATAGCAACAAATTACAAAAATTGAGTAAGTTACAAATTGATGAATTTGATCATGAAAAGATTCAAAGTTTCGAAACCTCACTTTCAGTTGAGAAAATGCAAAAGGTCAAAAATTTAGGGCACAAGGGTTTAGACATTTGGAGTGAATTTCCATAATTTTCAAATGTGGACATTGTTTGAGTAATTTTAAGTATAATTCAAAATAATTAGATGATTCTTGACAAACCCTATGAGTTCACGAAGGAATCAATTGCAACAATAACATGACTATGTGATGTCAGACATGTTCCTGTCAAGAAATCCATAAAGAAAAAAGAGGTTGAAGCCCTAACTGGGGTAACATGAGATCAAAGGGCACTTATAATTCACACCATAATTGACCCTGTGATAAGGTATGTGGCACATGGAATCTCATATAAGATTTATTTCAGGAATAGGGAAGGTTCTACCTCAGAAATTGTTGTTTATGTTGTACATCAAATGGTTGAGGAAAAGGTGGATTTTGACTTGTGTGAGTTGCTAAGAAATCATTTGATGGAAAATATAACTATGAAAAAGAATGACAATTATCCTTTTTGCTTTGGAACCTTGGTTATATGCTTGATGATGTATTTTCTGAATTCATTACCATTGAAAGAAAATGTTGTGTGGAAGTCTACTATACCAATTGGAAAGCAAGTTTATTGATACTTGAACTTTCTATCAAAAAGGGAAAAGGTTTTCCAAGAGTATTTGAAATCAAGATAAATGCATGGAATTCTAGTATGGTTTCCAGCCTGGTCATGGTGTCTGAGGGAGATTCCTCCTCTATAAAAAAGAAAACAAGAAAAATTAGTTCATGTCCCCCTCTAGAAATGAAGAAGTTGAAGACATGAGAGAAGGAAGGAGAGGAAACAAGGACTGCAAAAGCACTTGATCTGGTATCAATAGATGATGATGATGAAGATGTTACTAAAGAAAAGGTGATAAAGATTCTTGAGCAACTTGATGGGATAAAGAAGATTGGAGATATATGGTTGTCTCGACCATCATATGAATAGGATGAGATCACAGATGCTTTGGATCTTTATGTAATTCATAATGATATTGATCTAAGTGAACTGACAATTACCTTACTAGAAGTATTGATTGAATAGATTGAAGACAAGTTAAGGGAACTATCACCTGGTAAAATAATAGAAAAAGATGAAATTCAATTGGCTTTAGAAGAAAGATGCAGAAATGAACAAAAGAGGTTGACCGTAAGTATAAATGAGCTGAGGAGCTATATCAAAAGTGTAAATAGTGTATACAGGTATTGTCTTTGGTGGCCTACTGCTATTGGGAACTACATAACAAAATTGATTCTATTGAGCATGAATTGAATTCTATTGGAGAAACATATCATGCTATTAATGAAAAAGATGGAACGCAAAAGAAAAGGATCAATTCCTTACAATCTGATCTTGTTGTCATCATGACACAAAGGGGTGGTATTGTGAAAATCTTTTGGAAAGTCAAGGAGATAACTGAGTTAAGATTAGAACAACTTTTTGGTCTCTTGGAGGATGCTGAGAAAAACACATAGAATATTGCCATTCCAGATACTCTTCTAAAAACATTTGATTCAGTAGCAAAGATTAATAGCATTTGTCTATACATCATGCTAGCAGTGGATTCCTGGAAGAAATTTCTTCCGAAACTGAAAGAAAAATACAAATAAATATTTTGAAGAAGGAAGGATTGAGCTAAAGAATCATTTTTGCTAAACCTTTTTGTGAAAAATGGAACTTTTTTTTGGAGCAAAGGGCAGATAGAACTTTTTTTGTCATTGATGTCAAAGGGGGGGGGGAGAGAGAGAAAGCATGTGAAATGAAGTGAACTTTTTTTCTTTTTTTTTTGTTATTGGCTTTTCACATCTTGTGTTTCCATCAATGAAAAAGGGGGAGATTGTTGGAAGTTGAAGATTACATCATATGGTTTTCATTGATGTTAACATAGTACTACATGTATGTCTAGTACTTATCAGAAGCTATTTCACATTAAAGTTGACTGTTATGTGTGATCCGACATGTTGGTTTTTTTATCCGGTTCCTACCGTATAACAAACTATGATTCAGATAGATCTTGGCTGACTTGGCGTATACAATACTTTATGATGTTTTTATGGCTGACCTAATTGATGTGTTGGATACATATATATTCATACATGTCTCTAGAAAATATAGAGGAAGAGGATGAATGGGTGTATGGATGAATGAATGGATGAATGGATGAATGGATGAATGGATGAATGAATGAAGCAAGAAGTATAGAGTGATTATGTGTCTTTGGAAATTATGTGGTTGCAACAGATCATAATAAGCGAATCGGGCGAAGACAAAAATGTGTAAACTAAGTAGAAGTATAGAGCGATTACTAAGCTTCATCTGGAACTAAATTCAACACAAGAAAGGTGTAATTCATCAGTTCATTTTGGCGGTAAACCATAACTTTTGTATTCTGGTAGTGAGTCATCTTCTTTGTATCTCTGTGGCAATGATCCCTCTAGGTTGTAGCCCTATGGATAGTGAGTCCTTATTTCAAGTAGTGAGCCTTATCTCTGGTAGTGAACCTTTTTGTAATCAATTTTGATATTCTCTATAGTGTGAGTTAATCCTCACCGTGGTTTTTCCCTCATTGGGTTTTCCACGTAAATCTGGTGTTATTGTGTTTATGCACTTGCATTTGATGGTAAATCACTTAATCAGATTATGTGTTAGTTTTGGTAATGGAATTAAAGGATATAATATATGACAATTGATTCACCCCCCTCTCAGTTGTCCTATCCAACACTTGTGCTCTTGTACTAGGGAGTTCCTATCTTTATGATCAAAAAGCAATCTTTTATAGGGGAGAAAAAAAATATCACCTTTTAAAGGATGGTAAATAATTCATTATACGGGCACATACGATTAATCTACTAATCTAACATTAGTGAACACTAGAAAAATGAAGAGGTTAGTCAATGCTAGTAAGAACTTTGTATTGATGATTGTAAAATCCAAAGAGGATGACAAATCTGAGGCATTCAAAGGGTGTGAACCAAAGCATAAAGCTAAATTGGTCAAAGTAGTTTCCACCTATGATGATTTATTTTAGGAGCCCAGTGGATTGCCACCAAAGAGATAGATACAATATGAAATCTAGTTACAATATGATGTGCCTCTTCCAAACATTGGCATGTACCATTTATCAGTTTTACAGTATGAGGAAATCAAGAAGCAGGTTTAGGAGTTGGTTCAGAAAGGAGTTATTCATCCAAGTACCTCTCCTTGTGGTTCACCAATTGCATTGGTTCCAAAGAAGGATGGGTCTTGGAGAATGTGCATCGACTACAAAGCCCTAAACATGATAACAATAAAGAATATGTATCCTCTTCCCCAAATAGATGATTTACTTGATCAATAGAAACATGCAATTTATTTCACTACATTAGACTTATGTAGTGGATATCACCAAATAAGAATTGAAGAAAATGATATATGGAAACTACATTCAAGACAAAACAATGACTGTATGAGTGGTTGGTCATGCCTGTTGGGCTTTGTAATGCACCAACTACATTTATGAGAGTCATGAATGATGTCTTTCAACTGTTCATAGATGAGTTTTTCATAGTCTATTTGGATAATATACTTATATTTAGTAAAAATTGGGAAGAACATGTAGAGCATGTAAAGAAAGTAATGGATGTATTGAGAAAAGAAAAATTGTATGTAAAGATGTCAAAATGTGAATTTACAAAGACATCACTAGTGTACTTAGGCCATATTGTAGGAGGAGGTCACTTGAAAGTGGATCCTACAAAGGTTGAATTCATTGTAAACTAGCCAAATCCAAGTACAGTTATAGAAGTAAAAAGTTTTCTAGCTACAGTATAGTATTGGAGAAAGTTCATAGCTAACTTATCCTACATAGCATCTCCATTGCATGCACTCACAAGTGTGAAGAAGTCTTTCCATTGGGGAGGTTTGTATCAAAATGCCTTCAATACTTTAAAGGAAAAGCTTAGCATTGTACTAGTTCTAGCTCTACCAGATCTACAACAACTATTCGAAATTGAGATAGATGCTAGTGGGTTTTCCATGGTAGTCGTACTCATGCAAGGACGTAAACCTATCTTCTTTCATTCTAAAAATTTCACATTTGTGGTAAGTAACTACCCCACATATGATAAAAAACTATATGCATTAGTTCAAAGTGTAAAGAAGTGGAAACACTACCTAATGGGAAAGGAAACAATAATACACATAGATCATCAACCACTTCAATATTTGCACTCACAATTTAAATTGCAACAAAATAAGCACTTTAGGTGGATGAGATTTTTACAACAGTTTCATTTGGTTATAAAATATAAGAAAGGGGTTTAGAATAAAGTAGCAGATATGTTATCTAGGCCTTGTACAAATGCTACAATTATTCTTCAAAGTAGTTCAATGACACATAAATTTTATCAAGAACAATATGCTAAGGACAAAGACTTTAAGGATATATATGGAGCATTAATTCAAGGAAAACATGTAGAAGAGAAAGACTACTATGTGCAGGACAAGTTATTGTATCACTTAGGAAAGTTATGTATTCCACAGGATGAACAAGCATATGTAGTTAGAGAAGCACACATCATTGATTGTTGGACACTTTGGCGTAAGTGAGAAAATGACACAACTGCAAAAGTATTGTTATTGGAATTATATGCAAGAATCTATGTCTAAGTCCATTAGAGAATGTGTAATGTGTTCAACAATCAAGCCTAGCAATATGAAGTTGGGATTCTATACATCTCTACTTGTACCATCCCATATGTGGGAAAGTGTCTCAATGGATTTTGTCGGGGGGCTACCAATGTCTAGGAAAGGGCACGATTATCTATTTGGGGTAGTGAATAGGTTCAGAAAAATGTTTATTTTGATGCCTTGTAAAAAAAAGGTCACATGTGAAATGAAAACATATTTGTACTTTCAATTTGTATGGGTTCTTTTTGGGCTTCCTACTTCTATTGTATCAGATCGAGATTCTCGGTTCTTGGGGGAATTTTGGTTAGCATTGTGGGAACTCATGGACATAAGACTGAAGAAGAGTACAACTTTCCATCCATAAAATGATGGACAGATAAAGGTAGTGAACAAGATAGTTGTGTATCAAGTCTCAGAGGTTACTGTAGTAAGCATCCTAAGTTGTGGGATGAGATTCTACATTATGTGCAACATGCTTACAACCATACAACACACTCTTCTACTCGAAGATCTCCTTTTGAGACTTGTTTCGGTTATCTTCCAAGGAAACTTATGGATTTTTATTTCAGAAAGGAAGATATTAAAGATGGACATCATGATGTAAACAAGGCCTTGAAGTTCATCTAGAAGATCCAAGCAATCCATCAGGCAATTGAAGCAGTTGGAGAAGAGCCAGGAAAAGTACAAAGCCCGACATGATAAGCATCGTGTTGATCATCAATTTTAGGTTGATGATAGAGTTTGATTACACATCAGTAAGGAAAGAATGCAAGGTGAAGGTAAGAAGTTCAAGCTGATCGGGTATGGTCCCCTTGAGATCTCATAAAAGATCGGTACCAATGCCTTTCGCTTAAGTCTACCTCCTTATATGCACATCTACTCAGTGGTTAATTTAGAGAATTTGAAGTTTTATGAACCTATGATGATACTAGATGAGGAGGTTGATGTTCAAGTTCCTTATATTGATGATTTATCACTTGAGTACATGAATGAGTTGCAGGAAGATGTCATCCTAGACAAGAATGTCAAAACTTCATGTAGAGGAGTCATTGAGTACCTCAGAGTGGGACTAAAAGGGATGAATCCTAGCAAAGCAAAGTGGATGGAGGTTGGAAAAGTGAGGGAATTGTACCCTCACTTACTTTTTGTGTAATCAAGCTTTCAGAGGTCCAAAAGCTCTTGAGTAGGGAGGATTGATCCAGGTGGATATTTTCACCAAAAAATCAACTATTCCAAATGCTCCAAGAGTCGACAGCATGTTAAAGAGCTCATCGACATGAATCCAACACCGCTCGATTCACTTCGATCAGAGCCCATACGTAGAAGTTATGACCAATCAAAGTTCACAGGAAGAGGTTGACCAGAATTGTACCATTTCTGACATCCACATGCTGATGTGGTAGGTACAATAGCTGTAGATGACATGGACCAATGACACTTAGACACATGGAAATATAGACATTGATGTGGCATATACAGTTGGCACTGACCAATCCAATGTTGGCACATGTCAACAAGTGGGTGAATGAGAAAGTGCCACGTGGCACCTATGTGGCAGACTTCTCCGGGCGATGGATGAATAGTTTGTTAAAATTTTGGTTGGGGGAACCAAACCCCAACCTCATAGTTCCTATTTTCAAGCTCCACCATCAAGCCACAAGATTTGCACTATACATTTAGGGCATAGATTTTATTTATATAAGTCAAAAGCCAAATTTGAGTGGGCATAGTTTGAACCGCCGACCCCCCTCTTCCCATTCTTACCCTCTGCCAGCATTCCAAATGTATAGTTTAAGGATTAAATGGGCAACGAGATTTTTAAGATAGAAACAAACACCAATTAATAGTTAAAAATGAGCAGGCCAGTGGCTTGAATCGCCGACCTGAAAATAAACACCACTCAAAATAAACCAGTATGCCACACATTGTTTGGACGATAAAATATATGTAAAGATTTTTTTTATCTTATTGTTAAGCTTGAAATGGCATTAAAAAGGGTATTTAAAGGGGGTGAGAGGGAGCTCGAAGGTAGGGAATTATGGGAGAAATTTGATAAGGGAGATTATTCTAACTTTGTACAACCAAAGGCTTTAAGCCAAAAATTATTTGTACTTGAGGGAGGGGGAATATTCTTCATTTCATCAACACAAGAGGAGACTTTGTAAAGAGTTTGGAGCATATTGAAGGATCGATCACTCCGTTGGAGAAGGACCTGGAGACATAGCCAATTGGCGAACTCCATTATCAATTTGTGTCTTCGTCTTCTCTTCTATGTTTCCATACTTTTATTGATTTAATCATTTTTAATGTCTTTTTAAAAGTAGTTGAAATTTAGCTTAAGACATTCAATTACTCATTTACATAAAATTAACATTCACTAAGAAATTGTCATAGATCCTAACAGATTAGTACTACAATTACCTTTGTTGAGAACTATGGGTTGTTTGAGCTTACATTCTTCTCATCCAAGAAAGAAAAATGAGATGAACCTTTTCCTTTGGACACATAGTCCATAAAATTTCTTGAAAATGGTAATAATTTTGGTGATCAATCCCATATTCATGGTGAATTTATACCATGGTGTAGCATGTGCTACATGTCACATATTTAATGTGTTATTAGATACTTTCATGAGGAAATAGATAATTTAGAATAAATCACTTATAGGACATGAGTGAAGTGTGTAACATGTTTCTATCCCACATGCATGGTGACTATACTCCATGGTATAACATGTATTATAGTGAGTGAGATCACTTATAGGATTTTACTGAATATGAATAAATCAATTTTTATGGTAGTGATATACTTAAGTCTCCAAATTTTATTAGGAATAAAATTAACCTTGCTAAAACAAAAGCCTCTTTCTTTGATGAAAGCTTGAGATTTGCACATGAGGACTAAAATATTATGACTAAGTATGATGTTTTTAGCTACAACCTAGCTATGGATTTAGAAAAGGTTTTACCCTATTTAAGTGAGTATGAAGACTACCATTAGGAATCCATTTTAGATTCCATGCCTTTTGGATATTCATATTAGGACAAATTTTATAACCAAGTATGCACTTGTGAGTTATGTGAGTTTTAAAACTATATTTTATTTTAAAGTGTATTATAAAATGCATGTGAGGTGCAATTTAGTGAATAGGTTTTGATTCCCTTTTTATGATGGTATAATGATGTAATGGCATAAAATTTCACCCTAGTGCAATTTCCCATTATATACCCCTACCTTATCCTTATAAACTTGACAATGCAAAATCTATCACTAAGGATTAAATGGGCAACAATATTTTTAAGATAGAAACAAACACCAATTAATAGTTAAAAATGATCAGGCCAGTGGCTTGAACTACCGACCCAAAAATAAACACCACCCAAAATAAACCAGTATGCCACACATTGTTTGGACGATAAAAGATATGTAAAGATTGTTTTTATCTTATTGTTAAGCCTGAAATGGCATTAAAAAGGGTATTTAAAGGGGGTGAGAGGGAGATCAAAGGTAGGGAATTATGGGAGAAATTTGATAAGGGAGATTATTCTAACTCTGTACAACCAGAGGCTTTAAGCCAAAAATTATTTGTACTTGATGGAGGGGGAATATTCTTCATTTCATCATCACACGAGGATACTTTGTAAAGAATTTGGAGCATATTGAAGGATCGTTCACTCTGTTGGAGAGGGACCTGGAGATGTAGCCAATTGGAAAACTCCATTATCAATTTGTGTCTTCATCTTCTCTTCTATGTTTCCATACTTTTATTGATTTAATCATTTTTAATGTCTTTTTAAAAGTAGTTGAAATTTAGCTTAAGACATTCAATTACTCATTTACATAAAATTAACATTCACTAAGAAATTGTCATAGATCCTAATAGATTAGTACTACAATTACCTTTGTTGAGAACTATGGGTTGTTTGAGCTTACATTCTTCTCATCCAAGAAAGAAAAATGAGATAAACCTTTTCATTTGGACACATAGTCGATAAAATTTCTTGAAAATGGTAATAATTTTGGTGATCAATCCCATATTCATGGTGAATTTATACCATGGTGTAGCATGTGCTACATGTCACATATTTAATGTGTTATTAGATACTTTCATGAGGAAATAAATAATTTAGAATAAATCACTTATGGGATATGAGTGAAGTGTGTAACATGTTTCTATCCCACATGCATGGTGATTGTACTCCATGGTATAACATGTATTATAGTGAGTGAGATCACTTATAGGATTTTACTGAATATGAATAAATCAATTTTTATGGTAGTGATATACTTAAGTCTCCAAATTTTATTAGGAATAAAATTAACCTTGCTAAAACAAAATCCTCTTTCTTTGATGAAAGCTTGAGATTTTCACATGAGGACTAAAATATTATGACTAAGTATGATGTTTTTAGCTACAACCTAGCTATGGATTTAGAAAAAAAATTACCCTATTTAAGTGAGTATGGAGACTACCATTGGGAATCCATTTTAGATTCCATGCTTGATGGATATTCATATTAGGACAAATTTTATAACCAAGTATGCACTCTTGAGTTATGTGAGTTTTAAAACTATATTTTATTTTAAAGTGTATTATAAAATGCATGTGAGGTGCAATTTAGTGAATAGGTTTTGATTCCCTTTTTATGATGGTATAATGATGTAATGGCATAAAATTTCACCCTAGTGCAATTTCCCATTATATACCCCTACCTTATCCTTATAAACTTGACAATGCAAAATCTATCACCTTTGTCTTGCCTTTTATGAGTGCCTTTTCTCTTTTTACATTAGTGAGGAAATTTTGGTCGTGGATGCCTATACATCATGCAAACATCTACATGCTCTACTAGTGTCCTGATGATATTCCCGCATCAAGAGATGTTGGAGACATTACATTTTTTGCTACCCTACAAATGTAACACCTCTCTTCAAATCTTGACCACCTAAAAGTGTCTATTTGGCTCCAAAAATACCTTTTGAACACATCTATTGCAATTCCATTAATTCTCTCTACTTTATTTCACTCCATTCTTGCATTCTCTCAACTTGCTTCACTCTTGCTTCACAATCTACAACATTGTTGCTACTTCTACACCGCTTTCTATTGCAAGTTTTCAAGCTCTACAATATCAATATGATTGTATTCCTCTCTCCCTTCCTCTCTCAACTTCACCAAGAACGTAGAAAGGAGGGTAACATATTTGTTTACTTGCATTGTCTTGTTTACAAAATAACATCTAGATTGTATTTACATTCTATAAATTGTGTCTATTTCCTTTATCATTTTCTCTCATCGTTGCACATTGGTTTTCCATGGAGGTGGAAACACCAAAATGGGGGCTTGACTTAGGCAAGCTCCAAAACATAGCCATAACACTTTTCCATTGTCATGTGTGTAGGTTCATTGTGTTTGTAAGGAGCTTACGAGAGGCTATACCTTCAGTAATTTTGGTTTATTCTTCCTTTCCCTTGTCATTTTCCTATTAAATAATTTATCTTTTAAGTTACGATATTATTCTTATTGTTTTCTTTCATTTTATGCATTTCTTCATTCATTATTAAACTGTTAGATTAAAAATCTTAGGTTATTAACATTCCTTGTGAGTTTTAGTCTGTGAACCCAACTCTATGTTCATACGGGAAGCTAGTGTACCTCTAAGACAACATCGAAAAACACTGTCATCTAAATCATGCGCTAGCATCATTTAGCCAAGATTTAGTTAATTCATAGTTTGAGACCTTTATGGTTTTCTCACCCATTTCTTGAAAACCCGCATCAAAAAACATAAATAAAATAGAGCTTAATTTTCCCTTCCTTTTCAGCCTATTTAGTCTTGAGGTAGTTTTGAGGTAGTTGATGGAAATTCACTCCTTTTAGGCTCTTCTATTTCCTAGAGACTTGGGAGTAGCAAATCCCATCCTCTACATTTTGGTGAACCTGGCGTGAACTTTCTCCTTTTCATTTCTTTGTGTAAAATTGTTTTCCTCGGGTCTTGGGTGTGTTTTTTATTATGGGGAATTTTTTTTTTGATGGGACCTGAAACCCATTACAAAATGGTTTTGAAGGGACCTGCAACCCTATCCAAGAAAAACATGTTGCCTTAAAGATGAACCATATACCATCAGCAGCCAGTCAAAAACCTCATTTAAAATATAACAAAACAACACAAGCTACACAAATGAGTAGCAAGGCCTTAAAGCCCGAGACCAAATACAAGAAGGTTTTACTTGGGACCTTAAACCCTTAACTTGGTTTTTCAAAGACCATGAACCCAGAAGAATGCTAATATCGGGTTTTGACCAGGACCTTAAACCCAAAACCATAGCTGATTGAGAAGCGATAGCCTTCTTGTAGAACCAACCCAACTAAGAAGCCATCCCACATTCCACGTCTAAAGGATAGGACCCCCCTCTATAGGGGAGGAAGATACGAGAGCTTGAACCACCACAACAGCCCAACTCCTGCTCATACTAGCTCCACCTCAAAAGGAACCAACACCACCTCAACAGGAATGAGCAAAGGAGGAGAAAACTTTTCACTAATTCTACAACAAACAACTCCACCTCAAAAGGAGCAGGCTCTACCTTAACAAGAGCAAGCTTCACCTCTAGAGAAGACACCATCTGCAAAAACCATCCAAAAGAAACCACTCTAGTAGAACCAACACTTGCATCAACCCAAGGCCTCAAAAGAGAAGGAGACAAAAATCCATAGAAAAAGAACAAGTCAACCCACATCAACATAGGTTCTAGATACAACACACTCACTAGAACGCAAGGCATATGCCAAAAATAGAAAAAAAACTATTCCCCAACAAACCTCAAAAACATCATCCTCCTGGAGGGAAACTAGGAAAAGAAACATAAGCCAAGCAACAAAGTTGCTTAGACTCTAGCAAAAAACATAGAGGAAACCCAAGATTTCCAACCATAGAAGAAAAATACAAAAAATGAAAAGAAGCACCTGACAACAATAGAGGCATAAGACCAAGCTATAAAGACCTGCCAGAAGCCACACTAGAAAAAGAGGACAAAAAGACACCTCCAAAAGCCATGAAACGAGGCACTCTAGCCCCCACCAGAGGAAAGAGGGTAGCTAGAACAAGACCGACACAGCTCGCAAAAGAGGAGCTCCAAAGAGGAACACGACACACAAACCATACACACACTATTGTATTTGACTCCAAATTCTGACGAATGTTTGTCAAAATACCAAAAAACTATTGTCGAAATACTGATGAAACACTCATATAAATTTCATCGCTATTTTTTCATCGCTTTTTCGATGAACTTATAAACGTCGAAACCATGACCCAACATCGTCAGTCATAGCCACGGAAAATGGAACCAGTGTTCATCATAAAATCAACAAAAAATTTGTCCATCTAGCGACGAAAAATAATCACAACACAATGCGAACTGCATCTCCGAAAGCGTCGAAATAACATCAAACATTCATTGAAATTTCGATGAACATCTTGCAACAAATTATAAAACTTCCGATGAAATTGTTGTACATGTGACAAAAATATTGTTGAAAGTGTGACGAAAATATCGTCGCATGTATAGCAACTTCGTCGGAAGTTTTATGGTGTTCATCACAAGATGTTCATCAAAATTTCGATGAATGTTTGGAGTTTTTTTTTTTAAATTATTCGTTCAAATGTATGCTATTACATACATTTAAATGAATTTTGTAATCTCTATTATTGGCCTATTATTCATGCATATTTTTGTGTTATGTTGTTGTATTTAAGGACATTCTTTATTCATTCGAAAATGATGAAGAGGATATAAGAATCATTAGAAGAGTATTTATATGAGAGCATTACAATAAGATCCTAATTGTATTGTTATCATTGCATCATCATCATAAACATACTATATGTTTGTTTGTCTTTGATCTTGGTTCATTATCACTTGTAGAAATGAAACGTTGACTATATTGTTGTTATAGAAGCAGGCCAACTTGTAGAAATGGGTACACATGAGGAGTTATTAATTTCCAATAGCTTGTATGCTCATTTGAGCAAGGTAGGACCTCTGATAATAGGCTTTATGAGATTATATTTCGGCCACCTGTAAGCATTAATCAAGAGGGAAAGACTTTGGGTAGTTTGTAAGGAAATATTGAATTTAGGAATGATCCTACTTTAGGAGTTCTTCTAGATGGTGAGAATATCAAAAGCCTTAAAATTGAATGGTTACGAAGCCAAGTTGAATTGGTAACACAAGAACCTACTCTATTGAGCTTGAGCATTAAGGAGAACATTATTTATGGACGATCTGCAACTTTCGATGAAATTGAAGAGGTAGCAAAGTTTGCACATACCCACACATTTATCACTTCACTTCCTAAAGGATATGAAACACAGGTTGGTAGTAATGGATTGACCCTGATAGAAGAGTAAAAGATAAGCTTGCAATCACAAGGGTTGTGCTTTGCAACACACTCCACTAAACAAAAACTTTGTTGTTGTATAGGAAATACTACAACATGCATGTGGATTGTGCAACTATTTTTGTACTTTGCACACTACAATAGATTGAATCCATTTCTGGGAAAGTTGCAGCTCTTGACTTGTGCCATACTCGAGAATTGGCATATCATATTTGCCATAAATTTGAGAGGTTTATCACCATTTAATGTACTTTAATGTGGTTGTATTCCATGGTGGATGTCCATTATATTTTCAAAATGACCCCTTATGATAAGCAAGTCATGATGTTCTCAACCACTCTGAGCAAGGTGATTTGATCTGTCTACAAGAGATTCATGCAAGATAATGAAGCTGCCTTAGAGGTAATGCGGAGTTGCATTTTATATGGTGGTTAACTTACATTCATTGCACATAGTAGAGACTTTGGGTTTATTTCTTTCCAACTCATGATGCAGCTGTGGAATGTGTAAATGGTTTGAGCAATAGTGAGCTTAGAGAAGTGAACAATAAGGTGAAGGCAGGACTATCTAAGCCTCATTGGAAAGGAAGATTAATGAAACATGGTGTTAGAGGAGACTAAGTTTTCACAAATACTAGCACCAACATTGTTTCATCTAAAAATTCTTGGAGTGCATCTCCTTTTCAAAGTGTCTTAGATTCATTGACCACATAAGGGGTTTCTCCATACCCGAGTTTTCCTAGATCAACACATAATTTAGGACAGTAACTAGTAGAGAATCTAGTATGGTCGTCTATTACTTTAGATCAGGTTGTTGCCTTATAGTTCTTCGTCATGTCCTTGAAATCATGACACTAAAAATAACGAAATACATATTGATAATATTATCCGTTCAATATAATTATAATTGTCAAAGACAATATTATAATTATAATTATAATTATTATATTATAAATATTAAAATGCAAATACTAACCATTTGATATCATTATTATAATAATATAACACTTTGAATATCAAATGTATATATATAAAGAATAAATACATAAAAAAACATTAATATAAAACACAAAACATAAAATAGTATTATAATAATAGTTATCACATTATAAATACTAGAATATAATTATTACTTAGAGCTCTATCACAGTCGATGCATGTTTGAACTTCCTTATGATGTGAAGAGCTTTAAGTTGTGCAAGTAAGGAAAGTCAATAAATGACTTAGATTAAGGAATCACTTTTCTTAAAATGAATATTACTAAATTGGGGTTGAATTAATTAGCACCTAGGTCGGGAGAATTTACCATCATTTATTTAATGACAAGCAGTTCACATAATACAAATAGGGAGAATATAATAGCAGGTATTAAGGATTAGTACTCATTGGTGAAGACACTACCCAATATAAGGAAACATAACCTCTTGAAAGGAAGTCGTGGCATTTGTGGTGTCACAACCTACTAACCCTGACTGTCACATAGCTAACATGGAGAGTGGAGTAGTTTGGAGTCATCGGGTCCATGGTGTGTGTATGCTTCCTTATTGCAACCTATTTGGAGTCAAACATCAAGCTTTGGTAAAGAAAAAATAGTTTATAATACAATAGTATCAGGAGTCAATAATAGAAACAGTTTCTATTTAGGAAAATGTCTTAACTTCATATAGAAAAATTGATAGAATCAACTGCTCTGTCTACTGATTCAACATGGATAGATGAAAGTGAATCATATGTTGGTATAAAGTGGATATATAATTCTCAATGTGAAGCTGGTAGATTTAGCTCAAATTAACTATCACCTTTATGAGAGAAATTTTCAAAGAGATCCCATTGGAGAAAAAATAAGATAAGAGGATAAAATATTGTCACCTGAAGGGAAACAACACTGACAGATGTTGCATGATCTGAATTGAAGCCTACATGACAATCCAAACAATTCAGACATCCAAAAAAGGCTACATAGAATCAAAATTATGACTTCATTATAATTTCTTACTAGCAACTTCAAAAATTTTGCTGGCATAAAACATGAGAGCACTGATTCCACACAATTGTTGGAACACCATCAAGCCGACCCAAAGCTATACATGTATTGAAAATAATACAAATAATTTAAAAAATGAATGCTTTGTCACGACTCATAAATTCAGCAAATCACATTGTTCATTAAGAATGTGCTCACTATCACATGATGTGCATATTTGCGTTGAAATAAGTCCAATACTTTTCCCTTTGGAAGGGTTTCTAATCATCCATGTATTCTTGAACAAGATAGATCCATTCTTTAGTGGAATTCTGAATCAAAATCAACAAAATTAGATTATAATGTTCTTCCTAGATCACTAACTTTTATAAAATCAATCAATATGTAAGTTTTCTCCAAGGATAGTTAGTTGAACTCAAGATTTACTATTTTTTTTTCATGATTTTCTCTGCTCATAGATAAATAGAACTCATATATGTATGATCCAAGGTAAAAATAAAGACCTTGATTTCAGCTGCCTCAACAGAAACATCACAATCTTTTCTTCGAAGGGCTTGCAATGCTACTTTAATCTCTTTCTCCCGTCCTACCTTTTCCTGCAAGTGAATTATTGGGAATGTAAAATGGATACTGTAAATTAAACCCATCAATTGGAATTGAGCTTTGTTTGGATTAGGTTCCCATAATTTCACTCACTCTTTTAATTGCCTACATATTATAGCGTTTCAAGCTAATAAGCATGTAACATGTCTAAAATCTAATCTTTTGCACTGCTCTCTGCTTCTAGAATTACTGCCAATGTACATTAACCACAAAACATGATGAAATTACCAAAAGTATTTAGATATGGTGCTGAAGAGGGAAAATGCTATCATTAAAGAGAGTAAAATAAGATCAAAGATGCTGATGCATTCTTATGGACCAATTTTTGAGGCCTTGCCTCCTGAATCCTGACCCATAATGAAATTTATATTTGATGACATAGTAAAATGGAATAAGACCTCAAATACTATATAAGACAACATTTCAATTTTCAATCAATACTGATCTTTATATTTTTTTCTAATTCTTATGTACAAAAATCATTTAATAGAAATTGGATTCAACTTACTAGTAAAATTACAAAAGAAGGAAATACAGGACATTCAAGAGTAGATAAGAAAATCACAACTAGAAGATAATCCATGGGAGCCACACCATTTAGATGTATAAAGTGATGTTAAGACTGGACGAAAATTGCAATTAGAAGATAATACACAAGTGAAATAGCTATCATCCTTGAGAAAAATTAGTACAGTGATACATTATTAGCATTACTATTCCATGAGTGATTTACCAACACAAATCTTATCTCAAAGGAAAACAACTTTATTGATTACATACACAGTCCTCATAATATCTACTTCAGGAAACAGTTATGTTTTCTAAGAAATGAGATTATTTAGTGTTGTAAAAAGTGTAAACCATATGCATGGAAAGAACAAGAAAGAACTGCAAACATACAAAAAAAAATCTCAATACAATGAATTTTACCTGAGAGAATTCAATGTGGAAAAACACCAAAAGAGTAGGACTTGTCTTCTCTTGCCACTATCTCCTTTAGTATTTTAACAATCTCACTGCCTTCTAGAGATCTCCATGGAACTCCAAAAGAAGACTTGTCTTATCTCGCCACCATCTCCTTTAGTATTTTAACAAGCTTATTGCCTTATAGAGACCTCCATGGAACTCCAAAGAGAGGATTTTTCTTCTCTTGCCACTATCTCCTTTAATATTTTAACAAGCTTACTACCTTTTAGAGATCTCCATGGACACAAAAAGCATATCAAGGAAACCTTGCAACTTATAATGCTCTACAAATTGCTTCAATGCACACTCTCCTACTCCACTTACATACTACAGCTTGATAGAACACTTAACCAAAAATGAATTAATGAATCTCTAACTAAGTGAATGGAAAGATCCTGCAAGGGCATATTTAACTGAATGCAGCACAAATGAACTAAAAAATCATTCCAAAATTCCAAAGAACATAAAGAGACACCATCTTCAGATGCCACTCTTTTCTATCCAACATTGGCAGAACCACCACATCCATCAGGAAAAAACCTTTGAGATCTGTAAACACCACAAGACAAGCACAATTGCCATAATACAAGCGGAACCACCATCTTGGCACCACTATGGTTTTCTCTCTATACATACTGCTTTTTTCTTTCTTGACCCAAAGGTATCCAAATAACCTTAAAAACATTTAGAACCTCTATAGCACATTTACCATATTTGCATGTTTTTTTCTTACTGAAAAAGATCATATAAGGAATGTTGAGAGTGTTTCCAAGTTGCATACCTTTCAACTAGTGAATGAGAATAATGGCTTAGTGGAATCAAATCCAACTTACTTCATGATCCAAATAAGATCATATAAATATCCCCTGGAAATATAATGAAATATACATGGGAAATCGTGAAGGGACAACAATCAATGATAGTGGCAAACCAACAAACGTAAACCCCAAATTTGAACCAGCAACATGGGTGTCAGACCTACTACAATTTTGAATTCTTTTGTAAGATTAACAATCTACAAGAAGAGAAAAACCAATCAGTTAGGATTTGAAGCTTGTGGAAATATGAGTCCAAATTTTGTTGCATTTCATTTAGTAATCAATTCATCATACAGAGGCTACATTTCAGGTTCCCAAGTCCAACTCTTCATATTTTGGGAGTAATTAAAGAATCGCGGTTTTTAACAAAACTCAATTTTTGAGACCTACAAGCAAAACATTCAAAAACCATTCTTAAAACTAGATTCCTTGCAAAAAATCCTCAAGGAATATAGAGATGCTCATTCATGGAATATAGGCTATCACTAATATGATCTCATAAGAGATTGACTTATTAATGGAAAAGGTAGAGATACTTCAGTCCCAAATTAAGAAACCTCCTGAGAACTAGTCTACCATCAAGTATACTTCAATAAATGTTCCCAAAAAAATATGGAATTGGGCTTGGTCTATTCATCAACCTTCTTAAACCTGGATAAATTGGTATAATGCTCTTCCTTTTGATAAGATTTTATATAGAGGAAACGTTGCATAACTTGTTTACAAGATGATAAGACACCTCTTGAAAATATCAATATGAATGAGAAATAATGTGGAGAAGCCAATGCATATAAAACCAGTTCAAACTCCATGATGAAGGGTGGGGAGGCTCAAATGATGCAAAAAAAGATGACCTTTGGAAACCTCACAAAATGCCTTCTTATTCTAGGGGGACATCTTCCTCTTCTAGCATGCAGGACAGTCTCGTTCCCTCATTTGGTATGCTTTCATTTGATTTTACCTTCATTTTTTGGACCCTTTGTACCTATTTATAAGGGTTGTGTTCTTGTACTCTATTTGAGCACCACATTCAAAATAGTTGTGGTATGAATTTTCTTGTCTCTTACACTTGGTTTCCTTCCATAAGTCCATTTCCTTGAGGAATATTTGAATGATTCTATTTCTCATTTGAAAATTTGAACCACTACTATCCATGCACCTATCTAGTCAGAATTTTTTGAATCTGAATGGGTTAATCAAAGCATCACCAATATCCAACATAATAGAAACTAACAAAAGAAGACCCAAAAGAACCCACCAACATCTAACAAGAACAAAAGAATCAAATCTGCCAATGGTAGTCCCAAATCACAAAAGAAATAAAAATTCAAAACTTAATCAACTCAAATTTCCCTCAAGTGTTCAAGGGGTTCTACTGAAATGGTAATAAAGAACAGTCACAAAAGCTTGATCCAAGTTGAACAAATTTAAGCCTCTCATTGTATAATGCAAAGTGGCTCATAGCATTCACAGAGAAAGGTGAAGTTGTGGTGTATTGATTTTGGGGTACATTCAAAGTAGCAATTTAATGATTAATGATTATGGAGCACATTCAAGGTTTGATTTGGAATACATTTAGTGTGACCCATGTTTATAAATCTCAAGGTTGTGATCCATAACTCATCCCACACAATATTAAACAAAACCCCATAACCTTGAAAGCTTTAGCCAAATTTTCATAATAGAGAAGTGATTATCACTAAAAATAAAGTAGTCTATTATCATAAGAGACCCAACACAATCACCAACAATCAAAGTTAACCTCTTTCCAATGCTAAATTCTGAAAACCCCCAAATTTTGTACCCAATATCATAACAAACACAGAAAATCATAACTCACTGCCAAAATAAAGTAGAAAATGGCTTACCTACACTGTGAGAATGAGGTGCCAGATACAACAATAATAATAATATTTCATGTTCAATGACGCACCCCAAATAATTGTAGAAGCCTTAGAGATCGATGATATTTTTAGCCTTGAACCCTTTTGACCGAGCTCCCATGTCTTCCTTCCATGATGAATTGAATGAAAAGAAAAATACCAAGGCTCAATGCATATATTAATCACGACACCTGGGAAGGGGTGGTTTGCACTAAAAATGAGTGGGTCACTTTTGACCCCATACGCGGGTGCCCATTATTTCTTGCTGCCCCTAGCCGTTTCGAGCAGGCCTTTGAAACACAATAATATGCAACTGTCTCATAACGGGTCTCCCCTATATCAAATATCCACAAACATATATGGATACAACAATAAGTCATACATTACTACAACAACAGTCAAGAGTTTTTCATCCTACCCTTGCAAAGTGGATTCCCTAATGCACGATCCGAAAGCTCTGGGGTATCTCTTCAGCCGAAATATTCACTAAGCTATGTCGCGGTGCTCCTGCGCATGCAGGGCCAAAAAACAAAATAACATGTGAAATTCAAATTAAATCACTATGGGTTTTCACTCCTCCAAACTCTTCCTTGTTTCACTTCTCCAATTTGACGAGCTACAACCTGAAAATAAGTTTTCGACAAAGGTTTTAGAGTATCATGTTAATTAAAGGTCAAGGAAGCATTTATTGACCATGGAAAATGAATTTAGGTTAGAGCTAATACAAAGAGATTATATCTTGTAAGTTGTGTGGTAAAATATTGCACATCACTATTAGTAGTAGTCATTATAGTTGATTTTTTAAGAGATCTATTAAAATGGATTAAGCTTAGGTCAAATAACATTAATAGAGATGAGGAACATGAGCATGAAATGCAAATGTATAGCTCACACTTAATTGTAAGAGATAATGGTCAACATATATCGAAATAAAGATAGGAGAGACTATAATGGAGACTATAATAATGGTTTAGATAATTACAGAACCCTTACCTACTCTCATTTATGAAAAATAATAAATTAGGCAAGTTCATGGTTGTTGAATTTAGACCTTGCAAAAAATTAAAATGTGTAGATTTGATAACGATAAAATTTACAATAAACAATTTTGAAACAAGTGAAACAAATCATGTTAAATTTACACAATAAAACAATCTTAGAATTCCAACACTCTTGCAGTCACTTCAATTTTATATATGACATTTTCTTAAGTAAATAATTTTATTATAGGTGTAACTTGATTAATTTCAATCATAATTCAATTAAGGTCCATGCAAAAAAGCTATAATTGGTAAAATTGGTCTAATTACAAATCATATAGTTGTGGCATAGCTTTCTAATAGTCCTTTATTTGTACAAAATTTATGCTATGGTCATATTTTAAGGTTTATTCCTTTGACAAGTTCAACAAGAGCTATAGGAAAAGGTGACTTTATTCTCTTACAATAGGAGGTATCCACAAGGATGCAAAATTTAACAAGTAATAGGAACCATGACTCAACATGATGATGAAAAGGGGGCACCCCAAAGTTAGAAGACTCTTATCAAGAGAGATTATGAAGATGAAGATTCATGTTGAAAGCATAAGGAAATGGATGTGAAATATTGACAAGATGGAGAAATGGATAGAGGTTCTCCTTGAAAAGATCATTTGAGATTTTAGTGAGACCCCCAAAAATATTGAGAAGAAAAGAGGGGACTCGTCTCTTAAATAAAGGAAATAGATAATCCCCATTGTAGCTCAATTAATGTCCCAACTCAACCTCCTTCAAAGAAAAATCCAAGGTGGTGAGCATTGAACCAAATTTATTCACAAATAAATAAGAAATCCAAAATGAAAATCATGGCCATTTAGGTTTTAATATTCTACATAGTTAATGAGAGAAAGAGATGAACTTATATATATATATATATAGATATAGAGAGAGAGAATGAGAGAGAGAAATATAAGAGATACAAAGGAAAAGAGAGGGAAAAGAGAAACTAAATTTTGATTGGTTTTTTCATGTCAACAATCCAAGGATGGCATGTGTCCTTGGGTAGTTATGCTCAAGGTAGCATGCCATTTGATTAAAGATATGATAAGTATCCTTTAAGACCTCTTCAATGCACCCATTGCACAATTAAGGAGAAAAAGATATGGAGAGAGAAAGAGAGAAAGAGAAAGGAAGAGAAAAGGGAGAGGGAGATAGAGATAAGATATAGATAGGTGGAGAGAGAAAAAAGAGAAAGACAGCAAGAGAGAGGAAGCAAAATGAGACAAAGGAGGAGCAAAGATAGAAGTAAAGGGATCAAAAGAGGGATACAAAGAAAAAAAGAGAGAAGAGAGAAACAAAGATAGAGATAGAGATAGAGATAGAGATAGAGATAGAGATAGAGATAGAGATAGAGATAGAGATAGAGATAGAGATAGAGATAGAGATAGAGATAGAGGTGGAGATAGAGATAAAGATAAATAGAAATAGAGAGATAAAGATGGAGACAGAGATATAGAGAGAGATATGTAGAGATATAGAGGAATAAATTAGAGGGACAAAGAAAGGTAGAGATGGCGAGGTAGATAGAGAAAAATAGATAAAGAAAAATAGAGAGAAAAGAGGAGAGATACATAGATAGAGATAAAGTCACACAAAGAGATAGGGAGATAAAGATAAATAGAGGGAAGAAAATATAGAGAGAAAGGGAGATAATGAGAAACATACAAATAGAAAGGGAGAAAAAGATATAGAGAGAGGTAGAGAGATAAAGAGATAAGGATGAATAGATAGAGATATAGGGAGGGTGATTGATATATCTCTCCCTGTCGCTCTCTATCTCTCTATATCTCCCACTATCTATGTCACTCTCTCTTCCCCCCTCTATCTATTGAGCTATCTCTCCTCCCCCCTTTCTCTCTCATTCACTCCATCTCTCCCTCCATCTCTCCTACTCTATCTCTCTATCTCTATCTCTCTTTTTATCTCCCTCTCACTCCTCTTTCTTTCTATCTCTTTCTATCCATATCTTTCTCTACCTCTATCATCTCTATCTCTTTCACCATCCCCTCTATCTCTCTATATCACCCCCTTTCTATCTCTCCCTCTCCCTCTATATATATTGAGCTATCTCTCCCTCTATCCCCTATCTTCTTCTCTCTCTCCCTCTCTACATATCACTCTCCCTCTTCCCCTCTTCTTTCTCTCCCTTTTCTACCTATCTATCTCCCTCTCTTCTCTCTCTTCCTCTTCAACCTATCTCTCCCTCTCTCCCTCTTCTCTATCTCTCCTCCTCTACCTATCTATATCCCTTTCTCCCTCCCCCCTCTCTATCTCCCCCTCTCTATCTCTCCCCATCTCTCCCTCCCTATCCCCTATCAATCTCTCTATCTCCACCTCTCTTCCTTTCTCTTCCCATATATTTCCATCTCTCTTTCTCTTCCCATATATCTCTATCTCTCTCTCTTTCTCTCCCCATCTATCTCTATCTCCCTATACTCGTTTCTCCCTTTCTCTATCTCTCCGTATTTCTCTCTCCCTCTCTCCATCTCTATATACTTATATCTAATTCTTTTTGTTTGTCTATCTCTTTGTCTCTCTCTCTCTCTCTCTCTCTATATCTCTTTATATCCCTATCTCTCTATCATTCTATCTCACCATCTATATCTTTGTATCTCTTCATCTCTCTATCTTGTCCTCACTATCTCTCCATCTTTTTATCCCTATCTCTCTCTATATTTATCTCTCCCTCTACCTATATCTCTCTATCTATTTGTCTCCCTCTTCCTCTCTCACTCTATCTTCATCTCTACCTCTATTTTCCTCTCTCCCCCTTTATCTCTATACATGTCTCCCTCTCTCTATCCATCCATCTATCTCCCTCTCTATCCCTCTTTATATATTTATCTCTTCCATCTCTATCTATCCCTCTCTCCTCTCTCTCTTTATCTCTCCCTATCCTTCTCTCCTCTCCTCTGGCTCTCCATATCCCTCTCCTTCTGCATCTCCATCTCTATCTCTATCTTCCTCTCTATCTCTATCTCCTTACCCCTCTATCTCTCACTCTTCCCCACTCTATCTCTCCCTCTTTCTATTGGTACCTCTCCATCTCTCTCTCTCTCTCTCTCCCTCTCCTTATTGCAAGCATAACATGAGCTTGTTGGTAATGGAGCTTGATCATATTCCTCATTCAGCGGTTTTATTTAAATCATGTTTGGATCCCTGTAAGTGGATGCATAGTTTATTTGAAGCTATGATTTCTCCATTGAGACCTTTGTTGCACAAACAACATCATTTGCTAAATGTCCTACCAATTTACCTCATGTGCTGCATAAATGTATGCATAAAATTTATCCTAATTGAAATTCCACACTTTTTCGGTGTACCCATCGCACACTAAGGTGTGATTGCTAGTTAAGTCTGATTTGTATGTTTCATTTTAGAACTAGAATGGTAGAGATAGGATAGAAAAATACCATTGGTTGAAAAGTCATTGTAAGAACCTTAAATTCATACCTTAAACCTACAAGATAAACCTTATAATCAAAACATAAATCTAACACTTAAAACTAAAAACTATTGTATTTTGTGATAAAACAACCTTGTTTGACCTTAGTAAAGGTGACTTATCTACTCGTTACATGATTAGGGCATAGTATTTGATGGGACCTACAATAAAACCCTTATGAATACAATGGGAGGTTTGTAGAAAGAGAAGACTATGTATGTGGTATTTCTAAAGTGGTACTTGGTTAAATTATGTGATGGTCAAGTAACACAAATCAATGCAAGATGATATCATTGGATGAGTATTAGTTGGCTAGTATATTATTACTAGATCAATGAAGAGAAAATTGATAGCTAAGTACTTGAATTTTATTTTATTGACACTTGATAAATGCAAGATTATAGAGGTATTATGTTTCTCAATTGAAGTAAAGAAAGTGGTTGACATGGAAGTAAAATATTTTAGAAACTCATAAATGATACATATATAGATATATTTTCTTTATATTATCCTTGTAATTAGTTATGTATCTTCAAATATAAAAAAATAAAAAGAATCTAATGTGTATCATCTAATAATAACTTATAGAAAATATCAAAAAGATTAATAATAAAAAATATATATATTAACTAAGAAGCCATGCAAGCATACAATAGTACATGTTGGTAAAACTTTAATATATATGTAAGTAAAACTACAATAGTATATGTTGGTATAGGTTCATCGAAAAGTGATGAAAATCATTGATCGTCGAAATTTCGATGAACGTCAGGCACAAATTTTAAAAAAATTGAAAAGTACACATTAAGTACCAGTGTATCCGACGATTCATCTAATTGTACATCTTTCATCAAAAAGTTTCGTTGTATTTTGCAGTCAAATGAGTTAGTGAAAGATATCCTAGAGACCACCGCAATCTCCACCACATTCATCCTCACGAGGCCATTGCAAGAGAATGCGAGAGAATGCTCAAAATAGAGCCACTACCATAGCATCGAAGCCCAAGAATCCCTACTCTGGGAAGCATAGGTCATCCCAAACATCGAGCCCACTAGCGAAGTATAGGTGACCAAGAAACAAGGGCCTTCACTCCAATAAAGTCTACCCCAAACCAAAAAATCTACAAACAAAGCAGAGAAACGCCAAACAAAAACCTCTCGAACAACAAAAAGACCAGCCTAGCAACTAGCACCTAACGCCAGGGAGGAAAGAGGAAACACCAACAACCAAAACCCATCAGGATCATCATCTGAATCACTGCACATTTCCTCAGTCGAGTTCAAAACTCCATTGCCACTTCTTCTCCCACTCGAGCCATCCTAAAGAATATAAAATCTCATTCGGGTCATGGGTGTGTTATAGGTTGGCGTGTCATGAATATTTTATGAGCTTTGCAACCCAATATACAACCTTCAAATTCATTTTCAAAAGAATTCTTTGACATACAAGAATGGAACCTAGGAAGGTCACCTCTAGTCAAACTAGTTCCTCTTTTGAAGAAATAGTATTTTTAGGGATGTCTACTAGATTTTTGAGCCCCTTTGGGGAAGCTACTACTCATGTTCCTACCCCCTACTTCTCCTTCTACTTCTTCTATGGAGGAAGATGTTGCTCTTGAGGTTCCTATAGAGAAGCTTCTTTCCCTAGATAGAAGGCTTGGAGAGTTTGAGTGGTACTTGGAAAAAGATAGTGGTCTTGCCCAAGTGGCTACCATAGTCAATAGACTGAGAACCATATTGGATAAGGATTGGAAAGGTATAAAACTTCTTTGAGGTCTCACAAACATTGTGGATACCCACATCCCAACCTATAACTCTAACTTGGGTATTACCCAAGAAGTTGGTTCCAATATTGCTATGAAATAGCTAGAAGTCTTGATTCCCTAAGTTTCAGTGCATATTTTTGAGATGGATCCTAACACCATCTCTATACTTGAGCATATCCGTACTTTTAAAGTAAACAGGGTACCTTTGCGCTTCAATTCTTCTACCTCTAAGGTTTCTACTTCTAGTGGTAACACTATTGTCCCTACTGGTCTTAGTGTTGGAGGCTCTACTAGTGTGGGGGTTGGTGGTTCTAGTGTTGTTTCATCTATTGATCCTGTCTTAAATGTTTTGTTGCAAAATATAGGGTGAATGCAGAACTAGCTAGTGAATCTAGTCAACTCTTTTTTTATCTCAACCTATGTTCCAACCTTTCTTTCATCATATTCCTTTGTCTATCACCATCTTAAACACTCCTATCCCTCATGGGATGAATATTCCTAAGTTTGAGAAGTATAGTTGTCATGGAGACCCTTAGACACAGGTGTTAGCTTTCAATGCCATGTGCATTGACTTCTTCCACCATGATTCTCTGATGGTGAAGTTATTTTTGTGTTCCCTTAAAGATGTTGCATTCACTAGTACAAAAACAACAATATATGACTAAATAAACTACTACAAATTGCATATAAATTACTAATTTTGGTCACGTGACCATTAGTAGTATTGTCAATCATTTATAACGCGACCAAATTTATGACTAAACTATTTTAGTCATTTATCTAGTCATTGATTTAGTCATTGATTTGGTCATTGATTTGGTCACTGATTTAATCATTGATTTAGTCATTAATTTAGTCATTGATTGTTGTTAACTGGTCATTTATTTAGTCATGGTAGTGATTTATTTAGTCATTAATTTAGTCATATACTTAGTCATTGATTGTTGTTAATTGGTCATTTATTTAGACATATATTTAGTCATTACTTTAGTCATTAATTTAGTCATATATTTAGTCATTATTTTAGTCAAAGTAGTCATATATTTAGTCATTGTAGTCATATATTTGGTCATTTTATTCATTTATTTTAGTCATAGTAGTCATTTATTTAGTCATGGTTTAGTGATTTATTTGAGTGAATCAATGATTCAGGTTATAAATCAAATCTAACTTAATTAATTCTCACAAATTTATGCATATAAACTTCAAATATCATAGATATTCAAATGTTTTTTTTGTATTGCATGAAAATAAAGAATATACAAACAACAAACAACTGCATAACCAAAGGAATTACAAACAACATACAACTGCATAAACAAAGATCCAAGAAATACATCCTTCACTACACTCTTGGTTGCCATGGAAGACAAATCCAAAATACGATACAAATGCTACAAACATTGAAGGGAGAAAAGACATGAAAATATATAGTAAATGTATTTATATTATTTGTGGTGCATATATTGCCTGATTCAGAGCAGCCTTGCCCTCCCATTCCAACCAGACAACCCTTGAGAGAATATTGGAAGGATTCGAATGAGAACAATGGAAACTTCCTATCTAGAAATCTCACTGGTCATGGTCGGATGAAAGTAAAGAATGCATGTTCACCTCTCCAATTTGATGAGCTACAACCTGAAAATAAGATTTCAATGAGGGTTTTATAATATGCTTATTAAAATGAAATTATAGCCAAGATCTAATAATGAGCACATTTAGATTTTTACAATATGGCATCCTTTAATGGTTCTGTGAGATTTCCCATTACATATGCTTAAATCGTTAAGTATCTAGAAAATATTCATACTTTGCTTACAAAGCCTCCAAACTAATGTGCTGAAACTTTGACCGTAGAAAGAATAGAACTCTGCATCAAGAAATAAATGACTACAATACTTCTAGGTACCACAAAATAGAAAAAACATGAATGAAAATGTTTTTGGGTGATGCACGATTGCTCTTACACCCTGAATGCTACTACATAAACCTAAGTAAGCTTAATCTATAGTGTAATAATTCATAACTAAAACAAAAACTCATTATGAAGCTCTCGCATTACTAGAAGCCTCCTCATTTGGCCTCATTTCTTAGTAGAGTCCACTCAATCCTCTCCCTTAAATTGAGATCCTATTCATCAAGATAGTAGTTTTAACTTCTAGTTCTAATAATGCTTCAAAATTTAGAGATGCATAGTTCACTCTCAAATATAAACTCAGTTTAGAACCATGGAGAAATGAAACACTTATCTCTAAAAACCAACCATAGATTTCAATCTGGTTTAGGTCTTTAAACAAACAAATTTAAGCAAACTTAGTTGCCAAAATACAAAATTGTGTAACTAAAACCTTCTAGACCTTATATGGAAAAGAGAAACAGTGTTCTAGTTAGTATTATGTTCTCTTTTCAAAGTGAAAAATCTAGGGGAAGACATTATATATCATGGAGCTATTCATTCCAATCCCAAGTCATCAATTCAAGCCCAACACCAGATGTGATTTAGGCTGAAATGATATGCTAATGAGTTGATCGCTATGAGTGCTAATTGCAGAGAAAGAATGTGATTTAAATGTTTCCAGACTTGTCTCATAACATAGATCCAGATAGATATTTTACATATGGTATGAAAGGGATTCCCTCATATTTTTACTTGTAGACATAAAAATTTATTTTTGTACATCAAACTATTAAAATAAGCTACCCTTTTGGATGAACATTAAAGGCAATGCAATCTTGTACAAGTCTTCCATCTACTTAGTATGACGTGGAAATTCACCATGAATCTTTGTAACTTCTTTCTACTTTTCAATCATGCATTATAATCAGTTTTATTATTTTTCTATCCTAGATATTTTAAAGAAGTTGTGATGAATCTACAAAGTGTAAACTTTGAAGTTTGAGGTATAATTTATCAAAAATATTGTCCTTTATTACAAAAGTTCCTCCTTGACTGATTTGATGAGACTGTGCTTCATGTATAAAAATTCCATTCATATTGGGTCCAGCTTACAGTTGTAAGGAAAGCTTAGGTGCAAAACAAACTCTCCTAACACCAAAACCTCAGGGAAGAATGCAAAGGTGACTTTAATTTTTTTCAATTACAGTCCAATTAAGATACTCATGAGAGAAATAATAGAAACAAAGAAATTAACATACACAATTGGACACCAGATTTATGTGGGAAAACCCTTATGGGAGAAAAACCCACCACACCAAGAAAAGCCTCTTTGTATTACAATAAAGAAAATTACATACAGAGTTCAAACTTAACTTTCTGATGTCAATTTATAGCAGCAACATTTCCTTGATCAAACTTGTATAGAATAGCTCTCAGAAAACATACAATGAATTCACTCAGATCAATCTATGTTCAATCGAGCAACACTTTGTTATCTCACCCTGTTCATCGTCATCCACCATTTCCAGACCGTAATCCATTCTCTCACAGTTTGTTCATCTCCCTCACAGGAATGGTCGCAATAGTACAACTACTAACGGTTCACATTCCGCTTCTCTAATTGCTCCAAAAAAGACCACATAGGATAGTCATTCAGTCAAAGAAGTTCAAATGGAATTGCATGTCAGTGAGACACTAGACCGTGTCTCCTCGATGCCAAAATTCTTGATCACAAAACCATCAGCATGATCATCGCTATCGGAAACACCCTGAGAAGTCATATCAAATTCACCAGCCTGTCGACGAGACCAAATCCATCGGCAAGAGTTCCTACCAAATGCAAACCTAACCAAGTATCATCGGCCAAAGTTACATCGATGTCATTGATAGTTCATGTCACCCTGACCAGTCTATCGACAAGAGCAACACCATCGGCAAGAGGTTACATCGAAGTTCATCACGTGGAGATCCATCGATAGTTCATAAACAAAACTGTCATCAAGAGTTCATACCGACTACAAACCTATCAGCCAAGAGTCTCCCTGAAGATCACTAGGAGCCAACCCATCGATAAGACTAGCGCTATCGGAATGAGTCACTCTAAAGTTCATACCGTCTCCCCGATGACATCCGTCGCCAATGTGTAAACCCTCGGTGAGACATACTTTGTAGGAATGAGTCATTTTGAATGTTCATGCCTCTCCCCGATATCCAATAGGAACCAACCTATCGATAAGAGGTCTGCCCAGGTGGAAAGAGTTAGAAATTTCACAATGATTGACATGTCTTGCCGATGACTCCCGTCAGCAAGACATAATCAAAGTCTCGGTGATCTGATCACTTTAGAAGTTCAGAACACAACTGCTAGTCAGTAAGACATTCAAAGGGTCTCACCGACTTTTCCCTTTCAGGAGTTTCATGTCAGTAAGCTTGAGGCACATTTTCCAACAATCTCCCACTTGATGAAGATCTTACTGACACCTCCAGAGCACAACAAAACTACTAAAATTCATGGGCACTAAGACCCATCGAACTGGCACACCACCTGAACTTGTCTATGCTCACTGGCTTTGTCAATGCATCTGCAACATTTTCCAGAGTATCCACTTTTTCTAAAGAGACCTTTCCATCCTCCACCATATCTCGTACAAAATGATACTACACATCCATATGTTTCGTCTTGGCATGGAAAGTAGGATTTTTTTCCAAACAAATAGCACTTTGACTATCACAGTAAATTTTAATTATCCCTGCATCAAACCCAATGTTAGAACACAAACGTTTTAACCAGATTGCTTCTTTACAGGTGTGTGTTGCTGCCATGTATTTTTCCTCTATAGTGGAAAAAGCGACTACAACCTGTCGCTTACTCATCCAACTAACTACACCACCATTCATTATGAAAATATATCCACTGTTGGATCTTCTACTATCAATGTCCCCTGCCCAATCAGAATCCACATAGCCTCAAATGCTAAGAGTCCTCTATGATTCAACCAAATTCCCATGATAACACAAAGCATATTCTAAAGTTCCCTTCAGATATCTAAACACTCTTTTCACAACATCACAATGTGTCCTTCCAAGATTTTCCATAAAATGACTAAGCACTCCCACTGCTTGGGCAATGTCTAGCCTTGTACATACCATTGCATACATTAAACTTCCAACTACACTAGCATAAGGCACTCTGGTCATGTCCTCTATCTTAGTAGGATATTTTGGACAGTCTTCAACAGATAGATTCGTTCCCTACAAAACTGGAACAACTAGTTGCTTGCACTCAGTCATACAAAATCTCTCCAGAACAGTATTAATATACTTACTATGACTTAGCCAAAGTTTTCTACTCTTCCTGTCCCTAGTTATTTCCATTCCCAAAATATACCTAGCTGCACCAAGATCTTTCATTTCGAACTTTGCAGACAACTAGATTTTAGATCAGAAATCATTAACTTACTATTGCCTATGAACATCATATCATCAACATAGAGAGAAATAATAAGAACATGATCATTTTCAGCTTTGTAGTACACACAATGATCATATTTCAATCTTACAAATCCTAATGACAAAAAATACATGTCAAACTTTTGGTACCACATTCTAGGAGATTGCTTTAATCCATACAGAGATTTTTTCAACTTGCAAACCAGATTTTCTTTACCTTTTTCCACAAAGTGCTTAGGTTGGGACATGTAAATTTCTTCTTCAAGGCTACCATGAAGAAATGTTGTCTTCAAATCCATCTGTTCAATCTCTAAGTCATACATTGCTGCAAGTGACAAAAGAAATCTGATAGACGTCAACTTAGCTACAGGAGAAAAATTTCTCATTAATCAATTCCCTCTACCTGGGAATGCCCCTTCACAACCAGCCTTGCCTTATACTTTTCCACACTACCATCCAGACATATTTTCTTTTTAAATACCCATTTGCAGCCAACAAATTTTATGCCTTCAGGCAAGGGCACCAAACTCCAAGTATCATTCTTTTCTAATGATGCCATTTCTTCATTCATGGCTTCCAACCAAGAGTTTGAATCAAACATTCTAAGTGCCTCTATCATAGTCCTAGGCTCATCAGTGCTAGAAATTAATGCATAGGCACAAGTAGAATCTAACAAAGAAAACCCATACCTATCAGGTTGCTTTCTTTCATGTGTTGACCTCCTCACAGGCTGAGGCTGAGGTTGATCTTCTTCTTCAAAACTCTCAGAACTACTTGACCTCTCCTCAGTTTCAGGTACATTTTGAATTTTCAATTCCTCTTTATCTGGTGTCGGAGGAATTTCAACTACATCCTTTTTATTTTCTAATTTTGTCTCTGACTGCAGATCCAAAGTAGAAGACTTCAGCTCATGAAAGATAACACTTTTGATGTATAGAACCTTCTCATTATCAGGATTCCAAAGCTTGTATCCTTTTATGCCAACACTATAACCAATAAAAATACATTTAACAACCTTGTTTTCCAATTTAGATCTTTTTCATTCGGCACATATGCATATGCCTCACAACCAAAAACATGAATGTGTCTCAGAGAGGGATTCTTTCCAGACCATGCTTCCAAAGGTTTTTTCTCAACAAGAGAAAAATTTGGAGAACGGTTTATTAAATAACATGTTGTTGCAATTGCCTCAACCCAGAACTTCTCCTCCAAGCCAACACTGCTTAGCATACTTCGTGCTCTTTCCATCACTATCCTATTGAAGCTTTTAGCAACTCCATTTTTTTTGTGAGGTGTAGGGTGTAGTTTTATGTCTTTTAATCCCATGATCTTTACAGTACCTTTTGAACTCATCAGAACAAAAATCACCGCCATTGTCAGTCCTTAAACATTTTATTTTTCTTCCAGTCTGATTTTCCACAAGGTTTTTAAATTCCTTAAAACAACTGAACACTTATGTTTTACTTTTCAAAAAATAAACAAATGACCTTCTTGAATAATCATCAATGAACGATACATAATATCTTGATTTAGACAAAGAAGGAACATTTACTGGACCAAAAGCATCAGAATGTATGTAATCAAGTAAAACCAGAAGATTTGTGTGGACTAGAGTAAAATGAAACACGGTATTGTTTACCATATATACAATGTTCACAAAAATCGAATTCGAGGTTACAATCATCAAGCCCTTCAACCAGGTTTTTATTCTTCAAGTTTTTAAACCTTTTTCACCAATGTGGCCTAGCCTATGATACCAGAGCATAGTCTTTTCTGTAGGAAGTTTAACTTCCATAGAGTTTTCACTATCAGGAACTTTTTCCTCTTTTTCTCCATGAGTAGCTTTCGGTGACTTTACAGAGACACTATTGCATTGCACAACATGTGCATCCAACTTATACAAGGTACCAATACGAGCACCCTTTGCTAGCGCCATTGAGCCTCTAGTCATCTTGTAGCCATTTCTAGAGAACGTGACTTGCACTCCAATATCATTAAGCTTACTAACAAAAATTAAATTTTGAGCCAGACCTGCTATATGTAGTACATCATTGATTCCCTTCACTCTTCCATCAGGGAATTGAATTTTGACTCTTCCACGACCAACTATTTCCAAAGATGAATCGCTTGCCAAATACACCCTTCCACCATCGTATTTTTCATACTTAGTGAACCAGTCTCTATGCGATGTCATGTGGAAAGATGCTCCAGAAGCAATCATCCAGAAATCATCTGATGCATGTGTAGCCAAGGCTGCAATGAAAGCGTTTGTATCACTCTAAGAAGAATCATTGTTGGAAGAATACTTCTTCTTCTTCTTTTTCTCCTCTTTACGATCCTTTCGGACATGACCAGGTTGCCCACAATTCCAGCACTTTACCTTGGACTTCTTACCAAGAGACTTTGATCTCCCCTCTGATTTGGATTTGGACTTCTTGTCCTTCTTCTTGCCTTTTTCTTTCGATTTGCCTCTAAAAGCAAGAGCCTCCTTCGCCATCTCAGAATAATTTCTTCTCATATCTTCTGATAATAAAGAAGCAACAATATCTTCTATCTTAAAAGAGGAAGAGTACTCCTAATAGCCATCACCAAGTGATCCCAAGAATCTTGAAAAGAACATAACAATAGCATACAACGATCTTCTTCATCAATCTTCACACCCACAGATGCTAACTGAGCAATCAGCATGTTGAAAGCATTCAAATGATCAACAACAGACACTCCTTTCTGCATTTTCAAAGAGTACAACTTCTTCCTCAAGAAAAAATTATTCACCAAGGACTTTCCTTGATAAATAGCTCCTAGTCTCTTCCACAAAGAGGATGTTATCTTTTCTTCATGAACATTTAGAAGAATAGAGTCTGCTAAACATAGCCTTATCAACCCCTTTTATTTTTTATCTGCAAGGTCCTAATCCTCTTGCTTCATGCCTACAGGCTTCGTTCCAGACATAGCAAGCCAAAGATCACGGTCAACCAACAGATCTTCCATTTTAAGTTTCCACAACTCAAAATTGTTGCCATTGAATTTCTCAATTTCAATCTTTCCTGACGTGCTTTCCATCTTAATCTATAATTCGAATTACCAAACTTCTACAAGACTCCCACTGAATAGAATTGACACAAAAAACCCAATGTACCCACAAGGATAACAAAACTGGCCAGGCTCTAATACCACTTGTAAGGAAAGCTTAGGTGCGGAAAAAACTCTCCTAACGCCAAAACCTCAGGGAAGAATGCAGAGGTGACTTTAAATTTTTTCAATTACAGTCCAATTAAGATACTCATGAAAGAAATAACAGAAATAGAGAAATGAACATACACAATTGGACACCAGATTTACGTGGGAAAACCCTTACGGGAGAAAAACCCACCATACCAAGAAAAGCCTCTTTGTATTATAGTAAAGAAAATTACATACAGAGTTCAAACTTAACTTTCTGATGTCAATTTATAGCAGCACCATTTCCTTGATCAACCTTGTATAGAATAGCTCTTAGAAAACATACAATGAATTCACTCAAATCAATCTGTGTTTAATAGAGCAACACTTTGTTATCTCAACCTGTTCATCGTCATCCACCATTGCCAGATGTAATCCATTCTCTCACAGTTTGTTCATCTCCCTCATAGGAACGGTTGCAACAGTACAACTGCTAACGGTTCACATTTCGCTTCTCTGATTGCTCCAAAATAGACCACATAGGATAGTCATTCAGTCAAAGAAGTTCAAATGGAATCGCATGTCGGTGAGACACTAGACCATGTCTCCTCGATGCCAAAATGCCTGATCATAGAACCATCGGCATGATCATCACTATCAGTAGCACCTTGAGAATTCATATCAAATTCACCAACTTGTCGGCGAGACCACATCCATCGACAAGAGTTCTTATCGAAAGCAAACCTAACCAAGTATCATCGGCCAAAGTTACACCGATGTCATCGACAGTTCATGTCACCCCAACTAGTCTATTGACAAGAGCAACACCATCAGCAAGAGGTTACACCAAAGTTCATCATGTGGAGATCCATCGGCAGCTCATAAACAAAACCATCTGTGAGATTGGCACTCTCGGCAAGAGTTCATACCGACTACAAACCTGTTAGCCAAG
This sequence comes from Sequoia sempervirens, assembly GCA_007258455.2. Lineage (NCBI taxonomy): Eukaryota > Viridiplantae > Streptophyta > Pinopsida > Cupressales > Cupressaceae > Sequoia > Sequoia sempervirens. The sequence continues at coordinate 209,083,575 of VDFB02075321.1, read as the reverse complement.
AGTCTCCCTGAAGATCACCAGGAGCCAACCCATTGGTGAGACTAGTGCTATCGGAATGAGTCACTCCAAAGTTCATATCGTCTCCCTGATGACATTTGTCACCAACGTGTAAACCCTCGGTGAGACATACTTTGTAGGAATGATTCATTCTAAATGTTCATGCATCTCCCCTATGCCACTCGTCACCAAGAGTCTCCCCGATATCCTATAGGAACCAACCTATCGGCAAGAGGTCTTCCCAGGTGGAAAGAGTTAGAACTTTCACAGCAATCGACATGTCTTTCTGATGACTCCCGTCGGCAAGACAGAATCAAAGTCTCGGTGATCTGATCACTTTAGAATTTTAGAACACAACTGCTAGTCAGTAAGAAATTCAGAGGGTCTCGCCGACTTTTCCCTTTCAGGAGTTTCATGTCAGTAAGCTTGAGGCACATTTTCCAACAACAATTGTAACTTAGAATGTATTTTCCTACCTTCAAGCCCAATGTTTTAATTTGAATGTCTATTACCTCCTAGACATCTTGCAACAAGAAATAGAATTTTTATAAAATATAAAACATAAAATGGTTGGGGATTGAAGTTCAACACCTCCCCTTGATTTTAGCAACCCACTGGACTTAATTGCATCCTTTTCATTTGTTAAATTTCCATATGATACATTGGGCTAGGGGTACTGTCCTTAATTTTAGTAATCCACAAGACTTGATTGCAACCTTTTAACTAATTAGATTCTTGTAAAATGCATTTGCTAGGAGTTATCTTTGAGGCTATCAAGACAAATTATGCAATATCCTCATGGTGAAATAACAACTACAATTGATTTCCCTCCCCTTTATTAAAATAAAAATCTATTGTTTTTCACAATATAGCCAAGAACACACTTGAATATAGCCATGAACAAAATTTGATGCAAGTCAAAGCCAAACCCATCCAAGAAAAAATGTATGTAAATTGTTTTTTGTGCAAAATAGATATGCAACAAATCTTGTTTGATAGTTAACAACAATGGAAAAAATTCCTCCAACTGTTCTAATACATTTATTAGAAGTACTCTATATTGTGACAACAAGAGTCGATGATTATGCAAAACATAAAGATAAAACACATGTAGCCAGCCATTTTAGTATTCTTCCATTCAACCAAAGCATCTAAGAAATGTTAAAGGAATTTAGTTGTGCCTTTAAAAATGAAATCTAACAAAAATGGATATCCAACCCTATTCCCTAGAATGATGCATCTCAATTTTGAATGTCAGTCTATGGAACAAAAATTGGCAAGACTATAGTTGTGCCTCTATATGATAGCATGGCAATGATTAGATACTAGAACAACAACTATGACTGTGAAGCATAGCTTCCTTCTTTGGTTGAAGCCTTATTGCAAAATTTCAAGTTTTAGTACATTATTAGAAACCTATATTCTTTAACAAACCTAAATGTACACAGTGGTTAGTGCTTTGTAAGCCAACACCTAATTAAGTAGGGAAAGTCCTTATGCCTAGTACACGAAGGTGAATCTATTAGGATTTTACATTTTGTAAGGTTGGGATGATTCCTCCTACAATTAAGCATAATTCTCATGACTTTGCAATTGCCTGGGTCTTGTAGACTTGCATATACCATCCAATAGGAGATTTTCTACAATCCAACACTGAAATCAAGTGTCCTATAAACAATGGTAGTGTTTAATCAGCTCAAAATCAACATAGCTAGTTTTAGCTTGAGTTAATCGCCTCAAAACAGAGGTAAATAAACCTTCTTTAAACATCCTAGAAGATCTACAACCTAAATTTGCAAGTACAACCCTAAAGAGTATCCAATATTACACTAAGCCAATCCTTATTTGAGAAAATAATTTAATTCTCTACTTTTATTTTTACTTGGGAATCCCATAAATGTATGTTTTAATTCCCTTGACTATATTGATAAGGCATATAAAATTCCATCAATAGAGACCAAACCTATCCAATGTAATATGCAACTCTAATATAACTAAATCTTGTATAGATTTTCACAATTGTTATGTAAAAAATATAAGTTTAGTGAAAAGAGATGAAGAGGGTTCCACCACCATCGTACGAGATATGGCACCCACATCGACAGGGGGTTGCTTTGTCATCATATTCTCCACAGCTTGTGTATCTGATCTGAAACACCAACTATCTCTAGTGTCTAGGGAATTTGTTTTCAAAAATCTATTTTCAATAACCATGGAAGCTTAAAATCTCAAATAAATCTAGAAAACAACAATTTGAGTACCTTATTTTCTTGATTGACAATTGAAGTAACATGTTTTTCATAAATTTCTCTCCTATACTAATTTACATAACAAAACTGTCATATTTTCTTCTTTCTTTCTTTTTTTTCCATTTGCAAAAATAGAGTACATATCCAAATGCAAAGTGTTGAATACACAATATTTTTTTGTGTCCATTGTCACAACTGATTTCCTCAAAGAGGCATATCTTTGTGTGTGTCCATTGTCACAACTAATTTCCTTGTAGGGTGTAAGGTTAATATACTAAATTGGTGAGGTCCACTTTATTCAAAGATGAGCCATGAATTTCAAAATTATCTAATATAATATACCAAATTTCCACGTCGACGGACTATGGAAAAAATCCCTCCACCTTGAATATTTATTTGAATTAGCTCCATTGTGATTCAACTGCCTTCAATAAATTGCTACAATCCATGAAAACCAAGAAAAAATTAATGAGTAATGACACATCTTGAAATTAGAAGGAGAAGACATAGAAAGACAATAATAGTTCCACTATACTTCACATTGAAATTATGTCTAATTCATTTCGAATAAAACGTTCAAAACAAGAATTACACATGTCGTAAAATCGAAGAACAATAGAAAAAATGGGTTTTTTCATAGAAAATCCTACCTAAAATACTCAATTTCAAATCTTGCACAACACCCAAACAAACCATACCATACTTCATGCTTGGTAAAAGAGAAACATCACACAATACTAAAACCAAGAGCCCAACCTAGACATTATTGAATGCAAGACTGCATGGAGTGAGGATAGTTGAACTTGTTGCACTTGGATTTTGCATATTCTCATTATTTAGGAGGCTCTATTAAACTCTAGTTTATATTTTTATTTATGTGACACTCCATTGCCCAAGGGTTTCCCATCAATTTAAAAAGTACTTTAAGGAAATCAAACATCTATGTGTTGGCCATGCATACATGTTTGATACACATACAATTTATGTGTGACAATTAAACCAAATGAACAAGGAAATTCCAAGCTTCCAAACAATCTATGCTGAGAATTTTCCAGTTCTTGGCCATTCATCACATTTAATTGTAAACTATAACTATACTTGTTGCATCCCTTACTACAAGAGAGGCATAGCTAGATGTCAAATAGGTTGTGGGAAACAAGATTTATTACTTTTATAAATTGCATAGGAAAAAGTACAAATCTATTCCACTTTAATATCATACAATCAAATGATGGTTCAAAATTCATGTTATCGTGTTAACTTCCCATGGAATCTTATGTTGTACTTAAAGTAGTTGTATCCTCCACTACCCATATATCATAGTTATTGTTGTGGTGCAAGTTAATAGAAGGATGCCAATAATTGAATATATTTTTTGTGCTTAGATCAAAGTTGTCTAGAATTTAAAATTCAGTATCAACACAATGAAAAAAGAAGCTACTTAATTCAAAGGAATATCAAAAATGTCACCAATATTGTTTGCAAATGAATTTTCCACAAAATTAGCATCAAACAAATGGTACTCTAAATTTCCCTCTACCATCAATGAGAAGAAAATTGCATGTGTCCTGTCTTGAATCTAAAAGGTGGTCCTTCATAGAAGTTCACTAAGAAATCCTCTCCACAAGTGGCAATGTGGAATGGTATCATTGGCTTAAAGGAACAACTTAGAACACACCTTGAATGTCTATCAAAATCACCAACATTTGTACCAGAGTCCCACCTGCAACACTAAAGATGAAAGATATTATAAAATGGAATTCATCAAAGATTAAATTCTCAAACATTACCATATATAACAAAGAGGAAAAGCATAACACAATAACTCGGGCTTCAAAAAACACATATTTCCAAAATGACTATCATCCTCATTGAGTATTTACATTGAATGTGTAACAAAAACAAAACTAAGAACTTGATGTAGGAGCATCCAGTGGTGTAAGGGAAATCTTGCATCACCCAAAAATAGTTAAATTTCAAGTTTCTTGGTTTTTAGATGTCCTTTTCGTCATAATGAAATTCCCAATTTACGGTTTTTATTTTCTATTCCTAGGTTGAAAGATATTGCAGTTTTAGTTTCCCAGATTTGCACCTGAAAATATTTCGAGTTAGATTTGGGGCACTTAGAGTTCCCGGATTGGCCCTAAAACTTTCCAAAATTGGCGTATCTAATATCGAGCACGTTATTGACTTCGTGACCTTTCCAACAGTTCAAACGGTTAGCAAATCGGAGTCCCGGATCAAAAGTTATGGCCCCGAGAAGTTGGCGCACTTTCTAGAAGATACAATTGCAAATGCTCTTTTGAAATTTGAACTTCATGTTGTAAATTTTTGGTGCCAAACCACCTAAACTCAAATTTGAATGTTTTTTTGGCTCCAAACTAAAGAGGAGCTCTATTTATGGGCGGGTTTCTAATTTTTGAGTAACTTTTTGGGGACAAGCTCACATATTGCGGAAGGGTGATTCTGTAGCTTTCTGTAACTTGCATGTGTTGTAGAACTTGGGGATTTGAGATCCTCTACATGTAAGAAGCTCCATTTTCTGAATAATAAAATTATTCTCTTGTTTGTGGGTTATTTTCTAAGTCTCGGGCTGCGCCCTCATCATAACTACCATTTACAAATTAGTAAAGTTTGAAGCCTAAGTCACATGCATTAGAGTCTCAAAGATAGAAAAAATTCCACAAGCGAGAGTTAAGATCAAATTGACCAAGAATACCAATTATAAAGCAGCTCCAACAGTGTTCACCCACTTATCCCAGCCTTGTTACAGATCACAACAAACACTTCATATTTCAACTCTAATTAACTTTAGCTTGAATCAATCTTTCAAGCTACCCACCTCTGTGTTATCCTCCTAAGAAAGGAGGCAAAACCAAAGTGTCACTCTGAGTTCTTAAATAATTTCCTTTCAAATCTATTGGCTAAATGATTTTCTTATATTACAGATCACTATTTGTTGTCACTGACAATACATTGTAATATATTTGAGACCTCGATTTGTAAATGGTATTCATTACTATCCATAAAAAGAATGCCTCATTCCATTAAAAAATATCATGTAAGTGAATTGACATATAGGCACAACAAATAGGAAAGAAATCTACAGAGAAAGGAGCCCTAGCATCCCCAATATGTGAGATTCATACATTACTTACAATCTTGAAAACTAGTACCATTTCAGTTCCAAAACAAGGTGATATGCTCCCCCATTTAAGATATGTGTGTTAAAAGCAAGAGGAATGGGTGGTATAGGGAAAATCCCTCTTATAGTGAACACTTTTTCCTCACCACCCACTCTGACTGCCTCAACACAATCGACTTTAGAACCTCATTACCTCCAATGGAAGCATGCATAAACATAACTTCACTATCTCAACAAATGTAATGGAATACCTGTTTGAACATCATACCTCCATAGCATGCTCTGCAAATCACATAGTAAGAACACATGTACCATTCAAATAGGAAGAAATATTGGGGGTAAACATTCTAGAAGAACATATCTTATCATACTTATTTGTTAAAACCACATATGCTTCAAAAAGTATAACAAAATAAAATAGCAGTGATGAGAGAAACAAATCTTCAAAATGTTATTAGAAAAAAAATCCCCGAAAAATAAATAGACCCCACATAACTACCTATCATTTTGCATACCAACAGTAGGCATATGCCAAATAAAAGTAGAAACCCCATCAATTATGTTTAGATTTTCAGGCTGTAATTTGAAAAAAAATGTCATACAAACCCTAACAATCAAAAACAACAATTACGACACTGGTTATGAGCTTATAATCACCCATCAAATTAATCACAAACAAAAATACAAAAGAATTTCAAAACAAACATAAATCTCACTTAAACAAGCCTGTAAAAAATAGAAAGAATAAAATCTAATTAAACCCAACTCATATTATGGGTGGTGATATATGTGAATTTTTATCACAGTGTTTACTCAAGAATGCATCAAATGTTTGGATTCATCAATTGGAATGCCTTCTTCAGAAGCCCTCTCTTCCCCAGATTTATTAGTGCTGCTAAGGTCGCCCTTGCACCCCATTTATTGGTACCCTTCACTCCCAATTTGCTCCTTTCGTGTCTACCCACCTTTGCTTCACCCTGAAAAAAATCACAGGCTGAAACCCCAATTTTTCTTTCAAAATTTTGCAACACAAAACTGGTTAATCTAATTTTAGTGTGTTAAAATAACCTGCAAGGTTGTGCAATGGCACAAATGGCTATGATTTTCATTCCCTCCTAGCAGTGTTGCAGATGTTTTGGTGTACATGGATGTCAGACAACCTTATGCCTAAGCACATCCTCCGAGAATAAATATCCTCCAAAAACTATTGACACCACCTCTGTTTTCCTATACAAAAAAATGGCATTTGAAATTTTGATATACACAGAAAAATGTCGTTGTAGTGAAACACCTTAAGACGTAAATATATTATAATATTATATTATATAATAATATAATATTTTAATATTATAAATATTATAATATTATATAATATAAATATTATATTATAATATTATATTATTATTTTTTGGCAAAAGTGGCAAGCCACTATAATATATTGTATATTTAAATAAGATAATTCAAAAATTGGTTCTAGGGAGCATACCGGTAGGAAAGAACTAGTAAGAAAACTTCTGATTATAGCTCCAAAAGTATAAAGATGACATGTTTACATAATCCAAATGCATAATTTGTACTAAACATGCTAATAGTTCAAAATTCAACATTCTTCTTCCTAGACACTTGCATTATCTGACCCCATACAATCACTTCTATGATCATCACTAAACAAAATTCTATCCCAAAATGATTATATTCCAACCCTTACAAAAATAAAAAAAGAAATATATTTAAATCCTTTACAAAAACCCTATAATTAAAGGACAAAAAACCACAAAATACTAGCATTACTTTGCTAAAGAAACCCCATTTATTGAGTTTTCGTCCATTTCCTCTACCAGCTAGAAGCCTCTTTCATAAATTATTCTACTTCCATCTTGAACTCTATGAACCTGCATACACAAAGGGCATCTTGCATTTGCAGTAGTTGAATTCACCTGGGGATGACTTGCAGATTGTTCTTGATCATTTTGAACATGAACTGGAAACCAAGCTGGTGAATTTACCCTTAACTATAAATCCATTTGTAAACCCTAACTTGTTGTGTGAGAGGAATGTGCTCAAAGGAAGGCCAGAGCATAGTAATTTTCTTTGATCTCCAATTCCAAAACCGAACAAAAATTTCGCCGATTCTTTCTCAAGGCTCGCAACAAAACATTATCATTTTTGTATTGTAGTGTTAGCCTAATGGTGTCAAAGATCTCCTTGAAACCCTAGTGTCTTTGCATGATATTTCTAGGAAATAAGCCTCCAATAAACCCTTCAACACTTTGAAAATTATATTGTTGAACTACTTGAAGGACAACATTATCTAACGGAAATTGAAACCTGATGTATTTCCTAGCAAGTTCCTCAATTTCACTCAAGGATTGAATTAGGTCCAATGCATTTGAAAGAAATATAGAAATCACCTGAGATGGAAAGAGGAGGCGTCGAGCCCATGGACTGGTAACTTCAATGCCCAGGATAATTTGAATACATTCCTCCACCCTTGCAAAATCCATCCTAACATTGTTTTTAGAACATCATGCGTGATGTATTCTTCAATTGGCTTCTCCCACAACTTGACTGGAAGGTATACTCTGAAATTCCAAGGACAAAGCACCATTTTACTGATACTTCAACAATATATCACCACTACCAATATAATGTAGATTACTGCACTTTTAACTTCCTTCTTGCTGCACAATTCTTTTGTAAAGAAAAATCTAATAACCGCCTTTTTAAAACCCACTTCTGACTATGAAATGATGTATTATCATTATGAAGAAGGGTGCGAAGGACAAAACATTTAAATTATCCCTACTCCCTTAAATGCTAATTCATGTAGAATGGAAGTTGGAGTATTTAGTGGCAATGCTCACATATTAAAAAATGATCGAAATGTACCTGAATGATGTAAACAACTTAGGGAATAACAAAGATGAAGTGATGTGACCAAGCTGGAATATTTGGTTAGACGCCAGAATCATCAGGTGGAATGAGAGGGTCCTTTGAGACTGGTGTGAACACCCATGTGAGTTAATAAGCCATCATTACTACATTCGTTCTCTAGCATATGCTTTTATTCCAACTCATACTTGGCCTTCCATAAATTGTCCACTATGGATGCATTGTTGATAATGATAGTATGGTTTGAATGAGTAGATGGAATTTTCTTAGAAAAATTAGCTTATCATAAAGAAATGTAATCTTCTTCTATTACATTTCTTAATTCTACAAGCTCATGAATATCAAAGAAATCATGATTTCTATTATTATCTTGTGTGTAAAAGATCTCCTTTTTATCACATCCAAGATTAGCAAGACGGTTTGCTAAAACATTACCTTCTTTGTAGGTATAAGAAATCTGGAAGTCTTCAAATTCATCTAGTAGTTTCCAGACAACCTGTAAGACATATCTCAAGGCCCAGTTAAAGCACAACCTTTCTTTACAAGCATTTATTATTATTAATGAATCACCTTCAATGTGTAATGCTTTGATTTGTAATTTTCTTGCTAAAAGCAACCTGTGAAGAAGAGAGAGTGACTCTGCCATATCATTCATCCCAAGTGGTAAGGATATTGACCTAGCTGCCTTAAGATTCCCTCTTACATCCCTAATGCAAAAACCTGCTCCTGAGACACCAGGATTTCCTCTGTAAACCCTTCAAAATTCAATTTGAGGAAACCTTGTGAGGGTGGTGACCATTTAGTTGAGCTCCTATCTACTTTTGCATTATGTGGTTTTTTCAAACTTACTTTAAAAGGAAGGATTATATGCTTCCAATTCTTTAAGATATTATTATCCCAAGCTGAAAACATTGATCCAACATTTTTTATGATTTTGAATCCATGAATTGACTACCTTTGAGATGGATTTTTCAATCAATGCATGCACAAAACATGTTGAAGAGGCAATTTTTCTAAATATATGTTTATTTCTCTCCCACCAAATGGCCCATACAACCAATGTTGGGATAGTCTACCAAATACACACAAAGAAGGAGGTTTTGTAAAGCACGGGCCAGGCAGAAAAGAGATACCAAATTGTGTTTGGGAGAGGCATATTATAATTCATTTTTTCCAATCCAAACAACCAACAAGACTGTGCAAAGGAACATTGCAAGAACAAGTGATCATGATTTTAAAAATTTTGATCACACAACACATACTTGAAAGGTTCTGCAATACCCAGTTTAACTAACCGATCACTTGATAAAGCTCTCTTTCTCATCACTAACCATGCAAAACTACCCACTTTTGGAAGAATAGTTCTATTCCAACAAAAGGAGTATGCTCTTTGATACTGAATAGAATCAACCCTATTGAGAATTGCTTTATAACCCTGCTTTACTGAATAAGATCCATCTTTAGATGGTGCCCATATTACTCGATCAGGTTTCCCTATTATGAATATTGCTCTACTTTCTAGTATGTTTGACAATAACTCTTTTTTCTCTTGTGATATCTACATAGAGGAAAAATCTTTCCATGATGCTATCCCTAATGAGGGTTCAATAGAACTGACATAATCTATTAATCTTGTTCCCCATGCCTGAGATATAGTTGGAATGGCTGATAGTAGATCTTGATTATTACTCAATGGGGGATGTTCGTTCTAGGAGTCACTCCAAAAGTTAACTTATTTTCCTTTATTGACCTCCCAAGAGATATATGATGTTACTACGTTTCTACATGATAGCATGAAATTCCACATTGTCGAGCCTTCGGGTGGGTTAGAAACTGTGAAAATTCTCTTAGGGTTTTGGCTATCCAAGTACTTAGCTCTCATCAAGGAACACCATTTGGATTTCGGCTTATAATACATTTTCCATATTAGTTTCCCCCCAAGGCCTAATTACATTTGATTATCTCATGCAATCCCACTCCTCCTTTGTGTTTTTCTAAGACCATGCTATCCAAAGAGACTAGTGGAATCTTTTTGGTATCATTCATGGTTCCTTTCCACAGAAAGCTTCTTATGATCTTTTGAATTTTTTCAACTACTATGTTTGGAGCCCTTAACACTGAAATGAAGTAATTAGGTATTGCTAAAAGGACTGATTTTACCAAAAGAATTATGCCTAAGAACGATAACCATCTAGCTTTCCAAGCACATATTCTTTTCTTAATTTTGTCAATGATTTTAACCCAATAAGATGGTTTATTAGACCACATAAAAAAAGGAATACCTAAATACTTACAAGGTAATTCAGCCTCTTGAAATCCCAGAATTCTGATAATTTTCCTTTTTATTGCAGCTTTGGAGTTAAACACATATACTTTGGATTTTTGTGTATTTATCTTTTTCCCTTATACCAATGAATACTTATCCAATACCTCTTTTATTTTTTTTACCTCTGAAATAGATTCCTTCCCATATAATAGAGTGTCATCTGCAAATAAATTGTGGGTAGTTGAGAGATCTATCTGAGGAATGAGAATTCCTTTCCATAAGCCCTTAGAGTGTTTGTCCTTTATGGTCCTGCTCATAGCCTTTTCCATGGTTATGAAAAGAAAAAGGTGACAATGGGTCCCCTTGCCTCACCCCTTGGGTTGCTTGAAAGAAGCCACAGGGAGAACCATTGATTATTATTGAGAAATGTGCACCTGAAAGGCATGAAAAGATCCACTTGCACCATTTCTTTGAGAAGCCAAATTTTTCTAGCACTTTAATCAGAAATTCCCAATCTACTCTATCGTAAGATTTCATCATATCCAATTTAACAACGAAAGATGACAAATGATTCAACTTGATAGAGTGTAGAACTTCATGTGCTACCAGTGCTCCTTCTGCAGTTTCTCTTCATGGAACAAAACCTCCTTGTTCTGAAGATGTGATTTTTGAGATAAAGGGCTACAATCTTAAATATATTTCTTTCGTAAAGATCTTATATACTGTGTTGCAAAGCGATATAGGCCTAAAATCCACAAAATTTTTAGGTTCCTTTAATTTTGGGAGAACCAGTATATTTGTAGCATTAAAATGCTTTAGCATATTACCTGATCTGTGTGATTCTTCAATGGCCATAAGGAGATCATAACCCACAATATCCCAACATTTTTGGAAGAATAATGTCGTAAATCCGTCAAGACCTGGAGCCTTATCCAGAGACATTGAAAATACTACTCCCTTTAGTTCTAATAATGTGAATGGTTTGAGTAATGCTTCATTGTCATTTTGAGAAATGAGATTGGGAATTGTTGATAATAATTCTTGCTCTTCCTGATTATAATACCACCCACTCCCTCAATTTAAAATATTCTTTTTAATTATCCAATATCATATTGTCTAATTTTTATTTTTATTTGTGTGACTAATTATTTAGTCATTTTTATTTTTGTGACTAATTATTTAGTTATTTTTATTTTTGTGACTAATTATTTAGTTGTGCTTTTTACCCAATGATCAAATTAGTCACTTATGACGATCAAATTAGTCATTTATAGTTGTGTACTTGACCTTTTGAAATGAAAGTGTCTGCAAGATAGCCCTCAAAATGCAATTGGATTGTTTAAATCATATTTTATTAGTGAAATTGACCACAATTTCTCTTTGATACATTTGACATGCTAACACAACAAGAAAATCAAACTGGCTTCAAATCATAGTTAAAAACATTAATGATTCATTAACATAATGAGTAATAAAAGTTAAAGAATGTAAATGTTAATTTTTTTAATAAAATATGTGAAAGCCTTAAGACTACATCGAGAGGCAATGCCTTCCATGCAATAGGTATTTTTGGTGCACCGAGCAACCTAGGTGGCCAAATGGCTCGCTTAGGTAGGGGTTCCATGAGGGAGGCTTAAGCTCTATGGATTATGATCAAATTTGAAAGTAAAAAGAATAGAGGAGTAATAGTCATTTATTTAGTCATTTTTATTTGTCTAACCAATTATTTAGTTGTGATTTTACCCAATGACCAAATTAGTCATTTATTTAGTCATTTATACTTGTGAATTGGAAAAAATTAGTAGAATTTAGTCATTTTTAGTCACGTAGTCATTTATTTGCCAAATTCTACTAGTGATTAGAACATCATTATAATTTTCCAGATAGTTCTATTTTCTCATTTGATCAGCTAGTAAATTAGTTGCTTCGACAATTCTAGGCCAACATCAGGCCGAAGATGGTGTTTGTCGATATCGTTCAATGTAAGCAGGGGGACCATGAAAAGGTTACTGATTTCATTACTCACTATCAAGCTCTATTTTCTTAGATCTCTTATCCATTTCCTGATTGGAATGTCCAAAAGGTTTTCATTGGGAACTTCTGGTGATCACTACAAGGGAAATCTACCTTAATGAAGTACCCTTCTTTTGTGCATCTATGTGCAACTTTGTGTGAGTATTAGTAGATAGTTGCTCAATTCAGGGATTCATCCTCGCCTCACATTTGGATAGTCGATCAATAGTATCAATTTCTAGTGATTCAAGAAAGAACAAGGCCATAGAAAACATGGTATTTGTTCCTAAGAACAAAGGCCTAGGATGCGATAGAAATTTTATAAAACTATTAGATTCTTATGGAAGCATTTTGCAAAAATTGTTAAAGGATAAAATCATAACATTAGCAGAAACCCGACCTCTTTTTGAGTCGTATCTGCAGTGGTATGACACAATTTTTTTGTCAATTTAACCAAGTACACCAACATGATACCAAGCAATGCATCTACCTACACCATGAGATTTAGGATTGCATCGATGATGGGACTAGCCATCTTGATGGGAGGAAGCACACCTATAAAAATTTGTGGCTAAGCCTAACAAAAAACTACAAATATACACAAATCCATTTCCTTCTCATTCTACTAACTTGGTTACACATTTTTCTGCTTCTTCTAATATTGTCCCATCTGAGTATGTGAACATGGTCTCATTCACTTGTATGCCTCCTAGAGAATTTGAGTGTTGTTCCTAATATAGCCTTCACCTCACATGATCTACCCTCAAACAAGGAGCCTTCTCCATTATATGTTCCTGCCTGGATTAATGGTAACATCATGACTATTGTTATGGTCGATCCATCAAGCTAAGTGAATGTGATCATGGAGGAGGCCTTGTTCATTAACAATCTTCATAAGGAGAAGTACGATGAGTCGCAGGTCACTCTTCACACTCATGATAGATTTTCTATTTCCCTTATGGGTAATATATCTTTTTCAATCCTTGTAGGACCCAAGGCTTTAGATGTCTCATTTGTTTTGATTCCAAAGTCCAATATATTCAAGGTGAAGCTAGGCATTTTGTGGCTATATTCTATTAATTTGGTCACCTCTATTGTCCATAAATGTTTGGAATTCCCCCATGAGGGTACAATTCATATCATTTAGGACACTCAGTATAAGCCACTGGTATCACATGGGGCCTTTTCTTTGGATTTCTTTTGGCCCACCCCTATTGGACCCCTCCCTCTTAGGGGAGATCTCTTGTATTGTGCTTATTGCAAGTAAAGATTGGGGGCTCGACATCAAAGGGTGGTTTTTCTCCATCACCTTATGTTGTGTCTTTGAAGGCTTACTTGTGTGTCCAATAGCAGGATTCATCCTTCACTCCTACAAAGGGGAAGGATAAGCTTGATATTTCCCTCAAGTCTTCCCCTTCTAGTTTTTCTTTTGCACCTATTTATTTTGCTTCTTAGCCTTTGGTGGCATCCTATGTTCCTGCTCCTATGCCTAGCATAGGAAAAGGAAAGACGTCTATGCTACAAAAGTCGAAGCCCTGAGTTTTCAATCTTCCTATTCTTCCCACAGTTACCTATCCCACCCTATATGGGAGGGGGATGTTTTTTTGTGGGGTTCCTCCTATGTCTCGACCTCCGTAGCCTCTACCTATCCTTTTGCCTCCCTTTAGGGTGACTCATGGGAAGAGGCCTAGTACCAAGATGTCTTGCTCTATTTATGCTTTTGAGTTCATTTCTCTTCCCACTCCTCCTAAGGAGTCTCCCCTTCCATCGGCAATGGTTGTGGAGGTCCCTCCTGTGGTAGAATAGGAGCGTCTATTTTCCTCTCAATCTATTCCTTCAAGTCCCATAGCTAATGTAACTAACTTGCACATGAGAAAAAGCACCGAAAAAAGGCTCTAGCCAAGGAGCACGTGGCTTTACAACAAAGTGTTGGGGAGTCTGTTCCTATTTCTACTTCTGCTTGTTTTGCAGTTTCTTCTATTTCTTCTATGTCTTCTACTTCATTTACCATCACCTTTGTGCTTCTTTTGACTTCATCAAAATATTCTCATGAATCTCACCCCAAAAGGGGGCAAGTGCTCATCACTCCCTCGGTGGAGCCCGCCCTTCTCCTATCTCTTCATGATATTCCTTTAGTTTTCACACCCCTTAGACATGCCTCATATAAAGGTTGTGTCATTTGCGGCTCCTTTTGTTTCTTCCTCTATGGGGATTCATCACCCTCCATTGAAGCGCAAGTTGGAGGATGTCCTCACCTTGAGTGATGGTCATAAGAAAGGTTCATCTTCTCTAGAGTTTGGTTTTATTTTGGCTTGTGTTGTCCTTGTGATGGATACAACCTTGCATCCCCAAAGTTGCTACTACCACTTTTTATGAGGTTGGAGGTGACTCTCAAGTGTCTTTTCATCCTCCCACTCTATTGACACATGGCACTCCTAAGAAGTGCATGTTCATCTCGGTGGAGGATATCCTAACTCTGTCTTCAATTTTTATAAAATCGATGACCTTCACCTCACAAGAACTCGATAAAGAAGACCTTGAGGGGCCTTCTTAGCTCTTGTTGTAGGGGAGTCAAAGGGTATTTCCCTTGCTATCCATCCTTGTGGGATCGTCCTCCTTCCCCCCCATAATGATCTAGATTGGGAGAAAGATGACCTCTTGTTTGATGAGGACTAGGGTGGTACCTCTCTCTACATCTATTGATTAGATTTGTTTGTTTGTTTTTGTTCCCCGGTAATTTTCTTTTAATGTTTTGTGATTCTTCTTGGAGGACCCTTTCTACCCTTGTAGGTACTTGGATATAGGTGCAGAAATATGTCATACATTTCTTCTATTTGTGTCATCATTCTTCTATATGTCATACTTTTTCTTTTCAATATCAAGGATGATGCAAAGCGTTGGGGGCATTTAGGATTTCAACCATGCTGACCCAATTTTTATTTTTCATTTGTCTTCATGTTCTATTCCTCCTATTCTGATACATTTGGGGATTGATGAAAGTTTATACATATAATATATTATATCTATCTATTTAAATCTATGGACAGTTCTGACCCCAAAATATCAAATCCCCCTGTCTCTTGATTTCTTCATCTTTGTTTGTTTGCTTCTTGATGTTGTGGTTCTTATGTTTTCTCCCTCATGTGTGTGACAACATACCATGAATACATCTTTCCATGTGTTTTATTTCACATTGTCTCTTTTCTTTCGCTTCTCCTTAGGATGACATGTGCTCCTTTGTGTAGCACACATCATCCTAAGGGGGGATATCATACTTTTCTAATTTTCAACAAGGATAATTCTTTCAAAAGGATTCCTTGGTAGAAAATTCTTTACAATGAATTCCTTGAAAAAATAATCCCTTTTTGAAAAGCTCATTTTCTAAAATGGTGTATTATTTCAACAAGAATTCCTTGGTAAAAATTATTTCAAAAAGACCCCTTGGTGAAAGAATCTAAAAACTTTCCTTTCAAAAAGGAGAATTATTTCTAAAGGATTCCTTAATGAAAGTTATTTCAAAAGGATTACTTGATGATAGAATCACTTGCGCAAAATTGGGCGTCTTTCAAAAAGAGTGTCCTTTCAAAAGGGTTCCTTGGTGTCCTGATGTCTTTTCAAAAGGATCCCTTGGTGTCTCATGCTTGTATCTTGTGTTTGATATTTTACATCTTGTGTCTTGGTGTCTAGCTTGGGGAAAACTTGACTAGACTTGTCTTTTATGTGACTGTCTTGTAACGCAGTTTACATCACCCATAGATTCAATCATAGTGTCTTATTGTGTCTTATGATGGTGTCTATTATTTTTATCTTTTTCAACTAACATGTTTTGCCTACAACTAAATTTTTTTTTGGTGATATTGTAGCTTACTTTATAGGATTGAATACTTGTGTCCTCTTCTCATCCTTGTGAAGCTTGTTCTACATCAGGTATACCAGATTGAAGGATTGCTTCCCCTATGTTCTAGTATATTCTCTTCAATCTCTTTCTAATTTAGCTCACACATACTTAGAAAAATATGCTCACTAAAGTGGGGGAAAAATGTAATGGTGTAAAATTGCACCCTAGAGAAATTTTCTATTATATACCCCTATCTTAGCCTTATAAACCCAATAATGCAAACTATGCCACCTTTGCCTTGATTTTTGTGCATGCATTTTTTTCATTTTATATTGGTGAGGGGATTTGAGTTGTGGACACCTATGTGTCGTACATATGTCTACGCATTGTGCTAGCATCCTGATTAGATTCTTATGTCAAGAGATGTTGGAGACATTACATTTTCTGCCACCCTACAAATGTAATGCCTCTCTTCAAATCTTGACCACCCAAAAACATATATTTGGCTCCAAAAATACCTTTTGAACACATCTCTTACAATTCCTATCATTCTCTCTACCTTATTTCACTCTATTCTTGCATTCTCTCAACTTTTTTGACACTCTACACCATTGTTGCTTCTTCTACACCACTTTCTATTGCAATTTGTCAAGCTCTACACTATCAACATGATTGTATTGCTCTCTCCCTTCCTCTCTCAACTTCACCAAGCATGTAGAAAGGAGGGTAACATATTTGTTTAATTGCATTGTCTTATTTATAGAATAGCATCTAGATTGTCTTTTCATTCTATAAATTGT
Organism: Sequoia sempervirens; assembly: GCA_007258455.2. Lineage (NCBI taxonomy): Eukaryota > Viridiplantae > Streptophyta > Pinopsida > Cupressales > Cupressaceae > Sequoia > Sequoia sempervirens. Next base: position 209,066,375 of record VDFB02075321.1, on the reverse strand, counting down.
GTCTATTTCCTTTCTTTATCATTTTCTCTCTATCATTACATATTGGTTATCTATGGAGGTGGAAACACTAAAATGGAGGCTTGACTTAGGAAAGCTCAAAAACACAACCACAACACTTTTCTTCCACCATGTGTGTAGTTTCATTGCATTTGTAAGGAGCTTGTGGGAGGTTGGACCTTCGATAAGTTTGATTTCTTATTCCTTTCCCTTGTCATTTCACTATTAAATAATTTATCTTTTAAGTTATAATATTCAATCTTTTTTTTTCTTTCATTTCATGTATTTCTTCATTCACTATTAAATTGTTAGATTAAAACTCTCATGTTGTTAGCACACCCTATGATTTTTAGTCTATGAAACCAACTCTCTATTTGTACGATATACTAGTGTGCCTCTGAGATGACAACGCAGTGTGTCATCATCTAAATCACCTGCTAGTGCATCCTCTGGACAAGAGCCAGTTAGGTTACATTCTAAGACCTTTGTGGTCTACTCACTCATTTCCCAAAAAACTCCATTAGAAAACATAAAGAAAGAAAAGCTTAATTTTCCTTTCCCTTTCAAACTATTTAGTCTTGAGGTAGTTGATGGAAATTCACTCCATTTAGGATCTTCTGTGTCCTAGAGACTTGGGAGTAGTGAATCCCCTCCTCTATAACTGGTGAATACATATGATATTGATTTGTGTGTTAAAAGTTTGAATTAGAGGGTTGGTTTTGTTCATGCTTGCTCCAATGATGTATATGTGTAATGTAATATTGTTCATGGTGCATTATGAGGTCAGATTATGTCTATTTTCATGGTCATAGGATAAAAAGGTGAATGTGGAGGTAAGTTTTCATGAGATGAGATGATGATCCATGTGGTCATGGTAGTGAGTTTATATCCATTCTTTTTTGTTTAAAAATAAAAATTAATTGATAATTTTAGGTGCATCCAAAAGTATTATATATCATTATCTAAAATGGAAAAATAGTAGATATTAGTGTGTTAGGAAAATATAAAAATGAAAATAAGAAGAATGAAGAACATAAGACATATAGAAAATACTAGCATAACATTCATAAGAAATTACTTGCCTAAGCCCTCATTTTATAGAAAACATAGGCAACACCAATAAAACAAATATGTATTCACAATGAAGCCATATAGGAATAAAATTTTAAATATCACTAAAATAATACTATATTTACAAGAAATCTATGTAGTCTTACAACAAAGGCATATAGGCATACAATGCTATATGTTGGTAAAATAAATATATACACACACACACAAGAAATACATATAGGCATATAACAAAGCCATAATATAATAAGTCCTTTGGATTAGTATGAAAGAGTTGAAGACTCTTTTTTATCAACTAGATAGAGAGACAACAATTCCATGTTTCTTTTGAACCCATTGACTTGAGGATATATGCAGGATCATGATGGGCCAAAAAGTGGTGATATGATGGGTATGTGTAGGGTATGTGGCTGACGACTTTTTTCTTACACAAAATTGATGAAACGAAAGAGATTCATAGCTTTCCACCAATATAAATTATGCTTTACTTTGAATTTAATAAATAATTATTATTCATTTTCTATTTGAATTATGACTAAAGTATTAATTGATAGGCTAATTGAAAAACATCTATATCTTTCAAACGGTATCACATTTTTTGAATCTGAAACATGCGTCACATTCTATGCTTCGCATACTATAGGATTAAAAAAAAAAATGAATTTCATGAAGTTTTGACCAAGTTAAGGTGGTTAGACATACAAGTTTTTATATTTTTAAAAGTTGTAATAAAAATTCATAATTAATTATTTACTTGGAAAAAAATTACAAAAAAAAAATATGCATCACATCAAACATGAGTCTTCTACATATATCTAAAATCTTATAAAAAAATATTATCATTTTATTGTGGTTAGGTGGTCAGACACACACCTACTTCTTATTTTTCCCTAAAATTTAAGTACTACTACATTGAAATTTCAAATTTTCACCAAATAGATTTTTTAAAAACCTAGTAGTTTAGAAACTACATTCAATTTCCTACAGATTCTATTCTTACATGTTTTTGAAATAATATAGATAACTTATTCAAATTTTTACGTCAAGTTGCCTAACTCTATTTTTTCTGAATTTTTTGCCACTTAAGGGCCTGTTTTTTCCATGATGATCCTGCACATACCCTTGACCTCCTCTCTAATTTTTTTTGGATATCCACCTAATACAATAAAAAAAATACATTAACATGAAAAATGAAATATACAATGACATATAAGTGAGCAATAGCTTACCACTAGATAATAGTCAGCCTTAATGATTCATTACCTCTCTTCATCCATCTAAAGGGTAGGTGCATGAATTTTAGTTGTGACCCCTTATGACAAGTGTTAAGAAAAAATTAGACTACATATAAATATCATTCAAATTGATACAAATAAAAATGGGATAAAATAAGAAATAAAATATGAAATTTACTAATCTTTCTCATAGCTCTATGAAAGGCATCAAAGAAAATTTGTCACAACAATACCCACCTTCACCTCCATTATGTCATGAATATTAGGAGTTTGAACTAATATCATCAACTAGAAATATAAAAAAATATTTTACCAAAATATACGTAACATTATTTACAAACATAATGATTAGAAATAGTGTAGTGTATATCAATGAAACTTGTATGACCACTCCCACCAATAAGTCTTGATATTGAAGGTCCAACATCCACATATTCATCATCAAATATGAATTTTAATATTACCATTCATATAAGGTAAAAATAGTTACATGTACTGTTACTATTTATTTACTAATTGTATTAGTTTGGACTCAACATGGCCACATAATCAAGAGTTGAAGGGTCAATAGATGTAAGATGAGCACTTTAACCTTGAAATTTTATTACATGAAATTTACATTAATTTTCAATAATCATAGATAAATATAGTTAATATATTATATTTCAAAAAGAAATATAGTAAATTTTATTTAACCTTATTCAAAATTACATATCCATTAATGTTAAATTTTCAATGCAACAAGTTTGTTGTGTTGTAGCAAGGTCTATGTGAGGGAGATGATGGATCGTAAAATCTCCCCCTCAATGCTCTCCTTCATAATGGAATAGGTCATGGTGTGATGAATGTATGGCCTAGGAAGGAGTCTTTGTGCTTGGTCCTATGCACAACATGCCCCTTTCTATCTTATGCAAAGACTTTTCTGTAGGATTTGAGAAATACAAATCCACAGAACCCAAAGAACACCTGCATCCAAGAAACCTATCACAGAAAGAGAGAGAGAGAACAAAACAAGGGTTTTGGCTCTAACAAAGTGCAAGTTGTATTATCAGAGGAAAAATAAAGCAAGAAAAGAATACAATACAAGAGATCAATCCTTATAAAGGAGATCAACACCGAAAGGAAAACCTAACCCTAAGGTGAGTGCATTTAATAATTAAATATTAATTATTAAATGACTAATATGTGTGCATAAAGTGAAATCTTAAGAGGAGAGTAAAGTTAATTAATTACTTTACTCTAACACCCCCCTTAAGATGAGCTACAATGTAGAAGAAAGAAAAGGAACTACAATGCAACAGAGGGTCTTGGCAACATGGCCTGATCAGGTACCCGAATACAACAAAATCTCTGTAAAGTGGAGAAATAGAGAAAACCTCATGGGAAAAACTCTACTCCAAAAAGAGATGAAAGAAATAAATGCACTAATAACAGAAGGATAGGAGGTGGATAACATAAGACCCCCATAGACAACTTCTATCATATAAGTACATGTACAATGGTCTCCATAGGAGAAAAAGAAAGAGAATAGAAGGCCCCACCACAATGAAGAAACTCATGTCACACATATGGATGCCTGAGGAAGAATCCAGAAAGAGATCCTGAAGCGGCATATAATATTCCTCCCCTTGGGAAGAAATGGATCCAAAGGACGAAGATGAAGAAACCCTGTGAAGAGAGAAGAATCAATCTGTCTCAAGATGTGTGTCACAATAGGATGCTGAAGAATCTCTCTGTCTGAACTGAAACAAAAGATGTCAAAATCCAAACTGAACTGAAGACTCAAAACTGCAACCTCTGAATGCATAGATGATGGTGGGCTAACAGCTAGAATATGGCTATCAACAAAGAGGAGCTGAAAATCCTCAAAGTAATCCTCCAAATCTGCAATATAGGACTCTACAAACAAAGATGAAATGCCTGCAAGATAAGAATCCCAAGTAGCCATGTCTAAAAGATGTATGATGTCCTACTTAGCTGAATCAATAGGAGCCAAAGAAGAGGAAATATAAAACTGATCAAGAACAATAGGAGAAGATGCTGATACAATTATAATCTCAGTCTGAAGAGTAGGAACTATGAGACAATCCTCTAATTCATCGGAATATGTAAGGGTGTCTAAATACTCAAGTTCCTTTAAAGTATCATGATCAAAGGGTGCATTCTCTCTCCAAGAAATGGGTAAGAGACAATTTGAAGCAGGATCCTCTGGGAATGGAGAGAGATTGGGGTCTCCATAGATCTCCCAAAGACGTGTCCAAAGTGGGTGGGGACAATCAATGTCCGATATAGCCCACACAGTGTCATCATCAACACTAGACCGTATAAGTCCTACTATGTGATCTCTAATGATATTCCAAGCTAGTTTTCCCTTTGAAGTGGCTGGTTTAGGTATGAGATCATACAAATAAGGAAAAATATTAAGCCACCTACAATGTGTAAGTATGCCCTTTTCCCATGACTCATAATTACCCCGTTCTAGAATTACAACTAAAGGGTGAGTAGAAAAACCCATGATAACTCTTCAAATTAAAACAATCTAAGACTAACTAACCTCAATACTGATAAATCAGATCAAATAAATCCATCCCATGCAAACAAATCATTTCCAGGTGCCAAAAAGTCCAAGTAATTGACAGATGTGTGAAAACACAAAAAACTGAATAAAATGTACCTGGGGTAGATTCTAGAAAAACAAATGATAGATCTGGAAAGATCACAGAAACACCTTTCCAACGCCTATTCATTTGTGAAAAATGGAGTCTGTATGCAAAATATATGGCTCCGGGAGTGCAAAAAGCTTGTTATGACTTTGACTGAGAAAAACAACATCAAAATGGAAAAATATGAAAATCAAACCTATACCATCAGATCGACGCCAGAATCATCTTTCCAATGGTATCTCATTTGAAAAAAAGGAGATCGTATGCCCATTTTATACCCAATTTACTGAAAGAGCTCGAAAAGACACAATTAGGTCCTTCAAAAGCCCTACGGGCTAAAAAAAACTGGCCCTTGGTCCGCTGGGCAACCAGGGGGCTGAGCGCTGGGCTATCGGCGGAGCCCCTAGTTTCCGATATGACCAGGGGTAGGGGTTTGGGCGGCCGTCGGTGCTAAGTGTAGCCCCCAGTCCTTTATATGACCGGGGCGTTCCCTTCAAAGCCCGCGGGGGCCGAAACTAATACAGCGGTGGCGGTGGTGGCTGCCACCGGTGGGCCGCCAGGTGGTGGGCAAGTGGTGGCCCCTTCTAAACTAGCAGCGCCAGTTCAAAATTAAAAAAATGTCATTTTTTTAAATTTTTTTTATTTTTTTCGCCTTTTTTCACCTCGAACTGCGTGCCCTGGGGTCGTACGGCCTTGGGGCAAATTTTTTTTCCTTCTGGAGCAACTATGTCCGAATCAGACGTATATTATATGAAAATAGGATTTTTGGGCGCTGCGAGCTCAACGATGAGGTCCGTTTGGGCTCAAAGTGCTCCAAAAAAAGAACCCCCCCTATTCCAAAATAAAAAAAAGAAGACAAACACAGATCTGATGCAACCAAAACCTACTTCTCTAAATCTTTCAAAAAACTGAACAAGCTGCAGCAGATCTGGCTCTGATACCATGTAGGATTTGAGAAATACAAATCCACAAAACCCAAAGAACACCTGCATGCAAGAAACCTGTCATAGAAAGAGAGAGAGAGAACAAAACAAGGGTTTTGGCTCTAACAAAGTGCAAGATGTATTATCAGAGGAAAAATGAAGCAAGAAGAGAATACAATACAAGAGATCAATCCTTATAAAGGAGATCAACACCGAAAGGAAAACCTAACCCTAAGGTGAGTGCATTTAATAATTAAATATTAATTATTAAATGACTAATATGTGTGCATAAAGTGAAATCTTAAGAGGAGAGTAAAGTTAATTAATTACTTTACTCTAACATTTTCCTCTACCATGGAATTCACACAAGTCAAAGTAATTTAGGATCTCCTTGAGGATAAACTCACAATAGAGTTTCCTTAGGATTATTGTTGGATCTATTTGTTGTTGCACAAAGGATGGTCAAAAATTGTCCACCACCTCTCCAAAAAAAAAATTGTATTCCTTGGCATTGGCACCAATGAATAGGGAACCTCTTCCAACTTGCATGCATGAGTGCATTGGTTTTTAGATCAATGAACAATGAACACAAATCATATTTTAATATCTTCTTCTCTTTTAATTGTTGGTACAACAATTTTTTGGAATAAAATTGTCATGCTTCTTCCCTTTTATTGGACCACATGTTGACTTGTCCACTCATTGAATCTATATGAGATATGATATACTATAATGAGGTGGAAAGGGTTGTCCGATGAGAACTAGTTATAGTTAGATTTTTCAACATATCAACCAATGCTTGGAGTTTTATTTTGTTGTTTTCAATTTCACCTTTTAGATTTTCTTTTGTTTGAGGAGGATGCTAAGGAATAGATGGAGAAGGTTTTTGATGGTTTGGTTGTCACTACTCTTTACTAGGGTTTTCATTAATTGGTTAAATAGGACTTGAAGGATTTTCCATTCTTGAAAATCACAAAGCATTGAATCAAAATAGTTGTAAATTTGATATTATATTCAATTTAAAAACATAAAAAACCTACCTCCTCAAACTTATGGACAACATTGTGTTGAAATATTGATTGACTCACAAATGTGTTCATGCTATTCCTCACTCACATTTGGTTTCTACAAAGATAGAGAATCAGGCTCAAACGAGCTAGGTCTTTATTATTATTTTATTGTATGATAGAAAAATGTGATCATGTTATAATATGAATATATTATGACATACTCGTATTATATCCTGAATGGACCAAAAAATGGTTGTGACCATATTTTTTATCCTTAAAATTTGTGTACACACCCTTAAATCATCTTATTTACTTCATAATTTTTAAATTTTTAATTAAAGATTGATACTATTCTCATTTTTAATATATATATATATTAAATAATTATACAAAATATATATTATTTTTATATTGCAATAAACTAAAATAAAGTAACCATTAAATATTAGAGAGCTTAATTACAATATACATGATACTTCCACATAACTAACGAGACACTAAAATTAAAATCATATAGTAAATATAATAAATTAGTAAGAATGATTATGAAACATGAATAAAACTATCCCTTAAATCAATTGTATCCCTAAGAATTTGTGAAAAAGGTAAATAAAATAAAAATCTAAAAAGTATGGAAATGGGAAAAATAAGGAAAAAAAATTAAGAAGAAAGTTTAAGAATCTTAAAATTAGAAAAGAAAATTAATAAGAGTTAAGATAGAAGAAAAAGAAAAATACAAAAAAAATAGGAAAGGACTTATGAAACAAGAAAAAATAAGTAAATTAAAATAAATATGCAAATAAGGAAAGATGAAAAGTAGGAAAAAAATTAAAATAGGAAATTTAGAGAAATTAGAAAAAAAAATATTAGGAAAGATATGAAAAAGGGAAAATGTAGAAAATAAGTTAAATGTTAAATAGATAAAATGGGAAAGTAAAAAAATAGAGAAATGAAAAATGAATGATAGAAAAATACAGAAGGAGAATAGAAGAAAAATAATTCCTTTATTACAACACATAAAAACAAAAACATTAAATATTACTAATCTTAGTATATTTTTGTAATGTGGAAAATTGTATATCTTTGAAATTTCATATTACATTTTGGATCTGCTTTAGTACCCATATTTTCTAACATATTTTTAGGCTCATTTAGCCCTTGCCTTAGCCTTTTTCACCCATGGCGCCAAGGTTTTTTTTATGCTTTTTGCCTTCTTGTGGTCCCTTTTGTGCAAAACTATTCTTTTGTTCTATTAACCTTGCCTTTTCCTAATGTTTATAACTTTTATAACTTTTGGTTGCTTAAACTACATTACGATGTGGACATCTACATGGCATGCTAGCATCCCATAATAGACTATTATAAGATAGTCATTTTTTAGTATTTTTCCACCTTGTGTGTCTAAGTGGTTAGTAACAATTTTGGCTCAAATATGAACTCCTTCATGAGGCATTGGACCCTCTTATTTTCCCTCCCAACTCTATTTTTGAAGGGAATAAATCAAGAAATCAATCAATCTCAACAATTATTGCACTTTTTGTCTCGCATACAATAATATATCTTTTGGTATCAAATCCATCATGTGAATAGGTATAGTAGCACTTACCAACATTCTCTAAAGGTTCTTGAAGCACTCTACATCCAACTAGGTTTTCCTTGGATTTTCTACATTTCTTGAGATGATAGTGCCCCTAACGTCCTCTTTTTTACTTATTTTAATTTTGAAAAATCCATTGTAGTGTCCTTAATAGAATTATTGGGGTTTCACATCCTTCTATCTAATTATAGACACACATAGTTTATTGCTCTTTGTAGACCTGAAAGTAATATTCATATTTTTTGTTTCACTAATTTTAGTTTCTAAACATACATAAGCTAATTAATTATATATTTTCTATCTTGGTTACTTGTGAATGTTGAAAAATTAAATAGGGGATTGACCACTCTTGGAAGCTCTCGATTAACCCCAACCATTTTTCTTGTCCTCGGTTGTAGGTATTTAGAAAATATTTAAATGCATGAAGGAACACTTATATTTATGCCTCTCTTTTCATTCCTATTTCTTCTCCAAATAAATATGTTAGATTAAATTCATTCATTTATGTATTATTTTGTATAATATATTGTTTCTCTATTGTCCTTGCTTGTTGTTGTCTAGCTATGTTTAAGATATAAGAAAAATCAAATTTTACCAACATTCTAAGTTTTTGCATTATGTATAGATGATAGCACATCACATAGACATCAATGCATTGCACATGTCCTTGAAAATGACTTCTAGACTCTAGCTCTAGGTTCCTTTCTATTTATCATTACAATTTTGAACCTAGTTGTTCAACTCTATACTTCAAATTTTTGTAGATCAGAAATTTCTCATAAATATCATTTATGTTTTAGCTTAGAGAAGAACACTTTTTCAAGTTTAAAACATTTTAGGATCTACTAGTTTTAATTTATTTATTTTTATCAAGATATTAGAAAATCATTTTATCTAAAGAGCTAGTTGTATCTTAATTTGGTGTCATGAAAAAAATAAACTTAGGAAAAAAAAGTAGTATTATTAGTTAAATATAATTTTCACATCACATTTTTGGGAACCTCTTCACTATCTTCTTTCTTGATTCACAATCATATTTTGGTGAACCCATTTTCTACCATTATTCCTCCTACTATTGTCTTGGGTTTTGTTCTTTATTTCCAAGCAATTGTGCATCTTTAACAAAAAAAACAAATTATCATTTATATCTTGTTTCTAGTTGATCTTATACTATGGCTTTTGAAGTAAAACCCTCAAAAATAAAGTATTCGTTCGATTCTTTTGATTCTACTTATAATGCAAAAACATACTATTACCATGTAGAAATTACTCTTATTATATTTCTTTATTCCATTAGAAATGTTTGTAATAGTAATTCAGTGTTAACTTCCATCTAGAACATTACCATTGTCCATTTTATGCAACATCTTCATTTAGTTATGTTTTCTATCATCGTGTTTTCATCATGCCTCTCATGAGTAATTTTATCATTTATGGCCAACATCTCATTGATTAATACTTCTCCTATGATGATAATAACAATGTTCTAATTGTCACATGTTCAAATTTTGTTCATCTCTCATTGGATGATTAATCTCTCTCTTGACCACATTATTGCAATGTTTCCATTGATAATTATACTACAACTACTCATGAAACCCACTTGAGTTTTGATAACCAACTTCTTCATTCATTATATCATGATATATATATTTTTATTTCATTACTTAATCATATTACTTTAGAAAATAATTCTACTCTTCCAAATAACAATCTTGATCATCATAACATCATTTCCCAATTTGTGAGCATAACATCTATTGATCTTTCTACAATAATATACATTGATTTATTCCAATGAATATTTATCCCCCATTCATTCTCATTTCCTTGAAAAAACTCAGATAACATAGACACATTAACCTCCATTTATTCTAAGCCTATTCCAAATCCTTAAGCTTCTTCCATTTCACCCAAACATGAAACATGATCCTAGAAATAACTTTATAAAATTCTTGAGCATATTCTATCAATTTTATTGGACTTTGGGGATCACTCTTCATCCACCTACATGCAAGAAAATTTATAAGAATATTCATTCTACACTTCCTTGTCTGTATTATAGAGTTCTCGATCATTCTACCAATCAATGTCAAGCATTTAAAGATATAATATAAGAACTTATAGATATATATGTTCTTCATGTCTTTTCTTATGATGCACATTTTTCTTCTTTACATGGTATTGATTCAATACATGAATCCAAACATCATCATGAAACTCTCATTACTCATAGTGAATGTGATATTGGATATGATCCTTCTAGCACATGTATTTCTCCCATATATCCTCCTACATCCATGGAAACTATTTCTATTGATACAAAATCTCATATTTTTGTTCATGAAATAAATAAAAATAACTATTTTAATAAAAAAATTCCACAAAAGGCATAATTCTCATATATATATATATATAATATGAGATTTACAATAAAGGATATATTTTCTTCTCAAAATTATATCCATTTTGATTAGACCATGTCCTAGCACTTTTTATCACCTAAAACAACTTTCAATATCTCCCTAGGATTGTGACAAAATTTTATCACATATTTTTCTTTTCATCTTCAGTACTAATAATCAACTGGAATATAGCAAAATGGAACACACAACATACTGTATATTTTGGCTATTACTCTATTTTAATAATTTTATACTTTAGTATATTATTTATTTTCCTTCTATATCTTCTACATTTATTAGAGGTACATTAAATTATTCCCTAAGAATATTCTTTTTTCTTGACCTAACTATGTGCACTTTTTTAAGACATTGATATTTACCTATGTCTTGCTCACCTAGACTTTCATGCTTCTTTGGACATTGACACATGACATTGAGAGCCTCTCTATTATGGTACTTACCTTACCTTTATCATAATATTGAGACCACTCTATTATGACATTAAGCTTACCTTTGTTATAACATTGAAAATCATTAGTTATGGCATTGATCTTACCTCTAATGCCACATTGAAACTCTCCATTATGGCATTGATATCACCTCTATCCTAACATGAAAACCACATATATTATAAAATTAATGTTACCTTTTTCATGGAATTGAGCTTATCTATGTTATAAAATTGATATTACCTCTACCATTCCAGTCATTAAGACTACCTCTATTTTCTATTCTATTTTCTTAGGAAGTCTTTGTAGGAGTTTATAGTGAAATCATCAACACCCTAGGATCACTTGCAAGACAATAATAAATTCCACAAGAGATAAATGGAAGAAATATCATGCTATGATTATGAATGCAAGATCGCTAGATTGAATTTGATTGGACATATGATGCCTTGCTTATAAAGGTGAGTTGTGAGATAGGATTAGACAAGATCATGGCATGTGTCTTAATCCTATACAATGAGACAACTACGTCAACAAATATTAAATGAACTAGGACACAAGAATTAAATTCTAAAATATAAGATAAGATATAGTGACAACTAACATTAACTAGAAAGATTCCCTCCTAGGACCTAAGTGGACTTAACATGTAAATAGGACCTAGATATGTAAAACACCTATTTACACCAACACCCCCCTTAAATACAACTTAGGGAGTAATATTATCAAAATGACACAAATATGCATCCTAGCTACGAGGCCATGTTAGGTACCCATGTACATATGTAAATACAATCTCTCACAAACGAAGAAAATGAGAAAATCTAGTGGGACAAAAATCCTCCCCAAAAGGGAAAACATATACAATAATTCTCTACATTAAAATGAGAGGATAAAATCCCATTCGAGGAAAAGGACTCCCCATAAGAGAGATGAAGAGAGACCATTCAATTCCCCTCAATGAGATAACCTAATGCAAACAAACACTAGAAGCACATTGGTGAAGTAACTTTAGAACCTTAATTAAGGCAAGCAAAGGAAATATAATTTTGATGCTAGAAATCCTAGAATCATGAAAAAGAAACAATAGTCCTAATACCAAGGAACACTGGAACATTCTCAATATGGAGAAACTCTATAATTTGAATTAAGCAACAAGATACAAAACATCATTCTATAACTGAAATGAAGTGTAATGATCAAAACAACACCCTCCCAACTATCAAAATATCCAAGTAATCTCTAGGATAACCATCAGTCAAGAACTAAAATCACAATATACTTGGGACAAAAATAGGAAAAATTGCATGGATTGTATGATAGAGCTCCTTAATATCTTTACAATTTCGCAAGAATCACAAAAATCAGAAATCATTGCAAAAAGTTATGAGCTTGGGAGCCAAAGATGAAGATATAACTTCAAACAGAAATAAATGCTTCCAAACAAAAAAAAATTGGGAAAATAACCTACACCACTATAAAATTGATGAAGCTAGCTTTCCAATAATTTTTTTTTTTGAAAAATGGCCTTCTAGATTGCAAGTTATGGAATTTAAAGAAAAAAACACCCAATTAGGGCCTTCGGGGACAAAATTTTGGGCCCCTAGGCTTTAGCCATTGGGCACCCATAGGACCATTAGTGTGCTGCACAATTACAAAAAAAAATAGTGTCATCCCCAATAATGGTGGTGCCACTGGATGAAGCGCTTGGGGGTGGCAAGCCCTACGTTGTGTCACCCAAGGCTATAAGCCCCTCTTACTTAGCGGGACCAAGGGCAGCTCAAGGTCATGACCACCAACCAAACAAACTTGTCAATATTTAATAAAACTATCAATGCCAAAAATAAAACCAAACAATTTTTAAAATAAAAACCTACAAAAGCATACTTTGTACTAATAGATGTGACACCAATTTGACCACAGAAAATTACGTCGACCAAGTATAATGCTTGCATAAGATGTACACAAACCTAAATATTCTAGTTTTATGTTGATGGTATAGAAAACTCTACAAACCTGGCATCGACCATTGGTACAATATGATCGGGTACGAATCCATATGGAAATGATGAATAGGCAAAAAATTTCCTTCATGCCCCCGATACAAAATGTCAAAAAAAGGTGAATTAACAGTTGATCCTTAGGATTTTGGGCCTTTTGAGTGCCATGACAAAGTTGGATTTTCCTCAAAGTGCCCCAAAAATTCAACTACCTCCAAGATCTGGCAATTGAAATCCTTGTAGATCAGTCAAAACATGAAAAAAATTAATGAAACAGAAAGCAAACCTAACTTTCTCTAACACCCTAGATTCAATTGTGAGATCCTTGAAATGTCTATTCACACCTAAAAAAAATCATGTCAAGATTGGTCCCTTAGATCTAGGAAGAAGTCCACAAAATTTAAGCTCTCATACCATGTAGGAGTTTATAGTGAACTCTTCAACACTCTAGGATCACCTGCAAGACAATAATAACTTCCAAAAGAGAGAAATGACATAAATATCATGCTATGATTATGAATGCAATATTGCTAGACTGAATTTGATTGTACATATGATGTATTGCTTATAAAGGAAAGCTATGAGATATGATTAGAAAAGATCATGACATGTGTCTTTCATGTACAATGAGACAACTACCTCAACAAATATTAAATGACTTAGGACACAAGCATTAAATTTCAAAAGATGAGATAAGATATATGACAACTAACACTAACTATAAATATCCCTTCCTAGGACCTAAGTGGACTTAACATGCAAATAGAGCCTAGATATGTAAAACACCTATTTACACCAGCACTCTTTAGGCCTCTCTTCATATATTATGTTATTACCCACTATGTGGAACCTAATTAATTTTTTATTAAGAATTTTCTATGAAGTGGTGACATAATTTTAGGTGCAACCATAATCTCTTTTCTTAGGCAACAACACAAGCTTCTCTATCTTTATTCTCCTCACTTACATTCTTAGGGGCATGGAAAACTCATTCTATGGGAATGCATAGTTCCTAAGGAGCTCCTACATATTAGTTACCACTAGTGCGGATGATATTCCTCCACCCTATCCTATTAACACTCCTCATAGTCTCATTGTTAACTATGAGCCAAAATTGCTAGTTTTATATTTTTACACGAATTGAACCAGTCTTTCTTTATAAGATTGTATGTTTGAGTTAGTGATAGACATAATTGTATTATCATTGATATTCACATGATCGTGGATTCTTTCCCTATGATAGATATCATGGATGAAATTTATCCTCCTCATGTTCTATGATATATTATCATTAGTTCTTCTATTAACAATATTCTTATGGCATCTTAACCATTTAGTGGTCCTACTTCCTCCCTTAATATAGAATGGAAGAAAGATGAATTATTTGATTGAGGACCCAAATAATACCATCCTAATCTCATATTTGTATATGTTTAGTTATAACTACTTGATCTATTTCCAATATAGTACCCTATTGCATGTGTTTTTATTGATGTCAACAGAGTGGTATTGTGGAAGGTTTTATGTGATGCAAACACAGTGGTGATTAGATATGTAAAAAATTTAAGAGTTTAAAGGAGCAGTCTAGAGGAGCATAGGAGTGATGATCAGAAAAATTAAGAGAAGGATATCGTGATGAATGTCATGGGCATGTTGTGCATAGGCTTACCATATCTTCTATTTTTCATGAATAGGTGAAAGTTCACAAGTTGAAGTGTATGTTGATATGTAGAAGTTGTGGTTTCTTGCTTTTGATGAAAAGAGTTGTAATTGTTGTCTATGCTAGTGTGAATGTTGTATTCTCTTCCCCTTGATGTAAAGCATTGATGAAAGTTTTTAAGGTTTGATGCAGTCAAAGGCACAAGAATTTGTATTGAAGTAGCTTGATAGATTGCTCCACATTTGAAGATATGGCTTATGGTTTGGAAGTTAGATAGAGACATGTGTGAATTTTCTATGTTCTCTATTTTGGAGCATAGAAGTTAATGTAGAATTTTCCAAAGCTAGCAAAGTGAAGACATTAGTACAGTGTTGCTTTTTTCAGAAAGGGTTAGAGGAATGCTCCATATTTCTTTTCATTTGAAGATGTGATCTTGTGGCATGGAGGATAAGTTCAAATTGTCTATATTTTTTCTCAATTAAAGTTTTAAAAATTGAGGTGTACTCCAATTCTAGTTCTCAATGTTCTATTTCAAGATTATGTATTCAAAGTTTGCAAGAGATGTTGGGTTTAGTGTTTGTTTGCTTGTGCTAGCATGAAGTAGCATGAAGTTGTGAAATGAGTGTATGAGAATGGGTTTTAAAGTCATATAATGTTTGTAAAGTGATTTGAATGATGTTATTTTATCTCTCTAATACTACTTTAGGTTTGGAGCTAATGTATAGAAGGTTAATTGTTTTTTAGGCCAACTTGATATGTTAAAATGATTATGCCAAGTGTTTGGAAGTGTGTTCCAATGTGGATATGTGTGCTAAGGTAGAATAGGTCCTAATTATCTCTTTTTTTGAACTACATTTGATTTCTACTCATGAAAGGTTTCTTGGGAGCCAACTTGTTATGGCCATTGCACATTTCATGTTGCATGTTTCATCTTGGTCAACAAAGGAGAAATATTTTGAAGCTTACAAAGGATATAAATAAAATTTCAAGTTTGGTTGCAAAATGTATGAGTGTGTGTAAGTATACAAGGAGTTATGTGTGAGTATATGTGTGTGCAAAAGTGTGATGAAGATAATAGAGATTGTTGAGTGGAGGTGTTGAAGATATTTTTCAGTGTGAAGGGTGTGGTTGCAGAGGTGATTGATCATAAAATTTTATTAAGTATTTTGTATAGGGGTTGTAGCCTCTTTCTATAGGTGTTGTAGTATGTAGGGATTTGTAGCTTCCTGTGATTGAAGCCATAAAAAACTATTTTCAGGGAGTTGTAGCTTCCTTTGGTTTGTAGCCCATTAAACTTGTTGTAAATCTTGTTTTATTTGTGAGGTTGTATTTGGATAGTAGTTCCAAGCAGCTTACTCACCATGGTTTATCCCTTCAAGATTTTTCCACGTAAATCTAGTGTTATAGTTGTGTGTTGGTGATTTGAATTGTATAGTTTGTTTCTTTATTTGTTAAGGAAATAGATACTGATTCAACCCCCTCTCAATTTATCAGTGTGTTCTAACAATTGGTATCAAATATGAGTTCCTTGTGAAGCCTAAAAAATGAACATAGATCTTGGAATAGAACACATGACTTAGAAAAATTCATCTTCTAAAGCACCAATATTTGATGGAAGAAACTATACCTTCTAGAGTGTAAGGATGAATGCCTATCTCACCTCGCTAGAGTACGGTGTTTGGAGAGTTGCAAAGGATGATTATACTAAATCTACTCATCCTATTACATATGTTAATGCAAAGAAGGCCCATGAAAAAAATGCTAAAGAAAAGAATGCTATCTTAAGTGGGTTAACAAATTCATAGTTTTTCAAGGTAGTGCAGTGCAAGATAGCCAAGGAGATATGGGATAAAATAAAAAATCTCTATGAAGGAAATGATAATGTAAAGCAAGAAAAATTATAATCTTATAGAACAATGTTTGAGAGTCTAAGGATGAAAGAAGAGGAAAAAAATTCTAGCTACTTGCTCTAGGTGGATGAAGCAGTCAATGGAATCAAAGGACTAAGTGAAGAAATAACTAACTTAGTAGTTGTAAAGAAATTCCTAAGAACTCTCCCTCACCGATTTGATTCAAAAGTTTCTACTATTGAAGAAGCCAAAGATCTTATGAAACTTACCATGGAAGAGTTGTTTAGGTCTCTCACTACCTATGAGGTGAGAAATGAAGTCCAAGTTACACACAAAAGTGAAGCTACTTTCAAAGTTGTGAAGAAAGAAGGAACATCTAGTTCACACAGTAAATTTGGAGAGAAAGAAGAAAACTTAGTTAGAAAGCTAAAGAAGGGATCAGGAAAGTATAAAGGTAAATTAACTTTCAAATGTTTTAAATGTGGAAGAGTTGGTCATTATGCTTCTAAATGTCCTTTTGGAGAAAATTAAAATAGCATCAATGGTTTCAAGAGGAACAACTTCAAAAGGAACCTTCTTTCCATAGAAGACTACAACTCTTCAAAAGAAGTAGATCAATACTCATCAGATGATGAAAAGGGAGAATCCATATTCATGGCCATGATGATTTATGATGGTATAAACAAGATTGTAGATGAAGAATGTGAAGCTAATTTTGAAGGTGAACTTATTTCTTCTCTTAAAGACTTGGAATGTGCAAGAAAAGATATCAAAGAAAAAAAATCCCTAATTGAAGCCATGGAAAATGAATTCACAAAACTTGAGAAAGAAATCCTTTTACTCAAAAAGGAATTGAGGAAGAAAAGTATAGAAATTCAGATAACTCTAAAGAAGCAGATCTCATTCCACTCAGGTCTCAAGGAAGACCTTTCCAAGCAAGGAGATTGTTCAAAAACATGTTCAATATTGCATCTTTTGGTTATTGTTTCATCTAAATAAGTATGGTCATAAGGCTATGGATTGCAAGTCTAAAATGAATAAAACTATTCAGTAAATGACAAGAACAATGTCGTGTGAAGCTAAGTTTCTTGATGTATATTGGAAATAAGCAGTCCATATTGTCGTCTTCATTATTAATAGAGGACAACTAAGAGTAAACAACACCAAGACTCCTTATGAGTTATGGTATGGAAGACCAACAACTGTCAAGTAATTTAGATTTTCTGAAAGGAAATGCTACATCAAAAGATATGAAGAAGGTTTGGGAAAATTAGACTCAATTTTTGATGAAGGAATCTTTCTTGGATACGTAACTAAGAGAAAAGTTACAAATTTTATAATAAAATACTAAGGAAGATAGTTGAAAGTGCAAGTGTTAGGGTTGATGAAGAATCACATCAAATCACATATGAGCAAGAAGACTATTGGTCAGATGAACTTGGCTGCATAGAAGAAGAAGAAGAAGAAATTAAAGAAAAATAAGAAACAAAAGAGAAGATCACCAAGACTCCTGCCAAGTATGTCCAGAAGAATCACTTAGAAGATCAGATAATTAGAGATAAGAATGAGGGATTTTAGACTAGAAGAAGATTTGCAAGAGAAAATGAATAGGTAAGCTTTTCCTTACTGTCAATAATGGAGCCTAAATTTTTTCTTGATGCTAGAAAGGATGAAGGATGGATACAAGCAATGGAAGAATAACTAAATTACATAGAAAAAAATTAGACTTAGGAATTGATACCAAGGCATAGAAACAAAAATGTGATAGGGACAAAATGGGTGTTCAGAAAGAAATTTAATGAAGTTGGAGGGGAGGTGAGAAACAAAGCAAGGCTGGTGTGAAAAGGTTACTCAAAAGCAGAAGGAATTGAATTTGAGGAGACATTTTCTCTGGTGGAAATAATGGAAGCAATCAAAATGTTTCTTTCATTTTTAGTTCACAAGAACTTCAAGGTATATCAAATGGATGTCAAATCTAATTTCTTGAATGGTGACTTAGAAGAAGTTTACATAGAGTATCTTGATGGATTTCATCTATCACAAGACCCAAACATGGTATGAAAACATAAGAAGTCATTACATGGTCTCAAACAAGCCCCTAAGGCTTGGTATGCAAGGTTTGACAAGTACTTACTCCAGCAAGGCTTCAAGAAAGGTATCATAGATAACAATCTTTACATCAAAATTGAGGATGAATAAATTCTAATAGTTGTTATATATGTTGATGATATAATCTTTGGTGGCAATGATGAAATATGGAAGAAGTTTTTAGAAAATATGACAAAGGAATTTGAAATTTTTATGATAGGTGAGTTATCATTCTTTCTTGGACCTCAAATTGCTCAATCAGATGATGGTATTTTTATCTTTCAAGCAAAGTATGTCAAGGATATATTGAAGAAGTTAGGTATGGAAGATTGCAAACTAGTGAGTACTCCTATGATAATAGGTGGTCATTTGAGCAAAGATGATGAGTCACCTCAGGATGATTAGATTTTATATTGGTCTATGATTGGGGACCTACTATACTTAACAACATCAAGGCTTGACATTATGCAAGTTGTCTACTTGGTTGCAAGGCTTCAAGTTGATTGAAGAGAAACTCATGTGAAGGAAGTCAAGAGGATTTTAAAATATTTTAAGAGCACTCTAGATTATAGATTGTGGTATCAAAAAGGTGATGAGGTATCAAAAAGGTGATGATTTTTCCCTAAGTGCATATATGATGCATATTGGGTCATTAGTGTTCATGATAGAAGAAGTACCAATGGTGGAGCTTTCTTTTTGGGAGATAGATTGGTCTCATGGTTTAGTAAGAAGCACAATTCAATGTCCTTATCAACAATAGAAGTAGAGTATATAGCTACAACATCCTTCTGCACTCAAGTGTTGTAGATGAAGCAAATATTGAAGGATATCAAGGTAATGTATGATGAGCCCATTCCTATTCTATGTGACAATACAATTGCCATCAATATTTCAAAGAATTTAGTGATGTATTATAGAACGAAGCACATATCTATCAAGTATCACTTTTCAAGAGAGAAGGTTGCAGATCAAGAGGTAAAATTGGAATATGTACCTATAAAGGATCAAGTTGTAGAAATCTTTACATAGACACTTTATAAGGATGTGCTTGAATATTTTAGATAGAAGTTAGGGGTTTTTTCCCATCCTTCTTCTAACTAGATGCATAGATGGTGCATCTATCCAGGGGGAGTAGTTCAAGGAATATCCTTATCCCTAGATTTATGGGGGCTATCTCTTAGGGGGAGATGGTAGAAAGAGACTAAGAAGGATGATAAGGTTAGTGCAAATAGGGGGATCTTGTATGTTGTTACAATAATAGAGGAAGACCACTAGCCCTTTACCCTTATTGTCAAAGGGGTAGAAATTGTATATCAAGTTAGTGTTGCCATCAATACCAAAGGGGAAGATTGTTGCATGTGTTGTCATTGATGTCAATAGAGTGGTATTGTGGAAGATACAAATAGAGTGGTGATCAAAGATGTCAAAAAGAGTAAGATTTCAAAGGAGCAGTGTAGAGAAGCAACAGAGTGATGATTAGAAGAATTGTAAGTGTTAGTGATCCAAATTTGCACCCTAATACCAAGATGTGAATGAACTTAGCAGGTTTGGATGTAACATGGGATTGCTTTCAGGTTGTGGGTGTCTTATTTGAAAGCAGACCTCCGGATTATGGGTTGGATTCGCCTTTTGATGTCACCTAACTACTAATTTCTAGGATAAAGGGTAAGGATTGCATGAAAATGAACCTAATACTAAAAATACCTAAGGTGATGCACCAAAACAACTTAGACCTATTAACAGCTTATGACATTCAAATTAATATCATAAAGCTAGACTCACACAACTCACTTTCCAATGAAGTTTACATAAATAATTCATAAGGAGGTCTATAAATAGTGCTTTTAAAAGGAAAACAGGGGTTTCACAATTAACAACACAACTTATAACCTGTAAACATACATTTTCTGCTAAATAGATGCATAAACATGAGACAAGCTTGCAAGGAAAAGATAGATTTTCACAAGACAAACTAATCAATCATTAACAACATAAATGAGAAACATAAAGTGAGAAGGTAAAAATGCTCTACTTTATTAATTCAAAGTGCTTACTATATAATAGGCCCATCTGAGTAACAATACTACTCCATGAAAAATAGCTCCAAGAAACAAAGCTATCCTGCTACTAGAAAGAAATAACTAACTCCAAAATGTTCAAAATGAGAATACTTAAGCCAAAACCCACCAAAAACCCCTCACACATGTCTATCTAGAAGGTTTTGGTCAGATGCAACATAAAAGGCCAAAAAGAACCTTCTAGAAACCCTCCAAACTGTCCCCCACATGAAGAAAAGTTAATAGTCACACTAAAAATGTGACAAAAATGCCTCCAAACAGCCCCCTTTCCTCTAAAGTTAGTCAAAACAACCTCTCACACACCCCTCATGTCTGCAAGTCATCATTGGTCCTCACACAAGTATTGACCCACACTCTCCTCATGCAATATGTGTGTTTGAAAAACACTAGACTCCAAAAGGCACTAAAGATAATAACCTTGATTAAGTGATTCATAAAACATCACTTAATCAAGTCATTTTACATGTCAAGCACAAAATAAGGGGCCCCACCATCAATATGTATTACATTTCATTTGCAAATGAAAATGTCAAAGTGATTATCAAAATCACTTAAATGATATTTCAATGTTTTTGAAACAAAAGCAAAAGCAATGATGAAATGCAAAAAATGCTTTTAAAAGCATTAATAAGGTCAAATAAGGCACATGGTTATTTCACCTCTTCTTCACTTTGCATCGTAAGGCTATATGTGGTCAACACCCTGATTTGCAAAGGCATCATAAAGCTCAAAAACACTTGGCCAATATGGCCAACCTCCATATTTCTTGGAAAGCATATTCCAAGTCACATGATACATGGTAAAAAAACAAGGCATCACATGTGTAACTTGGCACACTCCATATGTTGTATTGTTTGAGGACTTGGAAAAGTTTGAAACAAGGGGAAAAGCTTAAGGCATAAAATGCCTAAGTGAATAACACAAGTTTCAGCCCCCATTGGTATTAACACATGCTTTCATTTTTAAAAACATGGGAAGAAAATCCCATCGCCAATGAATAGGGTCAAACCCTAATCATCAAAACACCAAAACAATTGAAAAATCCAATCATTTTGTCATTGAACATTCCTGAGAACATGATGTTGCCACTGTGGGTTTGAGAAAACACGGAAAAATGGAGATTTGTCACAGATTTTGTTGTGATTTCATGAGGGAAACATTTTGACAATAGGTAAATGTTCGTTCTGTTGCACAAAATCTGCATTTTTACACCATTTGGAGGCCATTTCAGAACCTACAGGGCGCGGCCATGGACATATTTCTGACCATATGTATCATTTTGTTCTTTCTGTTGTTGTTTCACTTTGTTCACAACCGCCATTGTTTTCTTCTGAAGCTCAAATGGAGGCCATTTAAAATTCTTTTAAATTGAAGGAAAGAAAAACAAAAGCTCTGGTAAGCTTTTAGCAACTCCATCTTGTAGATTTCTAAGCAAAAAACCCATATTTTGTGTTTCCAACTTGAGAATAAAGCATGAAATGCTTGTTTCCTTTATGCATTTGTTAATGAGGACACGCCATTATCATTTACATGTTGCTTTCATGAAGAAAAAAGCTTCTTGGCCACGGCCATGGACAAAAATTAGTGTTTTTTTTTTTATGTAACTTTGCTTCACTTGAAAACCCCAAATTGTCTTTTCAATTTTCCTTTGTACTAGCAAATTTCTAAACAACCTAGATGGGTTTTTGATATGTAGAAGAAAAAAGATGGCTTGTGAGCTCGACCTCCATTTTTTAAAATGGGTTTCCTCTGTATTTCACAATTTTTGTTCCTTTTGAAATCTAATTGCAAAACCCCTAAGTGGGTTTTTTGTAGCACATGTATTTCTAAATCTACAATTTTTTTCAAAAGAACCCAAGTGGGTTCTTGGTTTCTTGAAGAAACTAGGATTTATTGTAGAAATGCAATTGGGTTTTGTAAATACACTCCTTTTCCCTTCAATTTATAGCAATGTTGTTTCACATTTTAAAACCCTAGGTGGGTTTTCCATATTTTGTAGAAAAAGAGATCTACTTGGCCACAACCTATCATAATGCATAAAATGGGCTTCCATTTGTTATTTATGTTCATTTTGTGCAATAAAGACCTTTTCAGTCCCTTTTATAATGAAATACCCTCCAAAATCAAATGAGAAAACACCCTCCTTAAGTAGCTCTTTACAAGTTAGACCGCTCAAGTAGCAAAGATTAGACTTCACCATGATAGGAATTCAGCCAATTAACACTCTTTTATGTTCCTCACTAATAACTTTCACATTCTTTGCATCTTTCATTAGTGAACTTGAAATACCCTTTGTATTGTTGTCTGCTTTCTTCCCCTCCTGGATGTAAAATTTTGTTGAAATTTCTAGATAGATAGGGGATGAATATGCCATGTTCCACAAACGAGCCTCAGCAGGTTTTAGCAGCAATTTATTTCCTTCCTTGCTGCAATAGGAAGGTTCCTCCATAGTGACCTTACCAAAAGAAATTGATGCCCGATACCATAACCCATCCTGTCTCCCTTTTGTATAATCAGGTTCTACATCAAATTTTCTGAAATCATCAAACACTTTCTGCAACCCATGACTCATGAAATGATTGAATGAATTTATCTGATGGCTAACTAGTCCCCCCTCATCAAAAAAAAACCTTGGAAGCATCCCTACAGAAGGCACTTAATTCTTTATTAGACAATGAATTTTCAAATTCATTGGGTATACTTTTCCCATCTTCACTTTCTTTTGTTTCTTCTTCAAGTGTTACTACATCTTTGTTGCTTCCTAGTTCTACTTTCTTAGGAATATCTATACCCATGTTCCTACCAGAGTCCTCTATTTCTTTGAGAATGTCTCCCAAATCCCAATTGTCTGGATGACTATCTGCATTCTTCACCATGTACAACACACTCTCCTCAATTGCATGGGCCTCTATTATGCTTGTTGTGTCCATCTCTAATATCATTGTTGTTATCAAAAGGTAGATTATGATATTGCTCCTTTACTTCAAAGCTTTCCCTTCAATATTTAATGATTGTCCAGAGTTGTCATGATTGCCTCCTAAAAACTTTTAATGCCTTTGTAATTCACTATATAGGATGAAGGGATGCATTTTGTACTTTTTAACTGCTTTCATGCCACTGTTAGTTATTTAGAGCCTTGAAGGCCCATTGCTCATTGTCAAATCACTATTGTAGCAACATTGTCCTTGGGACTTTTATGCAATCTGTCTTTTATAGGAACTTGTGATACATGCCTCGCTATGACTGTTATATTTTGAATATAAAGGACTATTTTCATGTTCATTGAATATGGTTGTCTATGCATCATAACACGTGTACTTATGACTATCTTCATGACTGTAACTGTTCTAGGTTTGCATGCATTGAAACAACTTTTGAAAGGTACCCTTACATGTCAACTATGCATTGTGTCACCATTGTTTACTATCATTGTCAATGACAATGACCTTACTCATTGCACTTATTTTCACCAATGCACCTATGAATAAATATTAACAATTCCATTTTCCTCCAATGATAAGCATTCTCTGGTTTATTCTTTTTGTTTCCTGTAGCTTTTGCAAAGGTGTTGTCCTATTCACTTGTATCATGACCTTGGCCTCAAAGGGGTCACCTTGTGTTGTTTCATGATTGACTCAACCATTTCTTGTGATTGTATTGATTTGAAGCTTAGTGGTTGTTCCTCATGATCATAACTCCACATTGTGTTCTCCATTGTTGTTTCCATCATTTCATTGTTTCAAAAAAATAGATTGTGTAGCCAATGGTGACAATATCTCATGTCCATTAAAATTCACACTTTGTAAGTTGTGAAACTTGACTGCTTCTCCATTTCCATCAATAAAGTTATTGTCAACTACATATCACTTGTGGAGGTAATCCTTGGATCTGAGCAACTTCAAGAAAATGTAGATGAAAGTTGATCATTATGTGACACCGAACATGGCAGTTGAAAAGTTTTACTACCCTTCCTTTCCTTTTTTCATTTGTAATGTAACTCTTGTGACCACTCCTTGTTTGCCTTCAGTAAAGTCAAATACATTGTCTTTGTTGTTGTCATGCATGACATGAGAATACATGTTGTTGTCCCAACCTTCATGGCTTCCATAATAATGCTTGCTGGTGGCATGAATCTGCTATCTAATCTCCACAACATTTGTTTCCTTTTCAATCATGTGTAACACATAAATGTCTCCCCACTTTGATCCTAGTGGGCAGACACATGTCCCCTATGTCGGTGACCTAAAAGCTCACCGTCCTATGTGATGTGTGCCTATCCAATAGGGTCAAGGTGAGATGGACCATGACAATACTCTGGATTGCTCTCTCATTATTTAAGAGATGCATAATTGAACTTGATGCATCTTTTGAATCTGATACTGAAATTTGATCAACTGGTGTGATTCCATATTGATTTAATGCATTAATAATAGGTAAATATTTGATCAAGTTGCTCAATTTCCTTTTTCTTTCAAAGCATGTTGAGCTCTACCCTCGTGGGAGCCACATTTACCCCACAAGTTGCATTTAACTAAATCAAAACAGTAACCAGACTTGTCCTAAATCTGTACATGAAGCAAACAAGTTAGAAAAATAGATTCATATTTTGGATGTGTTTGATGACTTCGTTGTTTTCCAAGACATCCAAGGTTTGCATGCTTATTTAATGCACTTATGGATCAGTTTATACATGCATAGGTAGGTGTGTATGTAAGGATTGGGATCTTTCATTGCTTAGAGCATTGCTCTAATATCATTGTTTTTTCAGATGCAAGAGCTAGGAGCACTACAGAGCTGGGGAGGACACAAGCAGCTTGGGGCAGCAACAGTAGGGCAAGAGGGAAACTTCTCAACCAGTCATTCTCAGGAAATGATTGGTCTCCATTCTTATATGCACATTGTTTTTACTTATTCATGTATAAATTGTTTCTTTATTTCCATTGAATAAGTAAAGTTAGTCCCTTGGCTTGTGAGGGACATGTACACTTCATGATTATCAATAAAATATTACATTTGTATGCATACGATTCTCTTTTCTCATTTTTTGTAATTGCAACATTGGAATGAAAAAATGTAATTTGTTTCATTTGACAATCTTTTTCCTTGCATATTAAACCTAGTAGACTTAT
Organism: Sequoia sempervirens; assembly: GCA_007258455.2. Taxonomy (NCBI): domain Eukaryota; kingdom Viridiplantae; phylum Streptophyta; class Pinopsida; order Cupressales; family Cupressaceae; genus Sequoia; species Sequoia sempervirens. The sequence continues at coordinate 209,040,220 of VDFB02075321.1, read as the reverse complement.
GGTTTATCTTTTGAATGTTTAAACGAACAACACAAAAGAATAAACACTAAACCTGATTTCAGCTGAAAGCTAAAAATCAGGTAACAATAAGTACATGGTGATGAATGTCATGATCATGTTGCACATAGGTGTACCATATCTTCTATTGGTCATGAATAGGTGAAAGCTGGCAAGTTGAAGTGTATGTTGATATGTAGAAGTTGTGGTTTCTTTCTTTTGATGAAATGAGTTGTAATTGTTTTCTATGGTAGTGTGAATGTTGTATTATCTATCCCTTGATGTAAAGCATTGATGAAAGAAATTATGTAAGGTTTCATGCAATCAAAGGCAAAGGAAGTTGTAGTGAAGTAGCTCAAGAGAATGCTCTACATTTCTCTGCATTTGAGGATATGGCCTTGCGGTTTGGAAGTTAGATAGAGATAGGTGTGAATTTTGTATGTTACTAATTTCAAAGCATTGAAGTTAACATAGAAGATTCTAGAGATAGCAGAGTAAAGAAAATAGTACAATTTTGTTTCTATCAGAAAGGTTCAGAGGAATGCTTCACATTTCTCCACATTTGAAGATGTGATCTTGCGATGTGGAGGATAAGTTAAATTTTTTTGTATGTTCTCTCAATTCAAGTTTCAGGTGTTGAGTTGTATGACAAGTCTGGTTCTCAATATTTTATTTCAAGACTGTGTATTTAGAGTTTGATAGAGATGTTGGGTTCAATGTCTTTTTTCTTGCAACAACATGAAGTAGCATGAAGTTGTGAAAGGATTGTATGAGAAATTTTTTTCAAGTCATATCATGTTTGTAAAGTGATCCACATGATGTTATTTGATCTCTCTAATACTACTTTAGGTGTGGAGCTAATGTATAGAAGGTTAAGTGTTTGTTGGGCCAACTTGGTATGTTAAGATGATTGCGCTAGGTGTTTGGAAGTGTGCTCCAATGTGTGGATGTGTGCTAAGGTAAAATAGGTCTTGATTATATCTTAGTTTGAGCTTCATTTAATTTCTACTCATAGAATATGTCTTGGGATCCAACTTGTTGTGGCCATTTCACATTTCAAGCTGCATGTTTTTATCTTGGTTGACAAAGGAGAAATTTTTTGAAGCTTACAAAGGATATAAATAAAAGATCAAATTTGTTGCAAAATTTATGAGTGTGTGTGAGTATGCAAGGAGGTATGTGTGATTATATGTGTGTGTGTAGAAGTGTGATGAAGATAACATAGATTGTTGAGTGGACGTGGAAGATATGTGTTAGTGTGAAGGGTGGTGTTGTTGCGAAGGTGATTGATCAATAAGTTTTGTCAAGTTTTTTGTACAGGGGTTGTAGCCTCTTTCTATAAGTATTGTAGTATGTAGGGAGTTGTAGCTTCCTTTGGTTGAAGCCATAAAATCTATTTTCAGGGAGTTGTAGCTTCCTTTGGGTTTAGCCCATAAAACTTGTTATAAATCTTGTTTTATTTGTGAGGCTAGATTTGGACAGTAGTTCCAAGCACCTTGCTCACCGTGGTTTTTCCCTTCTATGGTTTTCCATGTAAATCTAGTGCTATGGTTGTGTGTTGGTGTTTTGAATTGCATAGTTTGATTCTTTATCTGTTAAGGCAGTATAAATTTTTGGTTGGTAAAGTTGAATTGGATTAATTTGTGGTATATACCGATTCACCCCCCTCTCAGTATATCAATTTGTTCTAATAGACCCATGCTACTATTGTAGGCACATCGATATAGGATAAATGACATTTTTTCACCTTCTTCAATGTATCTATCTTTTATCTAATTTAAATTTTATTTTATTTCTTAAAAAATTTGGGATAATGCAAATCACAAAGATATTTATTTCTCTTCTATGTTGACTCATTTTAAAAAAAAATCTTATTGATTTCTATATGTTATTCCTTATTTGTATCATGGTTCTACATGCTTTGGGAGTGATAGTAATTTATTCTCTATCCAATGATTATCATCTTTAAACAAATATACAAAATATAAGCTTGTAGATCCCTTTGTGTCCAATTTGTGCAATATTTATTATTTTCATGTGACATATTTATTCTTTCAATGTCATTCCATAAGAATAGTTTTTGGAGTTTCATGCTTGTAATTTATTTATTTTTCCTCTCCCATGGGGAATTTATTTCTCTTTCGTGACTTTAGGAACATATATATTCATATATACTTCTTAAATATTTTATCCTTTGTTCCCTCTTGTACCTTAAAATTAATTACATACTCTTTGTCTACAAAATTATTTTAAGGGGGTGATTCTTTGTACGTTCATATGTGCATCTACCTTCTCTTGGCCTCTTTTGTGTAAAACTATTCTTTTGTTGCAATAAACTTACCTTTTCTTAATTTCTAGAAAATTTAAAAGTTGTAACTACCCAAATTATAATGCAACATGTGGATGCCCATGCAATGTGCTATCATTTCATGATAGATTATTATATTAGGGTTATTTTTGAGAAATTTTTCACCATGCTAAATGTCTAGGTCTTTGAGAATAGTTTTGAATAAAATATGAATGATTCCTTAAGACTTTGGACCCTCTTATTTTTCCTCCCATCTCTTATTTTAATGGAATCAATCAAGCAATGAATCAACCTCAAATATTCTTACACTCTTTGGCCCACATACAATAATCTATTAAATTTTGACATCAAATTTTTTATGTGGACTAGTAACGCTTACTATAATTCTTTGAAGGTTCTTGAAGCAATCTAAATCCATCTAGGTTTTTCTTGGCTTATCTACACTTTTTAAGGTGATAGTGCTCTAGCCTTCTCTTTGACTTCTTTTTATTGTTACGAAATCTATTATAGTGTCCTTGGAATTATTGGGTTTTCACATCCTCTTGTCTACTCACACACATAAACTAGTTTATGTATTTTTGCAGACTTAGCAGTAATATTCATAACTTCTTGTCACTTATTTTTTGTTTCTAAACATACATACACTAAGAACACATATTTCCTTATCAAATTTTTATATTATTTGCAGGTTAAGAAACCAAAATATGGGGCTTGATGACTTTTGACAAGCTCCCAAGTAGTCAAAACCATTTCCCCCCCACCTCAACTGCAAGAATTTGGAAAATATTAAATCACATAGAGGTTTTGTTATATTTTTCCTTCTCTTGTCATTTCTATTTTCTTCTCAAAATACATATATTGGATTACATTTCTTCATTTCTATATCATCTAGTATCACTAAGATTTCCAATATATTATCCGTCTTCTTTGTTGTGTAGATGGGTTTATGATTTGAGAGAAAATTGTATTTTTATCATTATTCTAAGCTAAAAAAACTCATACAAATGATCATATGTTGCATAGGCATCCTTCACAAACTTCCAAACTTTGGCTCTAAGTTCCTTTATATTTTTCATTTATAGTTATGAATTTATTTCTTAATTATGTGTTTCAAATTTATATAGATCAATAGTTTCTCATTTAGAATTTATTATTTAGCTTAGAAAATATCACTTTTTGCAATTTTAAAATATTTAAGAATTTGCTAATTTGAATTTATTCTTTTTATTAAAAATTAATTAAAAAAAAAAAACTAATCATATCCTATTATGATATCTTAAAAATTTCAACTAAAAAACTTTATTATATAAATTGTTCAACATCATGTTGATTTATCTATCTAATAATACATACTTTTATTTATTATAAACCAATGTAATCTTCAAAGATTACTTCCTAAATTCAAAATTTTAAATAGCATAATATAATGAGAAATTATCTAATAAATCTCAAACCACTATTTAACTTTTCTAATGTGGACATCACCTTATACATAAGCTCAAATATAAGCTAGGCAAGGAGGCCCCATTTACCCTACTTTACTCCACATTATATAATGGGATTTCAATTCACATTATCATGACTCTTTTTTGAGATAATCTTATTAAATTGAATGTTTATCCAATACATTGAATAAAAGTTTGAGAACCATGTCCATCGAAAGTTATAGCATGGAATAATACTTGTGTGGCACAACACTTTATTGAGAAAAGGATATGCACCTCAAAAGTTGATATCATATTTTAATTAAACAAATCTTAAAATTCAAAGGTTATGGAAGTTTTAAAATATTTTAAAAATATTAAATTAAGATTCTATATATATTTAAAATTCTAAGGTAATGAAATTTTAAAATATTTAACAAATATTTAATAAATATTATATATATTTGATTGACATATCAAGAAAATTAAATGGATTTTATCATTCATTTTTATAAGTGGATAATTTATTACAATTTTTTCAATATAATTATATTATTTTTATTTTAAAATAATATAATGATGTTATGTCAAATTAAAAGATATATAAATTCATAAGATGATATGATGTTTTCAATTTTTAAATTTGCATTTGAATTATGAATTAAAATTATATATTTATAAACTTATGTGACATCTTATGAAATATGAATACTTAATGGTTTTACACAAAAGTCAATTGATTCGTGGTCATCTCTTTTTAAATTTGTGCAAATGGAAGAACATTGGTTAGAGTTTGATTACAATCCATCTAGCATTTCCATACAAGACGTGACTCTCTTTTGAATTATGAGTGTTAAAAAATTATAAATTTGTTAAAATAAATATAAGATATTGATGCATAAAATATTTTATTAGTGAGAAAATGTATTTTTCCAAATCAAAAAGAAATTGTACTACACAAATATATTTAAATCTAATGTTATCAATTCTTACATACCTATATTATTTTATAATATTATTAATAAAATCATTATAAAACATATAGCTAATCCTTTGGGACCATTTCTTTAAAAACCAATTACCTATAGAATAAAGTGGTGTATACCATGCCATCATAATTTGACCAAATAGGAACAATAAGTAAAAAGTAGATTATTAGATCTTAAAAGTTTACAAAAGAATAGTTACTCATCAAATCAAATATAAAAAAGTCATATGAGACACCCTAATTATCATATTTAAAAATGATGCTTTGAAATTGATATTATTTTGTTTTTGATGGGTAGTGCATTATAGAAGTTATAAAAAATATTTCTTCAAAATGATAGCCATCCAATTTATTTTAATCAACTCACAATATCACCAAAGGGGACATTTTCTTTTTTATTTATTAATAAAAATGAAGGTTATGTCATTTTATTGATCATTTCAAATAGACTAATGATATATACATGAGATTGATAACTAACTAGCATATGTATATATTCTTTATAAATTCATATTTGACTATTAATACTTCTGATAATAGATTTTATTAATAATTTAATATTTTAAACTATCATTAGATATGAAAAATCTTTAATACACTATCATTTTATTTACAAATCTTAATGTTACAAATTTCTTCAAGTAAATATACATTTCTCATTTCAATTATAATTGTTTGCACCATATTTACAAGGAGAGTTAATGGAAGCTATTTTATTTATAACCTATTCATGATAATTGATTCATTTGAACAACATATACATTGAAAATATTTACCATCTCATAACAAAATTTCTATAAGGAACCCTTAAAGGGAATTATCATAAATTTGTGCTCAACTAAGAACCAAAAGGTCAAGATGAAGAATGGAATCTCAATGGAAAGAAGAAGTCCATAGAAATACTCCAAATATGTACAAAAATATGACAAAATTTCCACCATGCTAATAGAAAGCTCACCTCCCAGCCATAATCTAACTCACAACCCACCCCTCAAGCTAGAAGGTACCTTGATAACCTAGGTTATATTCTCACACCACATAATGAAACATAGAGCATCATTTTCATTTTACACAAGCCATCACAATACAAATCTCATAAAACCAAGGGAAAATCCAAAATATTAGAATCTTTTTTAAGATTCAATATAGGGAGAGATGAGGAGACAACCTCTCTCCCATCACAACCCAATTCCAACATTACCCAAAATACATCAATATAGAATACAACACAAAAATACAATTACCATCAAAACTTATAATATGTTCATCTATTTAACTTTTCAACAAAAACTACATCAAAAATATAAAACTGACCTCACAAACCTCCAATAAAATTTTGGTGAAGGCATTTTATGAAGACCAAGAGTAAACTTCCTCCTATAATCCTCTCTATAACAAGCTCCTACATTCCTCTATAACCCTATCTCCCATTACTCATTAAAGAACTCTTTAATTTTCAAGATTCATCTCTTCTCTCCAAAATAAAATAATAAATAGAAAGATATGTGGGTGGTATTGGTACCCTTGTAAAGTAACTTTATGGATAAAATATATATTTTTTATTTTCAAAACTTATGTTGTTCACCTTGTGGAAGAAATTGTCTAATACATAATTCTTGTTTATGGTTTTGATTTTTTCACGAATATAATAGTTAAGTCTTGATTATATAAATTAGGATATTAGTGTTACATCCTTGAACCTTAGTCACATTAGGTATTTAATCCTAACATGTTAACATAAATAATCAATACTTAATTATTACATTGGTGAAAAGATCAAAACCATAAGCAAGTATGTATTAGAAAATTTCTTCCACAAGATGAAAAACATAAGTTTTGAAAATAAAAAAATATTTTATCCATTAAAATTACTTTACAAGGGTACCAATACCACCCACATGTATTTATATTTATTATTATTTTCTTGTGAATTTGAAAAGAAATTTTGACTCATTTTTCTATCTTTACTTGAAAATTGGAGAGAAGAAATGAATCTTGGAAATTATTGAGTTCATGATTGAGTAGTGGGAGAGAGAATGGAGGAGCTTGATATGGACAAGATTATATGGGGAATTTGGCTCTTAGTATTCATGAAAAACCTTCACCAAATTTTTTTGGGAGATTGTGAGATAGGATTTCATATTTTTTTGTTGAAAAATTGAATAGATGAATGTATTATGAGCTTTTTGGGTAATTGTGTTTGTGTGGTGTTTTATAAATTGATTTTTTTTGGGTAATATTTAAATTGGATTGTGATGGGAGAGAGGTTGTCTCCTCATATCTCCCTATATTGAATCTTAGATAATATTTTTATTATAAATTTACCATTGATTTTATGTTATAACCCACTTTTTAGACTCTATTATTTATAATGAATAATTAATTTTTACTTTGATAGATTTAATTTGATAAATAGTATGGAAAATATTTAAGATATTTGAAATAATTAAATTCAATTAGATTATAATATTATATTGATATTTTTTTTGCAAAACAATCTTTTATTGAAAGCCGCTCAAGCTTATGATTTATGGAGAGGCTAGGGGTACATTGGAGGGTTGTTTCCCTACCACTTCATCCTACATAGGCACACATATATTTCAATAAATGATGCAATTAAGAACACCATGAAAATGCATAGCTTAAGGTTTATGAATCTAGCCCTTGTGAGGTATGTTGGAGAAATTGGAGAAGACGTGTCTAAAAGGATAAAAGTAAGGGTTAATGCTATCTTGGTATTGCTGACACATGACCAAAATCCTTTGTTACCAACAGTTACAGTGGAGTGAGATAGTTCTAGGGATCCCTAAGGCATGACCATGTTGTTATATGTAAGAACCCTTGGTTCTACGAGCTGTAAACTCTGACTATGGAAATTGTCTGCTGGAATTTGTTTTGTTTCATTTTATGTTTTTTTTTGTGTTTTTTTGTAGTATATATGCTTTTTTTGTATTTTTGAAACATAATGCCAAGTGGGAAAGAAAATACTAGAAAATAACCAAACACTGAAAGAAATATTGTGGCAAGATATCTTTATTATTTATTGAATATTCTCTTCAAAGCTTTTACATAGATAAGCATACCCAAAAAAGAAGACAACTGATAATATCAAAATCTGAATTGTTGCCAGTAGAATGTATGGTTGGTGAAGAGTTCGACCTGCTGCCAATAAGAACTTCTCCACCTCAAAAACTCTATCAAACCCTTTTCTCAATGTGGCTGCCCATGATGAAGTTAGTTTGACACAAAGAGGCTAGGAATTTCTAGTTGAAGTTAACATTCCTAGGGTTGTGGTATTGGTATGACTGGTACTACAGAAGGTACGACCTCTTGAAATGAGTGCAATGATTATAAATGAAGCCTCTATGATATTCACCACCAACAATGAAAGATAAGCCTGAAAACCCCTAATAAATGTGTCCAATCTACACAAACTTGACTCCTGGATGAAGCCAATAGTAAAGCAACTTCAGCTAATAGTTTCATAGCCTCAGAATGTCGATACACTAAAGGAGCTATGCTCTCCAATGCCGATACGCTTAGGATAAAGCAGAAACCCTCATCCCTGTTCTCCAAACACCAAAGAGTCCATGAATTAAGTTTTTCAAATGCCCAAGTGATGAGTTTGATTTTCTCTTGGCAGCTTATATACTCCTCTCAAAGAGGTTGACCCCCTTTTTCCTTTTTAATTATTTTAAAATGTTATAAGGGTGCACTTTAAAGATATTAAAATATGAACTTTATAATTGGCACCCAAATGATTAATTGAAATGACCCTTTTTAATGACAAATGACCCCCTCAAGTCATAAAGTGCAAATATAACATTATATTATAACATTAAAATATTAATTATTATTAAAGTGACCTTTAATAATAATTAAACATCATAACATAGGAAAAACACCTAATTTCTCCAAACCAACTAAATATCGGGATCGACACTGACAATATATCTCAATCAGGTGTCCTGCTATAAATAGTAATCTTGCCAGAATGACTTACTATAAATAGTAAGTATGAGAAATTGAGCTCGAAATTCTCTGCAAAGGCAAAACCTGAACCTCTTTGAACTATGGGGAAGAATAAACCATCAAATGACCAAGTTTCTACCACAAGGACCCTCTATCCAATCCCATTAGCCTATGAGGGTCAACTGATATGATAATCCCACTGAAATATTGAAGTCTAGCTAGAAGGGGACATTACAGTCCACCCTCCCTGAAATTGCTTGTCCCCAAGCAATCTCAACTCTGGATACTGTAGAATCTCCTCACTCTCCCAATTAGCATCCTCAACCGGAAAATCCTTCCATTTAATCAAATACTCCATGATGACTCATCTTTGCAATTGTCTCTCTCTGATATCCAAAATGGCCTCAGGCACTAGAATTAATTTCCCCTCATCATTCAGGGGTGGTAAAGCTATGGAAGGAACAACATGATGTACTAACTCCTTCTTGAGGCATGACACATGAAATACATTATCTACCCTACTATCTACTAGTAACTCCAACTCATAAGCCATCTCACCTACCCACCCGATGATCCTGAAAGGGCCATAGTATCGTGGGTTGAATTTCTCTACACCACTCTTCTTAAGAGTGGATTGATGATAGAGCTACAACATCAAATACACCATATCCCCCACCTCAAAAGAATGCTCAACTCTCTTCTGATTCGCATACTGCTTTTGCCGATTTTGTGCCTTCTAAATATTCTCACGAAGATCCCTCATAATATCCTGGCTTTCCTATAAAATATCCCCAGTGCTAGGCACTCTACTATCACTTAGCAATAAGTCAAGAAAGCTAGGTGCCTCCTAACCATAAAAGGCCATAAATGGTGTCATCTGAATCGATAAATGGTAAGTGGTGTTATAGTAGTACTCACAGAGATGAATCCACTTTACCCAAGCCTTTTGTTTCCTTGCAATATAATTCTTGAGATATCCCTCCACTCATTTATTAACAATCTTTGTATGACCATCTATTTGGGGGTGGTAGTTGGTGCTCGAAGTAAGCTCGGTCCCACACAATCTGAATAGCTCCTACTAGAAATTTCTCAAGAACTGATTATCCCTATAATTGACAATGCTCCAAGGTAACCCATGCAATATGAATATCTCACAAAAGAATAACTCTGCTACCTATGCAGTTGAAAATGTAGTTGTAATCAGAAAGAAGTAAGCATACTTTGTGAGGCGATCAACAACTACATAGATACAGTCTCTACCCTTGGCTTTCGACAAGCCCATAATAAAATCCATAAATAAGCATTCCCACTTCTTGTCAAGAATTGGAAGTGGCTGAAGTAACCCCATAGGATAAGTATGATCTTGTTTATTCTATTGAAAAATAGGGCACTCTCTGACATACCGAAGAACATCTGACTTGAGCCCTTTCCAAGTGAAGCGCTCTTGAATCTATCTATAAGTTTTGAAATACCCAGTATTTCCTACCATGGGCATATCATGAAAGGTCCTCAGAACTATTTTCTTCATCTCTGGTCATGGGGTAAAAAAGATCCTCCCTTTGTAAATGATAAGATCGTTTACAACTGCATATTTGTTGTCTTACACTAAACCCTCAACTATGCCAGAAGTCCAAGAGTCTTTGACATACTCTACTGAAATCAAATGTCTCCAATCCTTTGAAATCTCAACCATGGAGCTCAAATGTGGTCGGCGAGAGAAAGCATCAAAAAAAATATTATGGGTCCCTTTGACATAAGCAATGTCAAAGTCATATGACTGCAATTTACTCACCCACTTCTGTTGACTATCATTGAGATCTCGCTGCCCTAGGAAACGTCTCAGGTTGTTATGATCTATTTTAACACAAAATTTCCTACCCATAAGGTATTGCTTGAATTTGGCCAATGCATGCATGATGGCCAACATATCCTTGTCATATATACTGTAGCTCCTCTCTGGTCCTCTGAGCTTCTAGCTCTTGAAATCTATCGGGTGCTTGCCCTGCATAAGGCAATCCCTACACCTAAGGTATCACACTAAAGCTCGAAGGGTCTAGTAGAATTTGGTAGTGCAAGGACTGGGCAAGAAGTCATCAATTGCTTAAACTTCTCAAAACACTCTTGTGCCTCAGGAGTCCAAATAAATGCCCCCTTCTTTGTCAAATCAATAAGTGGTGTTGCATGTCGTGAGTTTCCATTGAAAAATCTACAGTAGAAGCCACACAAACCCAAAAATACTCTAAGTTGAGTAAGATTCTCAGGAGTAGGCTACTCAATAATAGCTCTGACCTTGTCAGGATCCATACGCACACCCTCTACACTGATGATATGGCCTAAGTACAACAACTCTGTCATGCCCAAATCAAATTTGGATTCCTTAGCATACAAGGACTCCCTATCAAGAATACCCAACACTGTATCCAGATGGGAAATATTCTCCTCCCAAGTTTTGTTGTACACCAAGATGTCATCAAAGAAGACTAAGACAAACCTCCTCAGTTGTGACTGAAAGACCCTATTCATGGTGGACTAAAATGTCACAGGGGCATTGGTTAACCCAAATGGCATAACCACAAAATCAAAGTGTCCACAATGACATTTGAATGTCGTCTTCTTAATGTCCTACTCTCTAACCCTGATATGGTGATAACTCGATCTCAAATCTATTTTTGAAAAGTAGCAAGCACCGTGGAGCTCGTCAATCCAAGGGATGGGGCTATTCTTAATTGTCCTCTTATTCAAGACCCTATAGTCAATGCACATCCAAAGGGTACCATCCTTTTTCTTCACAAAAACTACCGATGAAGCAAAAGGGGACTTGCTAGGTCTAATGTGCCCCATAGCAAGTGGCTCCTTAATTTTTTTTCTCAATCTCATCTTTTAGCCACTTGGGGTGCCTATAGGGAGTGATTATTATGGGTTTGGCACCCTCCTCTAATTCTATTATGTGCTCAATACCTCCGTCTGGAGGTCTACCAGGTGGAATATCACTTAATACCTTCATGTGCTTAATCCTCAACTCCTGTATATTTGGATGGTAAACTGATTTTTGCTACTCCTCCTGTGATGGTATCAACATACACTCAATTTCCCACTCAATATTCTCATGATGTAAGAGTCTCTCCATTCTCTGGAATGATATCATCCTGAAGTTGCTATCTTTGATGGCTATCGGTACATGAGTCTTCCCATTCACCTTGAACCTCATCTCCATATCATGAAGGTTAAGGATAAACTCTCCTATGTCATGAATCCATTTCATCCATAAAACCATATCAGTATCTCCCATATTCACCACATAGAAATCTTCCTTAAATTCATAATTATTTAAGTGCATAGGGAGGTCTGGAATCATCTTGTCACACTTAAGAGTGTAGCCATTTGCAACCTTTACTCTTATACCTTTGAACTCAGTCCAAATTCCATGCCTCTCAACCAACCTAGCATCAATGAAGTTATGTGTGGCACTTGTATCAAGCAAGGTAATAATATTTTGTCCAGCTAGAACCCCACACATGCTAGTGAGACGTGCCTCTTGAAGCTACACTTTCACTTTATACTTAGCCTCTTTTTCGGACTTCTCTGCCCCATGTTCAGAATTTTCTAACTCAGATTCCTCATGATTAGTTTGATAGTCTAATTTTCCAGATTTGGAATCCTCATAGAATGCCCACATTATTCAATTAGCCTTTCCCTTAGGCCTCAATGGACAATCATGGTTTGCATCATATGGCCCTTTGCAGTAAAAGCACAATTTTTTCTTGCACAAATCATTGAGTGTATCTTGATCTAGGGGTGTTGTTGATTTTCCATTTGAATCTGATTTCTCCTTCTTCTTGGAGAATGATTTGTTGTCCCTATATGAAGAGGATCCCTTGGATGCGAACTTGCTTTGTGGAGCTGCAAGTTCCATACTTCTAGCCTTTTTCATTACCTCCTATAGTGTCGGTGGATCAAAATGTTTTATCCACCCTCTTAATGGTTTCAATAGGCCCTCAATAAATAGCACAACTAATCTTCTCTCAGATATATTCGAACCATAACTGAAAATTTCTAAAAATCACCAATATACCCTTCAAATTCCCAACCTGCTTGAGCTAAGCCAAATCCCTGAAATATGTTTTTGGATCATTCTTATCAAAGTTTTCAATCAATCTATCAACAAACTTCAGATAAGAAGTGATGCGGTTATGCTACAATGTGACCATCCCATGGTACCACCATTCATGGGCTACTCCCTCCAAGTGTAAAGTGGCATATTTTATGGCATCCTCCTCTACCATGGGTCTAAGAATCAAGAAAGTATCTAGCTTGTGAACCCAAGCCTGAGCTGTAACCTTCCCACTACCATCAAATGTAGGTAATGTGAGTTTGTTGGTGGCATGTTTTAGGTCTCTGTTTTGGTCTCTTGGTCTCCGATCCTATCTTTCTATATAATGATCTCTCCTTTGACTTACAAATTTTTGAAAGCTTATACACTCCCTAACCTATGGTATCAACAACTCCCATTCTTCATTCACTTCCATAAGATTGTCTACAAACTTTGCCTCACCCTCTTCTTCAACATTACCCTCTTCTGATTCGTTTCTCAAAAAGGTAGGGCATGTAGGTCTATCAAAGGTATGGGTGGGTGCTCTTTGTGCCCTAGGAGTCCCAACCACACTCTGGTTGTCATCTAGTTCATTATTTTGTCTTCCATGAGGGTTCATTAGTTGTAACATTGTTGTAAGTTCCCGCAAAGCATCTACAACCTGTTGCTGCCCTGTTGCCATGTGTATAAAAATATCTCGTGCTTCTCTTTCTTCATTGTTTGCCTCATTTCTAGCTTCATTCCTAGGGGGCTACCACTACCTCTATCACCCATTGTGTTGGATGAACCAACCTTAGTACCTTGCTGTCTTGCTACTATTACAGCTAAAAAGGTGTCTTGTTCAAGATAAGGTTGTGGACATTGTTTTTGCTTTCTATCCTCCCTTGTAATATACCTTTTGTACTTGTCACTATGTTGCATCAACGGAGCTTGATTCAAACCCTTAGGTTGGAAGGAAACCACTTTGATACCACTGTAAGAACCCTTGGTTCTACCAATTGTAAAATTTGACTGTGGAAACTATCTGCTGGAATTTGTTTTGTTTGGTTTTATGTTTTTTTTTGTGTTTTTTTGTAGTATATATGGTTTTTTGTATTTTTGAAATATAATGCCAAGTAGGAAAGAAAATATTAGAAAATAACCAAACACTAAAAGAAATATTGCTGCAAACTATCTTTATTATTTATTGAATATTCTCTTCAAAGCTTTTACATAAATAAGCATACCCATAAAAGAAGACAACTGATAATATCAAAATCTGAGTTGCTGCCAACATAATGTATGGCTGATGAAGAGTTCGACCTGCTACCAATAGGCACTTCTCCACCTCAAAAACTCTACCAAACCCTTTTCTCAATGTGGCCGCCCATGATGAAGTTGGTTTGACATAAAGAGGCTAGGCGTTTCTAGCTGAAGTTCACATGCCTAGGGCTATGGTACTGGTACGACTAGTACTGCAGAAGGTATGGCCTCTTGAAATGAGTGCAATGATTATAAATAAGCCTCTATGATATTTGCCTCCAAAAATGAAAGGTAATCCTGAAAACCCTTGAGAAATGTCTCCAATCTGCACAAACTTGACTCTTGGATGAAGCCAACAGTAAAGCAACTTCAGCTGATACTTTCGCAGCCTCAAAATGTTGATACACTAAAGGAGCTATGCTCTCCAATGCCGATACGCTTAGGATAAAGTAGAAACCCTCGTCCCTATTCTCCAAATTCCAAAGAGTTCATGAATTAAGTTTGTCAAATTCCCAAGTGATGAGTTCAATTTTCTCTTGGTAGCTTAAATACTCCTCTCAAAGAGGTCGACCCCCTTTTTCCTTTTTAATTATTTTAAAATGTTATAAAGTTTCACTTTAAAGATATTAATATGAACTTTATAATTGGCATTCAAATGATTAAATGAAATGGCCCTTTTTTAATGACAAATGACCCCTTCAAGTCATAAAGTGCAAATATAACATTATATTATAACATTAAAATATTAATTATTATTATCAAAGTGACCTTTAATAATAATTAAACATCATAATATAGGAAAAACACCTTATTTCTCCAAACCAACTAAATACTAGGATCGACACTGACAATATATCTCAATCAGGTGCCCTACTATAAATAGTAATCCTACCAGAATGACATACTATAAATAGTAAGTATGAGAAACTAAGCTCTAAATTCTCTGCAAAGGCCAAACCTGAACCTCTCTAAACTCTAGGGAAGAATAAAACCATCAAATGACCAAGTTTATGCCACAAGGACCCTCTATCCAATCCCATTAGCCTACGAGGGTCGACTGATAGGCTAATCCCACTGAAATACTGAAGTCTAGCTAGAAGGGGACATTACATTTTACCAAACTTGAATGCTACACCTTCTACACAATTGGAAACAAATGGGCTATAGGAGCAGCATGATGAAAATGAGGTGGAAATCATTCAAATGGAGGAGTGACAAGGTAGAATTAAAGAACATTTTTTTGTACTTTTGCATATGTCCAGCTACACCACATCTTTTTTCAATGTATCAGAGTGTAAAAATGATTATTTCAGTTGTATAGCATAGATTAGCCAAAGGGTGGGGATGAACAAAAAGATTTTAATCTGTATCCTCCCATTTTTTTTTTACTTCAAGGTTTTTATCAGTCGCCTCATGGGTGGCATCAAAACTTTATATTTTGTAAATCTCTTCTATTATATAATATATATATATATATATATATATATATGGATAATAATTAATTAAAAAATGACTAATATATTAGAAATTCAAAAAAAAAAACCATCTAATAAGATGTGTAGAATTAAAAATATAAAATAAAATGGAAAATGAATAAATATTATAAATTTCATTTTAATGAGTTTATGGAGAAACAAATATATTAATATTTTGAATGCATATTTTAGTGAAAGATAAGACACTTGGCATGAGGTGGAAGAGAATCTCATCATTTATAGTGGTGTAAGAAACATGTATGAGAGTGTAAGAAGTGTAAGAAATCATCTTGGACTATAGGTAAGAAGTGGGTAGTCTTTTTTTGACAAAAGAAGTTAATATTTTATCTTTTACTGGGTAATTTTTATCTCTTTATGAAGTTGGACAATCCAACTTATTTTAAAATAAAATCCATTTTAATTTATGATGAAAATTAATATATTATTTGAGAAAAATATGGACGAAGGCTATAATACATGGCATATTATTCTATGGGAGTTACAAGGTATAATCTATGACAATGTTAGTTTATGGCAATTATTTGATAGGGAATAAGTTTATTTCAAGAAAACTCTATGACATGAGAGTTACATATTTTATTTAGGATTGAAATAGTGGAGTAAGAGGAATCTTTTAAATAATAGATTTATTTCTTTTATTTCTTTTGGAAACAAAAATTGCCCTCTAACTTCTATAAATTGAGAATTTTTTATGCATTTGGTATGTTTTTGGGAATTTTTTATTTTTTTCTTTGAAGTTTTGCAAGAAACCATTTGAAGAAGAATTTTGGATTCAAGTCAAGATTTTGCAAGAAAATGAGAGGAAGAGCTAAGAAGGGGGGGAAAAGGAGTTTTGGAGATCTCCATCAAGAATGAAAAACAAAGAGAATAATTCTAGGTAGTATCTTCTACATCAAATATCACACATTTGAGGTAATGAGTATTGAATTTATTTTATTTGTTGATAGTAGATGAAATTGGTTTAATTATAAATTTTATTTTAAAATATGAGTTTATTTAAAAAAATTTAAAGAAAAAGGCATATAGCTTATATATTTATATTATAGTAATAATAATTTTACAAAATGCTAGTGGTGGGTAACTGGAGAGAGTTGGAACCGATACAATTGATAACCAATATAAAGACAAAGCTTGGGCGAGCTAGTTGGTTTAGAGAAAAAACTAATCAGAACATCATGAAGGCCAAATTGATGGTTGATTATACTATGTGGGATAACCATATGTAATTACATGCTAAGAGACATTACATTGATAATAGAGATGAAATTTGGTTACTCCTCCATGTGTGACACTCCCACCAAATTCTCACCTTGGTGGCCAAAGGAGGAGGTATCCATGTGGACCAGTGGAGGGAAAAATGAAGAAATTGAAGGAAATATAGCTGATACATTTGCTATTATTATGGTTTGCCTTTAAAATTGTCTACCTACAGCTGTTGTTACTATGATTTTCCTTCAAAATTGTCTACCTACAGTTGTTGTGGTGACTATCCTATGTTTGTAAAAATAAAAATCCTTAATATTAATTCTATTTTCCTTGTTATGCTTCTTTTTTTGCAAAAAAATCTACAAATATTCACTACTATTGGCCTTGTTGTAGCTATTTATAAAACTTGTCCTTTGCATGAAGCATCATCTCCTTTTAGAAAAGGAACTTCCCACCATAAACAAAAAATCTATTTTGAACAAAGCTTGTTGGTTGTTTTCAGGTGCATCCTTTCATAAACCATTGTGTCTTTGATTTATACCAAAAATTCATGCCTTTAGACCTAATGCATACCTGTATATGCAACAAATTTTCAATCTTGAATAATGTCTTTTTGTATAGGTACATGCCACTACACCTTCTATGCATTTGTACAAATTCATATGGCATGTCTCTCTATAACTTGACGACCTCCTCAAGAAATGCACACATCTACCTCTGTAAATTGCACCTGAATATATACAATTGGAAGTTGAATTTAGCAATGAAATTTTTTCCTTTGTTAGGTATGTGCCAACCACCTAGGTGTGCCCCTATATGATATCTCTTGCTCCTTTCTAAAAACAGTTTGACCCCTTTGTATGTAGAGGGAAGAAAATATAGAAAGTTACTATGATATAAGATCTAATGATTATCAAAGAGGTCAAGGTAGATATGGAAGAGGTGGTAGAAGGTCATCCAAAGGAATGATTTATTATAAGTGTGGATGTGAAGGTCATAGATAATTTGAAATTAATTTGTCACAAGGATAATATGACACAAGATGCAAGAGAGTCACAAGAGTGTCACATGTTGATGATGAAGTTTCTTATAATAATAAAAAGAATACTAGAGAACAGTGAGTTATTGTTACTAAATATATTTTTTCTAAGTCCTTGAAATTAGGGTGAAATAAAAGAAAATTTATATTTAAAATTAAATGTAAATCTAGAGGTAACTATTGTAAGGTGATTACTAATTGTATAGGCATGAATTTGCACCCCCCTTGCAAATTCCCCTTTTACACCCTTCACCTTAGAAAAATCAAACCTGACAATGTAATTCCACATCCTTCGTCCATACCCCGCCCACTTGGAAGTTGTCTATAGTGCCGGTGGGGGAATTTTCATCAAGATGCGCGTGTGGCACGTGGACATCCATGTGGTGTGATGTCATCTTAATAGGATTCTTGCCTCTAGAATCTACAAAGGTATTACATTCACCATTGGGGCTAAAGCGTAATGTATATGTGCCTCCCAGCGACTTGTGAATGACTCTTTCCCTTCTAAATCATCTTCAAATGCCTATCTTTCCTATTCATTCCAACTTCTTCACATTCTTGACAATCTTCATGCTTCTACACAATTCTTGAGCACATTCTTGCAACTTCTTGACTACTTGTTGCACTATCGACTCTTTCATTCCAACATCACAACATTCTTCACATCTACCATAGAAGCTACAACTTGGTGTCTTGCGAGACTTCCTTTGGCATTGCTAAGTCCATGTCAAATTTTCCATGGTTGTAAGCTTGCATTCCTCTCTCATTGCCCTTGAATGCCTCTAGTGGAGGGTGGTATTATTCATTTACTATTACATTGTTGTTGGATTTGAGTAGCATAGTGCTCTTCATAGTGTTCAACATTCTCTTTTTCTGTATGTATTTATCACATTTCTATTTCTCTATCTATCTAGTTGTCTATGGAGGTGGAAACACCAAAATGAAGGTTTGACTACAACAAGCCTTGAAAAGACCCCAACATTTTCCCCGCTCTTTTGTGTGTAGGTACTTTTTTCGTGTGGAGCTTGCTGGAGAACTAGACCTGTTGTGATTTTGATTCTCTACCACCTTTTTTATTCTTGTCAACTCTCTCTTTTTAAGTTAAAGTATTCTTCCTGCTTTCTCAATAGTTTAGCTTCACGCTTTTTGTTATTGTTTAAGACTTTGTTTATCAGGTTGTAGTTAATTCTCATCAATATTGACTATAATCAGTACTCTTTGTCCTTACGAACACTAGTGCTTGACTGGGATGCTAGCGCGCTACACTGTTGTCTATTTTCCATGCTGAGGTCCTCTGGCAGAGGGCTACCGATGTCTTAGTCTTGACTCAGGAATTTTCTCACCTGATTCTCTAGACCTCTAGGATTAGTAGAAAGATAGAAGTACTGAGAGTTCTCTTCTTTCTCTACCTTAAACATCTTACAACTTTTCCAAACCTTCCATTTAGCTTGAGGTAGATCAAGGCAGTTGATTGTTCTAGACCCTCCTATGACCCGAGGTCCTGAGCAATTTGTTCCCCTTTACACTTTGGTGAACTTGACGTGAAACTTGTAATATATTTTTTTGTGTCAAGATTCTCTTCCTTGTATCTACATAGTTCATGAACTTGCGCATGACATGTAGTTAGAAGGAACGTGCGACATGTAGAGATGGACTATACGAGGGTCTCTATGGTTCTTTTTGCCTAGTTGATGGTATCAGCAATAGAGACAAGTTTCTTCGATGAAATTGCTCGTACCCCTATGCCTCTTGCTTCCCCTTCACCTTTGCCTTTAGATGAGAATGAAGTTGCACCCATTCTTATAGAGCATCTTATGGCTCTAGATAGGAGGTTGTTGGATCTTGCAACTCACTTGGAGAAAGATCAAAGCATGCATAGGCCCATAAGGGTTGCAAATGAGATCAGGTATATGTTAGGAAAAGATCAGCATATAATTTCTCTATGGCATTACCAATTTTGTAATACCCCCATGTTTCCGATACTATTTACTACTATTGTTTGCTTTATATGTTAGTGTGATACTGGATTGTGTTGGTGACTGATTCATCATTTTGGTGTGTGTGGTGGTGTAGTTAATTGATTGCTACAATTGATATTCTTATTGTGATTTATGATACTCTATATGTAGGGTTTGGATTAGTTTATTAGGTAATGCTTTCTCTCGAATGTTTTATATGTCAATGTGATAATTCTATGATCATGTGATTTGAATTCTGTGTTACTTTATAATGCAATGGTTTAGTAATTAGTTATGATGCAGTAGTTTAGTATAATGTTATCTTATGATCTATTTTATTAGAAATGTTAGTTGCTTTTGACATTGTATTTGTTAGAATAGATTAGGTGAGAGGACAGTATAGTATCACTCGTTCACGAGTGCCCTGCTACACTGCGATTCCTTCTCACGATTAGGATGTTGATTATATATATATACATGTGCTGCTTGACGTTTGCTTGAATGCAGGATTACAGGAATAAGTCTTGATTCCACCTGCTTCATCAGGACAGGGCGAGCAATAAACTAGCCCAACGGGTAAAAATGTTGAAAAAGGGAGTAGGTTTGGAAGCGTCCCCGTCCCAAGTCGTCGTCTATTGTGAGTCGTGTCATGACTGAAGTTTTGGTTCTCGTTAATTGTGTGGTTGATTATTGAAGTATACATTTGATTTATGGGTCATGTTTATTTAATTAACCTTATGCTATAAGATAATTGATTAAAGTTGTCTAATTGTTTTGATTTAATTTTGTGATAGTTGAATGTTAAATTTAAATATATTATAAATTAAAAGTGATTTAATTTATTAAAAGAATAAATAATTATTCTAAATTAATATTGTTGATAATAATTAAATTAAATAAATATTGTTGAAGATAATTAAATAATATCTTTTTATAAATATTAAATTAGTAAATCTTGCATAGATAATATCCAGATTAAATAAATTATTTTAATTACAAACTGTAGATAAATTTGTGCTTTTAAAAGTTGAAAAGGACCAATAGGAAGGAGACTTTTTGTGAAAAGAAAGCAGGGAAGCTTTATTGAGTCTTATTTTTTATTTATTATTTGGAGGAGAAGATTATTCACACACAAAACTTCTACTCTGTGGTTCTGGGATCTGAAAGGGGGAAAAATAAAAGAAAAAGAAAACATAAAAGAAAAGAATTTTGTTGGTGGAAAGACGGGAGAGAAATTAATTGTTTGAAGATAGATAGAGCCGAGGAGGAGCTGCAGGAGGAATTCGAAAGGAGCTTTCAGAAGGGGATTCTTCTTCAAACGAAGGACTCCAGGTTCTTCCTTGCTATTTATTATTATTTTATTGTGCTTTGAATAATATCTGTTGATGCATGTATTGAGAAATTTATAGAAAGAAATTCTGTGGTTTGAAATTATAATCGAATAAAACCCTTGACTTTCTGTTGAAAACATTAGTTAATCTGTTCTGAAATTAGTTAACTTGTAGAAAAAAATGTTGTTTGAAAATTAAAAATATATATATTAAAACAAAACTAAACATACATTCATATAATTATTCTGTCTGAAACCAGAGAGAGAATATACCCTTTTATTACACAGTTTGTATTTGAAAATATGAATAAATAGATCTAATTGAATTTGTATTCTTGCATATTCTTATGAAATTCTGTTTATTCGAATTAAAATTTAATACATAAAAATATATATAAATATATATATATATAGTTGAATCTGTCATAGTTTTGTATTTTCCTCTTTTACCCTCTATATATCTTTCCAACATATTAAAATATGTGTATGTATCTACCTATATTTATATACTGATATATATATATATATATATATATATATATATATATATATATATCTTCTTGTATTGGTTTACTGAATGCTTTGTGTAAAATATTTATATTCTTGTTACAGAAAACGAAAGAATTGTGTACAGAATAAAATATATTCGGAAATAAATAAATAAATGCATTCGGGTCGTTCTTCTTTTGAAATCCGTGTTCTTTATTGCAAACGGATTTTTTTTATGAAATTATATTTATGTAGGTGAAATAAAATTTAAAAAGAAAAGAAAATAAAATAAAATAAAATTTGTGTGTGGGGGTCCGGCGGCCGGCCGCGGCCGTACCGCCGCGGCCCCTGTGGACGGCTATTTGCAGCCGCCACGGGCTGCGCACAGCAGCCCAGGCTGCGCACGGCAGCCTAGGCTGCTGGTCGCAGCCTATGGTGGCCGCGCCTTACCACGGGCTGTCCCCTGTGGTACTGTGTACCACAGGCCGACAGAGGCTTTATTATTACCATTTGTTTGTTTATTTCGAAATTCTTATTTTTTTTTTTAATTTCGTTTTAAAGTTAAATGACATTGATTTATTATATATATATATATAATTTAATGTATGTTTATTATATATTATTGTACATATTTTTATCTTGGTATAATTATATTTATGGGTTTAATCCCAGATTGTTTGTATATTATTTTGGCTATGGGTTAGATAATTTGTTTAATAGAAATTTTAATGTATGATTATATTAGATTTTATTAAATGATTAATTGTATGTATACACATTTGTGTAATGATTTTAATTGTAAATATGATTTTAATCTGATAAGAACCGGGAAAGTTCAACCTCTAATGTAGTTGCAAATTAGGACTATGTCGTGTGAGTTGAATTAAATCGGATTCTTTTGAGCTATTGAGTTATTTATTGGTAAAATAGATTATGTTTGAAATTAATTGTGTAGTAGTGTGTGCGTACTCTTGAGTCTGCATCGAACCTATTGTGTTTTCTTTTATTTGAGTCATGTCTCGTAGGAGAACTCTAGAATCAGCTTGTCCGGTTATAGGAACCTAAGACGTGTTTAGGACTTCCAGAGGAGTGGCTACTGTGTCTTTATTCAATCTTGTGGCTTGATGTTGCTCTTGTGATTGGCCTTCGATGTGATGTTAATGTACATTTGGATTGTACCGTATGTGAGCGTTATATGTATGATTTTGGGCGAGAGGGTTGTGTCTCGCGATTGAGCTATTGTTGGTTCAGTTTTCCTTGTTGATACAATCCTGTGAGTTGGATATGCTTGTGCTAGAGTGTCTAGAGAGAGTGGCTCTAGTGGGGGCCGGCGCACAAAGGGGCTGTCAGGGTAACCCACATAGAGTTAGATTAATCAGTGATAACCTAAGAAATAAACCACGGGTGGGAATTAAACATTAACAAGATAATTGTGAAGCCTCGTCCGCCTGTTAGTGCTATCACAGACTAAAGGGGACTGAGAAGGCCGTGGTTGGCAAGGTCATTACCTTGTCCTCACGAAAGGTTAATGACTCCACATGAGGACCCTATGGAATGGCGTGAGATGAGCCATACGGAGGCATAGATGGGCTGGCACCTGTGGCAGGTTGTGCAGGAGAATCATGTGTGTAGAGATGGAGGCGGCACCTTGTAATAGGTTGTCTGGAGAATCCATGTGAAACCATGCGATGACACTCTCGTCTAACATTCTGTTTGTGTTGATTTACTGAAGTCCTCTGGAAGTGATTTATTGGTTTGTCTTTGGTTACTGTTGTAAGTAATGTTCAATATTATGTCTTGAGATTCGTTGATGTTGTGATCATGTCTGGTTGTTATGTTCTTCAGTGGTTTGTTGTGCCTTTTGGATTTGCCATGGTTGTGTTTCTACGTGGTCTTTGGTGTTATGTTGTTCTACTTGGAGTTAGTTTGTGTTATTGTTAGACGTGCTTGGTCGGGGACCCTTCCTTGTCTACTCTCAGCACGGGGGTGGTTGGGTGGAACGTGCTTCGCACCCCGTTGGGTTTCCCTTTCTATTGCAGGTGTATCTTTATTGCAGAGCTTTTGGAGGATGTTGATGATCCAGTTATTCTTATGTACCAGATAGTTGTATATACTCCAGTTGTAATGTATTTAATGTTCTTATTGATGTATCGTCTCCCACGTGTGATGGGGTGACCTCGATGTAATTTGGATATGTAGTTATTGTGATGTATCTTCAGTTATTTGTATTTCATTATCTCTTGGGATGTAATGTATATTCAAGTCATGTTTTGATTCAGGAGCGATCACTTGTAATAGTTGGATATGTTATGTTGTAGCTATCGAAATATGTAACACCTTATATCTTTATCATCACATGTGTTATCATATGTACTTATGTCATGAGTGTAGTTATTGTTTAATGGATATCTTAAATGATGAAATGAGAATGAATGGATATATGTAACTGTTTAATTATGGTTTAATTTATTATCGTGTTATGGGTTAGAATAGTCATGTCACTTCGTGTACCCCTTTGGAACAAGTTGTGTCTCTTAATATATTGTTATGTTGTACTACTTAAGTATGTTATTATATTCTTTAAAAAAAAAATTGTTCCGTTGTTTTAGTTCCTTTGGGGTTCGCACGGCGGGGCGTGACAGCTTGGTATCAGAGCCAAGGTTGCTAACGCTAGGTCCTCTGGGTAGTTGTGTCCGTTATGCAACCTTTGCGTAACTCTTGATCTTACATAACTTTAATCGTTGTGCAGGATCATGCCTCGAGGTAGAGGTCGTGGCCAAAGAAGAGGCCAAGGTGGTGGTCATAGAGTCAACCGCCGAAGTCCGTCACCGCCAAGCATTCATGGTTCAGTGCATGAGGAACGACTAAGTCCTCAACGCAATGCGTCAGGTGGTGGACAAAATCAGGGACAACCTGGTTTGGATGGACATTTGCAGGACATTCTTGGAGAGATTCTTGGTCGTTTGGGACCTAGGCCAGATGAGGTGCAACAGGTTGAGAAAGAGAGAGAGAGGTCACCGAGGCGCAGGGATACAGAAGTGGTTCAGGATGCAGTCATAGCAGGCCATATGAGAGATCTGATGCGAGCACACCCTCCTACTTTTGATGGTTCTGGAGGAGGTCTGGAGGCTGAGACGTGGTTAATTGACTTAGAGCGATGCTTCACGATGCACCCCTATGGTAGCAATACCAAGGCTCGGTGCGCAGTTATGCACCTGCGAGGTTTTGCATCTACTTGGTGGCGTCTTGAGGAACAAAAGTTACACCTTGATATTAGTATGGTCACATGGGAGTTGTTTCTAGACAGGTTCAGGGCTCGCTTCCTCTCAAATCATTGGAGGCAACGCAGGGCTGATGAGTTCCATGACCTTAGGCAGTTGTCGATGTCAGTAGAGCAGTATGAGCGATGCTTCTATGAGTTGAAGCAGTATGCAGGTATCAACCACGATGAAGGGATGTTAGTACAACATTTTGTTCGGGGCTTAAATGCCCAAATTAGTGGTGGCGTGAGAGTCTTCCAGCCGAAGACAATGGAGGTAGCGGTCGAGAAGGCTTGGTTGGTTGAAGAAAATCTAGCTATGGCACTGGGTGGACACATAGGAGGGCAGATGGGCAGTACACCAGCATCAGGTGTTGTTTCTCATGGAGGTCCAGTTTTGGTTGCAGGATCCTCTATAGGTCATCAGGAACCCACTAAGGGTGAGCAACAACAACGCTCTCTGTCTCATCAGGGAAATAGATCGCAGAACAGGAAGTTTCGGAGTTGGCAACGTAACAGACCTGATCGTTTTGTGCAGCCAGCACAAAGTATACAGTCAGCACCGTCACGGGGCAGCTTTCAACTATCGAGTGCACCAGTTGGAGTCAGAGGCTTTGGGTGGAGTACAGGTTGCTTCTCATGTGGGCAGCAGGGTCATATTGCGAGGAAGTGCCCTCAAGGGAACACTACAGGTTTTAGTCAGGTACCAGTCGCTTCTGAGCCGACAGTAGGTGATGCGAGTAGAGCTTATCATGTGTTTGCGGGTTCTGCGGGACCCAAGTGATGAAACATTGGTGTCATAGGATAATGCATTCCATTTTAGTGAGGATTATCTGTTTGTTTAGTTACTGGCTTCCAGGAGTAAGCCATATTCTAGGGGGGGGAGGATGTAATACCCCCATGTTTCCGATACTATTTACTACTATTGTTTGCTTTATATGTTAGTGTGATACTAGATTGTGTTGGTGACTGATTCATCATTTTGGTGTGTGTGGTGGTGTAGTTAATTGATTGCTACAATTGATATTCTTATTGTGATTTATGATACTCTATATGTAGGGTTTGGATTAGTTTATTAGGTAATGCTTTCTCTCGAATGTTTTATATGTCAATGTGATAATTCTATGATCATGTGATTTGAATTCTGTGTTACTTTATAATGCAATGGTTTAGTAATTAGTTATGATGCAGTAGTTTAGTATAATGTTATCTTATGATCTATTTTATTAGAAATGTTAGTTGCTTTTGACATTGTATTTGTTAGAATAGATTAGGTGAGAGGACAGTATAGTATCACTCGTTCACGAGTGCCCTGCTACACTGCGATTCCTTCTCACGATTAGGATGTTTGATTATATATATATACATGTGCTACTTGACATTTATTTGGATGCAGGATTCCAGGATTAAGTCTCGATTCCACCTGCTTCATCAGGATAGGGCGAGCAATAAATTAGCCAACGGGTAAAAATGTTGAAAAAGGGAGTAGGTTTGGAAGCGTCCCCGTCCCAAGTCGTCGTCTATTGTGAGTCGTGTCATGACTGAAGTTTTGGTTCTCGTTAATTGTGTGGTTGATTATTGAAGTATACATTTGATTTATGGGTCATGTTTATTTAATTAACCTTATGCTATAAGATAATTGATTAAAGTTGTCTAATTGTTTTGATTTAATTTTGTGATAGTTGAATGTTAAATTTAAATATATTATAAATTAAAAAGTGATTTAATTTATTAAAAGAATAAATAATTATTCTAAATTAATATTGTTGATAATAATTAAATTAAATAAATATTGTTGAAGATAATTAAATAATATCTTTTTATAAATATTAAATTAGTAAATCTTGCATAGATAATATCCAGATTAAATAAATTATTTTAATTACAAACTGTAGATAAATTTGTGCTTTTAAAAGCTGAAAAGGACCAATAGGAAGGAGACTTTTTGTGAAAAGAAAGTAGGGAAGCTTTATTGAGTCTTATTTTTTATTTATTATTTGGAGGAGAAGATTATTCACACACAGAACTTCTACTCTGTGGTTCTGGGATCTGAAAGGGGGAAAAATAAAAGAAAAAGAAAACATAAAAGAAAAGAATTTTGTTGGTGGAAAGACGGGAGAGAAATTAATTGTTTGAAGATAGATAGAGTCGAGGAGGAGCTGCAGGAGGAATTCGAAAGGAGCTTTCAGAAGGGGATTCTTCTTCAAACGAAGGACTCCAGGTTCTTCCTTGCTATTTATTATTATTTTATTGTGCTTTGAATAATATCTGTTGATGCATGTATTGAGAAATTTATAGAAAGAAATTCTGTGGTTTGAAATTATAATCGAATAAAACCCTTGACTTTCTGTTGAAAACATTAGTTAATCTGTTCTGAAATTAGTTAACTTGTAGAAAAAATTGTTGTTTGAAAATTAAAAATATATATATTAAAACAAAACTAAACATACATTCATATAATTATTCTGTCTGAAACCAGAGAGAGAATATACCCTTTTATTACACAGTTTGTATTTGAAAATATGAATAAATAGATCTAATTGAATTTGTATTCTTGCATATTCTTATGAAATTCTGTTTATTCGAATTAAAATTTAATACATAAAAATATATATAAATATATATATATATAGTTGAATCTGTCATAGTTTTGTATTTTCCTCTTTTACCCTCTATATATCTTTCCAACATATTAAAATATGTGTATGTATCTACCTATTTTTATATACTGATATATATATATATATATATATCTTCTTGTATTGGTTTACTGAATGCTTTGTGTAAAATATTTATATTCTTGTTACAGAAAACGAAAGAATTGTGTACAGAATAAAATATATTCGAAAATAAATAAATAAATGCATTCGGGTCGTTCTTCTTTTGAAATCCGTGTTCTTTATTACAAACGGATTTTTTTAATGAAATTATATTTATGTAGGTGAAATAAAATTTAAAAATAAAAAAATAAAAAAAATAAAAAAATTTGTGTGTGGGGGTCCGGCGGCCGGCCGCGGCCGTACCGCCGCGGCCCCTGTGGACGGCTATTTGCAGCCGCCACGGGCTGCGCACAGCAGCCCAGGCTGCGCACGGCAGCCTAGGCTGCTGGTCGCAGCCTATGGTGGCCGCGCCTTACCACGGGCTGTCCCCTGTGGTACGCAGTACCACAGGCGACTGTGGTACTGTGTACGCCGACAGAGGCTTTATTATTACCATTTGTTTGTTTATTTCGAAATTCTTTTTTTTTTTTAATTTCGTTTTAAAGTTAAATGACATTGATTTATTATATATATATATAATTTAATATATGTTTATTATATATTATTGTACATATTTTTATACTGGTATAATTATATTTATATTGAGTTTTAATCTGAATTGTTTTGTATATTATTTTGGCTATGAGTTGAATCGAATTTGTTTAATAGAAAATTTTTAGTAATATGATTATATTAATTTTATTAAATGATTAATTGTATGTATGCACATTTGTGTAATGGAATTTTTAGTTGTAAATATGATTTTAATACGATAAGAACCGGAGAAAGTTCAACGTCTAATGTAGTTGTGCAAATTAGGACTATGTCGTGTGAGTTGAATTAAATCGGATTCTTTTGAGCTATTGAGTTATTTATTGGTAAAATAGATTATGTTTGAAATTAATTGTGTAGTAGTGTGTGCGTACTCTTGAGTCTGCATCGAACCTATTGTGTTTTCTTTTATTTGAGTCATGTCTCGTAGGAGAACTCTAGAATCAGCTTGTCCGGTTATAGGAACCTAAGACGTGTTTAGGACTTCCAGAGGAGTGGCTACTGTGTCTTTATTCAATCTTGTGGCTTGATGTTGCTCTTGTGATTGGCCTTCGATGTGATGTTAATGTACATTTGGATTGTACCGTATGTGAGCGTTATATGTATGATTTTGGGCGAGAGGGTTGTGTCTCGCGATTGAGCTATTGTTGGTTCAGTTTTCCTTGTTGATACAATCCTGTGAGTTGGATATGCTTGTGCTAGAGTGTCTAGAGAGAGTGGCTCTAGTGGGGGCCGGCGCACAAAGGGGCTGTCAGGGTAACCCACATAGAGTTAGATTAATCAGTGATAACCTAAGAAATAAACCACGGGTGGGAATTAAACATTAACAAGATAATTGTGAAGCCTCGTCCGCCTGTTAGTGCTATCACAGACTAAAGGGGACTGAGAAGGCCGTGGTTGGCAAGGTCATTACCTTGTCCTCACGAAAGGTCAATGACTCCGCATGAGGACCCTATGGAGCGGCGCCTTGAGATAGGCCGTCTGGAGAACCATAGATGGAAGCGGCACCTTAACTGGGTTGTCTGGAGAATCCATGTAGAGATGGAGGCGGCACCTTGTAATAGGTTGTCTGGAGAATCCATGTGAAACCATGCGATGACACTCTACTCTAACATTCTGTTTGTGTTGATTTATTGAAGTCCTCTGGAAGTGATTTATTGGTTTGTCTTTGGTTACTGTTGTAAGTAATGTTCAATATTATGTCTTGAGATTCGTTGATGTTGTGTTTGTGTCTGGTTGTTATGTTCTTCAGTGGTTTGTTGTGCCTTTTGGATTTGCCATGGTTGTGTTTCTACATGGTCTTTGGTGTTATGTTGTTCTACTTGGAGTTAGTTTGTGTTATTGTTAGACGTGCTTGGTCGGGGACCCTTCCTTGTCTACTCTCAGCACGGGGGTGGTTGGG
Source organism: Sequoia sempervirens (assembly GCA_007258455.2). NCBI lineage: Eukaryota > Viridiplantae > Streptophyta > Pinopsida > Cupressales > Cupressaceae > Sequoia > Sequoia sempervirens. Next base: position 209,010,709 of record VDFB02075321.1, on the reverse strand, counting down.
TGGAACGTGCTTCGCACCCCGTTGGGTTTCCCATTCTATTGCAGGTGTATCTTTATTGCAGAGCTTTTGGAGGATGTTGATGATTCAGTTATTCTTATGTACCAGATAGTTGTATATACTCCAGTTGTAATGTATTTAATGTTCTTATTGATGTATCGTCTCCCACGTGTGATGGGGTGACCTCGATGTAATTTGGATATGTAGTTATTGTGATGTATCTTCAGTTATTTGTATTTCATTATCTCTTGGGATGTAATGTATATTCAAATCATGTTTTGATTCAGGAGTGATCACTTGTAATAGTTGGATATGTTATGTTGTAGCTATCGAAATATGTAACACCTTATATCTTTATCATCACATGTGTTATCATATGTACTTAGGTCATGAATGTAGTTATTGTTTAATGGATATCTTAAATGATGAAATGAGAATGGATGGATATATGTAACTGTTTAATTATGGTTTAATTTATTATCATGTTATGGGTTAGAATAGTCATGTCACTTCGTGTACCCCTTTGGAACAAGTTGTGTCTCTTAATATATTGTTATGTTGTACTACTTAAGTATGTTATTATATTCTTTAAAAAAAAAATTTGTTCCGTTGTTTTGTTCCTTTGGGGTTCACACGGTGGGGCGTGACAAATTTAGTGCAAACATATGTACCCTCTTACAACCCATAGTCAAGCATTACTCAAAGTTATGAGCATGATACTGATGCAGGAGCATCCAGTGGTGTAAGGGAAATCTTGCATCACCCAAAAATAGTTAAATTTCAAGTTTCTCAGTTTTTAGATGTTTTTACATTTTTGGATACTCTTTTCGTCATAATGAAATTCCCAATTTACGGTTTTTATTTTCTATTCCTGGGTTGAAAGATATTGCAGTTTTAGTTTCCTAGATTTGCACCTGAAAGTCTTCCGAGTTAGATTTGAGGCACTTAGAGTTCCCAGATCGGCCCCGAAACTTTCCAAAATTGGCATAGTTAATTTCAAGCGCGTTCTTGGCTTTGAGACCTTTCCAACGGTTCAAACGGTTTGCGAATCGGAGTCCCGGATCAAAAGTTATGGCCCCAGGAAGTTGGCGCACTTTCTAGAAGATACAATTGCAAATGCTCTTTTGAAATTTGAACTTCAATTTGTAATTTTTTGGTGCTAAACCGCCTAAACTCAAATTTGAATGTTGTTTTGGCTCCAAACTAAAGAGGAGCTCTATTTATGGGTGGGTTTCTAATTTTTGGGTAACTTTTTAGGGACAAACTCGCATATTGCGAAAGGGTGATTTTGTAGCTTTCTGTAACTTGCATGTGTTGTAGAACTTGGGGATTTGAGATCCTCTGTATGTAAGAAGCTCCATTTCTGAATAATGTCTATTCTTGTTTGTGGTTATTTAAATCTCTGCCATGCCCTCACTGGCGGTATCGTGAGCTGGCTCGGTTTGTGGACACACTGACTCATGAGGTAGTTCGCGACCGTGGACTGTGGTTGTGGGTTGAGGTCAAGAAAGATGCCTCCAAGAGTGATGCCTGTAGGCATGGTAGTGCCAGAGGTGGTCGAGGCGGTAGAAATGTTGGTGGAAGAGATGCACTAGCAGCCCTCCAGAGACAGATTGATGCGTTACAAGAGCAGTTGAGAAGAGGGTTAAACCCGAGGGAGGAAAGTGAGGATGAAGGAGAGGAAGAAGGTTCAAATGTAGAAGAGGAAGAAGAAGCAATTGATCAAGACCAAATGCGGCTAATAAGGGCCATTTCAAAGATCAGAAAAATACCTAGAGTAGAAGTCCCCAGTTATTTCAGAAGTCTAAACCCGGAAGAGTTGATCGACTGGATCAACGAGCTAGAAGAATATTTTGAGTATGAGAAAATGGAGGACCCAGATCGGGTTAAGTTTGTGAAAATGAAGCTGAAGGGCCATGCCAGTATTTGGTGGAAAGAGGTCCAGTTGGAAAGAAATCGAAGAGGAAAAGGAAGTATCACCAGATGGGATCGCATGGTAGGGAAACTGAAGAAGCAGTTCATACCAATGGACTACGAGTTAGATTTGTTGAAGAAATTGCAAGGTTTGAAGCAAGGAAGCATATCTGTGAAAGAATATACTGAAGATTTTTACAAGATAATCATCAGAACGGGCCACATAGAGGCCAATAAAGAGAAGGTAGCCCGATATCTTAATGGGTTACGACTGAGCATTCAGGAGGAGTTAAGCCTAGTCAGAATGACCACCATTGTGGATGTGTATCAGCTTTGCTCAAGGTGGAAGAGAAGGGAACAAAAGATTTGATGGAAAGTAAAAGGACGAGGAGGTCAAAGTGGAAGGGGCAAAGGGAAGACCTTCGTGAGGCCTAAAATGATGATGAAAAGAAAAGAAGATGTGGGCACAAAATTAAGCCAAAGGACGACAACTTCTATCACCGCCGCGGATCAAAACAAAGGGTGATCAAAGAGGTAGAGGACAAGGGAGATATGGACAAGGATCTGGAAGAGGTGATTTCAAAGAAACATGTTTCCAGTGTGGTGAAGAAGGGCATCGAGCCTATGAATGTCCACAACACCAAGGAAGGGCAAACAAGAGGCCAGAAGGTTGTGGAAGGGTTGCACATGCAAATGAGGAGGCCCAATCTAAACATTCAGATGATGCTGAAAGGGGAGAAGCCCTAGTGATTAGGAGAGCCCTGGTGACTAAGGAAAATGAACCAGAATAGAGGAAGAATCTATTTCGCACAAGGTGCAAGTGTGAAGGAAAATGTTGTGATATCATTGTTGACGGTGGGAGCACTGATAATCTGGTGTCAGAAGAGATGGTCACAAAGTTGAAGCTGAAGAGGGAAAGGCACCCGCATTCGTATCGGATTTCCTAGTTGCAGAAATACCACAAAGTTTTGGTCAATGAGCAGTACCTAGTAAAGTTCAAGATCGGGAGCTATCATGATGAGGTACTCTGTGATATCATCCCCATGGATGCATGTCACATGTTGTTGGAGAGGTCATGGTAGTTCGATAGGCGAGCTATACATGATGGCCATGCAAATACTTATTCCTTGACAAAGGATGGGGTTCGTCACAAGTTGAAACCCTTAAAGGAGACCGAAGAAAAAGTATGCAGTAGTGTTAGAATTTATTATGTAGATGGAAAAAAAAATTAGAAGGTATGAAGCATGAGCGTGTGTGTTATGCATTGGTTCCTAGAGTGAGTAAGGAGGAGAGTGAGAAGGTTCCAGAAGAAGTTTCTGGGATGTTGGATGAGTTTCAGGATATTGTTTCTAATAACGTACCTGAGGGTTTACCACCAATAAGGAAGATCAGTCATCAGATTGACTTGATTCCTAGAGCCAGTTTGCCAAATAAGGCAGCTCATAGAATGACTCCTGCAGAAAATGAGGAGTTGAACAGACAAGTTCAAGAGTTGTTGAGAAAGGGTTTGATATGGGAGAGTTTGAGTCCATGTGCGGTACCTATAGTACTAGCACCAAAGAAAGGATGGGGAGTGGAGGATGTGTATAGATTCTCGAGCCATAAACAAGATAACAATCAAGTACAGATTTCCCCTGCCAAGGATGGATGACCTGATGGACTATTTGAGTGGATCTCATTCTAAGGTGTCACAGAAGAGCGGATATCACCAGATCCGGATTCGTGAGGGAGATGAATGTAAGACTGCCTTCAAGACCAAAGAGGGCCTGTACGAGTGGTTAGTCATGTCTTTTGGGCTAACCAATGCACCGAGCACATTCATGCGGCTCATGAACGAGGTACTAAAAGAATTTCTGGGAAGTTTTGTTATTGTGTATTTAGATGATATTTTGATTTTCAGTAAGACATTGGATGAGCATCTGATGCATATTCGGAGAGCCTTTCAGAAGTTAAGAGAAGATAAATTGTTGATTAATCTGAAGAAATGTGCAGTTTTGTGAAGAGGGAGTTAGTGTGCCCAGGTTTTGTTGTCTCAACGAAGGTCTCCAAGATGGACCCGAGGAAGGTGAAAACTGATACGGAATGGCCTGCAAGAAGCACTTCTGAGGTGAGAGATCTTTTCCATGGTTTGGCTAGTTTTCTGAAAGTTCATTGAGAAACTTGTTAGTATTTGTGGACCCACAGTGAAACAATGAGAGGGATAGAAAAGAATTCAAGTGGAGGCAGGTGGAGTGGCAAAAGTTTTTGAGCTGTTGAAGAAAAAGGTGTGAGCAACCTGTTCTAGCCCTCCCGATTTCAACAGGGTTATTTTAATTGAATTGTGACACGATTAGGCTGTGCCATTTAAGGCGATGTTGAAACCAGAAGGTAAGCCCATTGCCTATTTCAGTGAAAAGTTAAATGATGCCAAGAGAAAGTATTCTGTATATGATCAGGAATTTTATGCAATAGTTCAAGCATTAAAGAAATGGAGACATTATTTGTTGCCCAAGGAATTTGTTCTATATACTGATCATCAGGCCTTGTAGTACCTAAATAGTCATGGAAAATTAAATCAGAGGCATATGAAATGGGTAGAGTTTTTGCAGAGTTATACCTTTGTTTTGAAACATAGGAGTGGGAAGTCAAATAGGGTTGTAGATGCCTTAAGTAGGAAGCATACATTGATGACAAAGATGTAGATTGAAGTGGTTGGATTCAATGAACTCAAGACACTGAATGCAGAAGATCCTGATTTTGTAGAGGCTTGGAAAGCTTGCAAGGAACCTATTACAGTGGACAGGACAAGGTGGCTGGATTTCATAATACAGGATGGCATGTTATTTAAGGGAAGTCAATTGTGTATCCCGAGGAGTTCCATGAGAGAGAACTTGATAAAGGAGAAGCATAGTTGAGGAATGGCAGGACATTTTGGTCGGGATAAGACCATTGCCATTATTGAGCATTATTATTGGCCTCAGTTTCACAAGATGTGAAGAAGTTTGTACAAAGCTGTAGGGTATGTCAGATGGCTAAAGGAGTGAGCCAGAATACAGGTTATATCAGCCCTTACCTGTACCAGAGAGGCCATGGGAGGATATAAGTATGGACTTTATTCTTGGTTTTCCAAGGACACAACGAGGGAATGATTCAGTCTTTGTGGTGGTTGATAGGTTTTCGAAGATGGCACATTTCATTCCATGTCAGAAGACCCATGATGCAGTCCACATTGCTGACTTGTTCTTCAAAGAGGTGGTGAGGCTACATGGTATGCCAAAGAGTATTGTTTCAGATCGTGACACCAAATTTGTGGGGTACTTTTGGAGGACCTTGTGGAAGAAGCTGAAGACAGAGTTGAAGTTCAGTTCTGCACACCATCCACAAATAGATGGGCAGACAGAGGTTGTTAACAGGAGTCTGGGTAACCTACTGAGATGTTTGGTAGGAGATAAACCCAAGGGATGGGACTTGATCTTACCCCAAGCAGAATTTTCTTACAACAATTCTGTCAACAGAAGCACTAGTAGATCACCATTCCAGATTGTGTATGGAGGTAGCCCCAAAATAGCTCCAGAATTGAGGAAGATGGACCAAGAGAAGAAAATAAGTGTTGAAGCCGAATATTTTGTAGAACACATCAACAATATACATGAGAAGGTAAGAGAACATATTAACAAGATGAATATGCAGTATAAGGCTAAGGCAGATCAGAAGAGGAGGTATAAGGAGTTTCAGATTGGTGATGAAGTGATGGTCCACTTGAGGAAAGAAAGGTTTCCAGTGGGAACATATAACAAATTGAAGATGAAGAAGTTTGGTCCCTGTAAAATTTTGAAGCGGCATGATTCAGGGAATGCATATGAGGTAGAGTTGCCAGATGGATTCAACATTTCCCCTGTGTTCAACATTTCCGATTTGATAGAGTATCATGAAGGTGGCGCAGAGGAAGTACCAACAATGGAAGAGTGTGGGATTCCAGCACCTACTTTAGAAAAGGAGGAGATTGAAGAAATCCTAGATAGTCATGTGGGAAGGAATACCAGGAACAAGCAGTATGAAGAATATCTGGTGAAATGGAAAGGAAGGCTTGTTGAAGATTCATCTTGGTTGCCTAAGGCAGAGGTTGACTGTTTGGGTTTTCCTCCACCATCTAAGACGCGATGGGGTCACTTCTCAAATTACCCTGGGTGTCTGATGCAGGAGCATCCAGTGGTGTAAGGGCAATCTTGCATCACCCAAAAATAGTTAAATTTCAAGTTTCTCAGTTTTTATATGTTTTTACATTTTTGGATACCCTTTTCATCATAATGAAATTCCCAATTTATGGTTTTTATTTTCTATTCCTGGGTTGAAAGATATTGCAATTTTAGTTTCCCAAATTTGCACCTAAAAATCTTCCGAGTTAGATTTGAGGCACTTAGATTTCCTGGATTGGCCCCAAAACTTGCCAAAATTGGTGTAGCAAATTTTGAGCACGTTCTTGACTTCGAGACCTTTCCAACGGTTCAAGCGGTTCGTGAATCGAAGTCCCAGATCAAAAGTTATGGCCCCGGGAAGTTGGCGCACTTTCTAGAAGATACAATTGCAAATGCTCTTTTGAAATTTGAACTTCAAGTTGTAATTTTTCGGTGCTAAACCACCTAAACTAAAATTTGAATGTTGTTTTGGCTCCAAACTAAAGAGGAGCTCTATTTATGGGTGGGTTTCTAATTTTTGGGTAACTTTTTGGGGACAAACTTGCATATTGCAAAAGGGTGATTCTGTAGCTTTCTGTAACTTGCATGTGTTGTAGAACTTGGGGATTTGAGATCCTCTACATGTAAGAAGCTCCATTTCTGAATAATAAAATTATTCTCTTGTTTGTGGGTTATTTTCTAAATCTCGGGTTGTGCCCTCATTAGATACCCATGAAAGACAGATTAGTGTCTTGATGCCTGTGATGTCAGTATGCATAGTTGAAATGGGCCCCTCCATTAACATCTTTGCTCCTAATCCACCCCCTACTATCAAAGCAAGTAGGATACCTCTAGGGTTGGAATTTCTTCCTCTTGGGGGAAACCCTCCTTTTGGCAATAGAATTTTCAGTAGAATGGGGGCTAGTGGTTTTGGTATGTTTGGCGGTGGCTTCGGCGACATTCATGGTGGTGGTTTTGGTGTGGAGATGATGGTGGATCCAGAGGAGGCCACGGTGGTGGCCTTGGTGGTGGTTCTGATGGTGGTCATAGTGGTGGTCATGGTGGTGGCTTCAAAGGTGTTTCCAGAGGTGGTTTTAGTGGTAGTGGTTCTGGGGGAGGTTCCACTAGTTCTTTGTTATCTTCTGACCCTATCTTGAATGCTCTCCTACAAAATATGGGTCAAATGCAAAACCATTTGACGAATCTATCTCAGGCCTCTGCCCAGCCTATCTTTCAACCCTTCTTTCAAAATAGCCCATTTTTAGTGACAATTTTGAGCACTCCCTTCCCTCAAGGGATGGAAATTCCTAAGTTTGAAAAGTATGGCAGTAAGGGAGATCCCCAGACACACGTGTTAGCTTTTAATGACGTGTATAGATTTCTTTCACCATGATTCTCTAATGGAAAAACATTTTCCTCAATCTCTCAAGGATACAACACTCGAGTGGTACTGTTCCTTGCCTGAAAATTCTATATTCTCATTTGACCAACTTGTCAATTAGTTTCTCTAGCAATTCCTGGCTAACATCGGTCCGAAGATGACCTCGGATCTCGTCTGATGTAAGCAAGGAGAGCACGAGAATATTAATAATTTCAATGCATAATACCAAGTGCTCTTTTCACAAATCTCTTACTTGCTACCTGACTCAGATGTACAGAAGGTGTTCATAGGAAACCTGTAGTGAGCCTGGTAGGAGAAATTTTCCTTGATGAATTATCCTTCTTTCACACATCTATGTCTTGTGTTGCAGGAATACCAGCATACGATTGTTCAGTTTGGGGGATCCTCCTCATGTTTCCATCCTCAAGGCTGATCTATAGTGTCCATTTCAAGAAAAGTAAAATCTATTGCAAATGTAGTCACTAAGACTAATGATTGAGGCCTCAGGTGCAATAAACACTTCACCAAACTATCTAAATCTTACTCCTCTATTTTATAGAAGCTATTGAAGGAAAAAATTATAACATTAGAAGATCTTTGACCTCTCAGAGAGCCTTATCCTGACTAGTATAATGGAAACATATTCTGCCAGTACCACTGTGTCCATGGGCATGATATTGAACGTTACATGTGCCTGCATTATGAGATACAAGATCACATCGATAACAATACCATCTATCTCGATGGAAAGAAATAAAATGTGAATAAGTTGGTAGCTAAGGAAAATAGCGAGTTGTAGATTTATACAAACTTGTTTCCATATCACTTTACAAACTTAATTATTGATCCTTTTGATGCCTCTCCTACGGCCTCAACATACATAAAAGTGGTCACATTTACTCGTAGTCCTCACCCTCAACCTACGACTGGCTTGCCAAATGTGACTTTCACCTCATGGGACTTACACATGAATAACAAAGCCTCTCCCTTATATATTCCCACTCGCCTAAATGGAAACATTGTGACAGGGGTCCTAGTCGACCCTGTGATAAGAGTGAATGTTATTATGGAGAAAACCTTATGGCTAAATTCATTGCAAAGGGAGGAATATGAGAAGATGAAAAAACCACTATATGTACTCATGACGGCCTCTCTCTTACTCTGTATGGATCCATAACTCTTTCCATCCTAGTTGGACCTAGGATTGTGTACACCACTTTTGATGTTATTCTAGAATCTGATCTATTCAAGGTGAAGTTAGGCATCCTTTGGCTAGCTTCCATGAACAAAATCACTTTCATCATTCACAAATGTCTAAATTTATCTCATGAAGGTGTCATGCACATTATGCATGACACTAGATACCAGCCATTGGTATTCCATGGGGGTTATTATTTAGATCATTTTTGGCCCACCCCAGTTGGTCTGCTTCCTCCCAAAATGGACCTACTTTATTGGAATTATGTCAAATATAAGACCAAGTTCAAGGTGTAGCCGAATCACCCCATAGTGTAGTAGCAAGTTGACTCTTCCTCTCAAAAGGGGAAGGGAAATCCTGCCAGCACTCAAGGCTCCTCTTCTTCTTTTGTTGTCCCACTTGCTGCTTCCTCTCGCCCTATTGTGTTTCCATCAACTTTCGATCCTATGCATTTGCTAGGGATTCCGATGCTGCCCGCTTGGTGAAAGCCCAAGAATCCAATGTTTGAACTTCCTATCTTACCCATGGTGCCTTGGTCCATTTTGTATGGTAAGGGGAAGGGTCCCCATGGAGTGTCTTATATGAATCGGCCTCTATTGCCTCCTATTGATCCTACCTCTAAGATAGTAAATGGGAAGAGGCATGTTGCTAATGCACTCGAGCCTACTCCTCCTGTTGTCATTGCATCCCCTTCTCCATCTCTTCCTCCTATTCTCGTCTAGGAGTCCCTCCCTCTGTTGGAAATGGTTGTAGTGGATACTTTGATGGTTGAACAAGATTCTTTTGTCCCTTCCTAGGTTGTAGCCTCTAGCTCTTGAAGCTGTAGAAACCACCTTGCTTGTGAGTGAAAGCACTGGAGGAAGGCTCTGGTCATTGAGCTATCTGCCTTGTAGAAGAAGGAAGGGGATCCAATAGCTCCTTCTCTAACATCTTTTGTTGTTTCCTCCTCTTTTGTTGTTTCTACTTCAGTTCCCTCCACCTCAATCTTGCTCCTAGCTCCCCTTGTGAGCATGAATGATCCTCACTCAAAGAGGGTACAGGTCTTCATTGCTCCTTCAGTTGAGCCTCCCCTCTTGATTTCCCTTCTAGACATCTTACCCTTTTCAAAACTCATGAACATGTCAAATACCTCGGTGGTGTCTGTCATGGTTTTCCCCTCTTCCTCCACACCCTCTGCTTCATATGTGGGAATTTTGCATCCTTCGATGAAGCAAAAAATGGAGGAAGACCCTGCTGGAAATGGGGGTTAGAAGAAGGGTTCACCTTCTTTGGAGGGTGGTTCTACATTAGCTTGCACCATCCTAGTGATAGAAGAAGCCCCGATGTCCCTGAAGTTCATCACTACTCCCAAAACATTCAATGAGGCTGGCAGTGGGTCTTAGGTGCCACCTCCATCGCCTGCTGAGTTGACGCATGGAACTCCTATGAAGTGCATTTTCAACTCAATAGATGATGTCCTAGCCCTATCAATGATTTTTGTGAGATCGTTGACGTTCACCTCATAGGAACTGAGTGGAGAAGACCTTGAGGGGCCTTCTTCCTTGGCTCTTATTACAGGAGGGTCGGAGGGTACCCCCCTTGATATTTCACCCTTGTAGGCTCATTCACCCTCCCCTTATGATGATCTAGATGGGGAGAACAATTACCTCTTGGTTGATGAGGACTAGGGGGAGCCTCTTCTTTATCTGTAGATTAGAGTGTATGTGTGTATTGTGTTCCCCCATGCTTGTTTTATATTTTCTTGGATGACCCTAGTCACTCTCATAGGTGCTTAGATATAGGAGTGTTTTAGTGTTGTGAAACTTCTTCTATTTGTCACATCATTCTTCTCTTTGTTGTGTATTGATTTTCGACAATTGGGGATGATGCAAAGTGTTGGGGGAATTTAGGCCTCCCTTCCACGTTGACCCAATTTTTTATTTTCATTTCATTTTCATGTGTTGTCTTCACATGGTCTAATATAGTATGGGGTTGATGACAGTTCATTTATTTATACTATTATATCTATTTATCTATATTTATGAGCAACTCTGACCCTGAAATACTAGATCCCCCTATCTCTTGTTCGTTATGTACATTTTCTTCCTTTATTTTTACCTTTCTCTCTTCTTTGCTTTCTTTGTGATGTTGTGGTGCTCATGTGTTGTCCCTCGCGTGTGCAATAATTATGCCTAGTTACATCTAATTATCTTTCGCGGGCCACAATATCACTTTGATTCTTTATTTTCTCTCCTTAGGATGTCACGTGCCTTTGTGTTTGACGCACACCATCCTAAGGGGGGGCTATCATATTGCTTCGATTTCCAAAAAGTGTAATTAGTGGCCAACAAATCCCTTCTTGAAAATCTCTATTTTTCAAAAATTGCAAATTACATTCCTCAGCAAGGACCCCTAGTGGAATACTTTTTCTTCATCATGGGTTCATAAAGAAAGAATTTGAGAAAGCTTTCCTCCAAGGAGGGAACACCTTTTCCTATGGGTGAAGTTTTTACTTTTCCCTTGCGAGGGGGCATTCTTCCTTTCGAATTCCTTGATGAAGTGAAATCTTTCAAAAGGATTCCTTGATGTTGAATTGATTTGCAAAAAATATTGTTGCACTTTCAAATAGAGTGTCCCTTGAGTGGAACCATTTTCTTTTGAAGGTTTCCTGAGGGATCCCTTTGAAAGCTCTTCCTTCAATTGTTGACTGTTTGGGTGATTGTTTGCTTGTATGTCTATGTGGTTTTTTTTTGACATCTAACATGTTTTTATTTGTGGATTAATGTGTTGCTTTGTTGGTGCACTTGTGAAGCTTCTTTTAAATTAGACTCTACAGAGTCCCTCACATCTAGCTTCCTTCAGGACCAAGCACCTGGGGGGCACCTCCTTTGCAAGTCTGAGGACCTGTGAATCACTTTCATCCTATGGGATTTGTTCACCATTGGTCTGCGCTCCTCTAGTGCACATTTTTCAACTTTCTTCAGGACCAAGTACCTATAGAGCCATTTTCCTACCCTATGCTTTCGAGCATGCCATATTATGGTCTGCTTCCTTGATGGTTCAAGTATATTTTCTTGGAACTCTTTCGACCCACTTTACTGAACACTCATTGGCACTCATGTTCGCTAAAGTGGGGACAAAATGTATAGGTGTAAATTTGCACCCCCTTGTAAGTTCCCCTTTTGCACAGTCCTTCACCTTAGAAAAATCAAACCCGACAATGTAATTCCACATCCTATGTCCATACCCCGCCCACTTGGCAGTTGTCTATAGTTTCAATGGGGGAATTTCTATGGGGGATGTGTGCATGACACGTAAACATCTACATGGCACACTATCGTCCTAACATGATTCCTACCTTTGGAATCTGCAGAGGTATTACATTCACCATTGGGGTCGAAGCTTAATGTATATGTGCCTCCCAAGCAACCTATGAACAACTCTTTCCTCCTAAATCATCTTCAAATTCCTATCTTTCCTATTCATTCCAACTTCTTCACATTCTTGACAATCTTCATGCTTCTACATAATTCTTGAGCACATTCTTGCAACTTCTTGACTATTTGTTGCACTATCGACTCTTCCATTCCAACATCACAACATTCTTCACATCTACCATAGAAGCTACAACTTGGTGTCTTATGAGACTTCCTTCTGCGTCACTGCAGCCACGTCGACTTTGCCATGCTTGTAAGTTTGCATTCCTCTCTCATTGGCCTTGAGTGCCTCTGGTGGAGGGTGGTATTATTCATTTACTATTGCATTGTTGTTGGATTTGAGTAGCATAGTTCTCTTCCTAGTGTTCGGCATTCTCTTTTTTTGTACTTTCTTTATTGGATTTCTATTTCCCTATCTATCTAGCTATCCATGGAGGTGGAAATACCAAAATGAGGGCTTGACTGCAGCAAGCCCTGAAACATCCCCAACATTTTTCCCCACTCTTCTGTGTGTAGGTACTTCATTCGTGTGGAGCTTGCTGGAGAACTGGACCTATTGTGAGTTCAATTCTCTACCACCCTTTTCATCATTGTCAACTATATCTTTTTAAGTTAAAGTATTCTCCTTTCTTTCTTAATAGTTCAGCTTCTTCACGCTTTTTGTTATTGTTTAAGACTATGTTTATCAGGTTGTACTTAATTCTCTATCAGTATTGACTATAATCCATACTATCTATCTGTATGGATGCCAGTGCCTAACTGGAACACCAACGTGCAGCATTGTCATCTATCTTGCGCGCTAAGGTCCTCTAGAAGAGGGCTACCAAGGTCTTAGTATTGACTTTGGAATTTTCTCACCTGATTCCCTAAACCTCTCAGATTAGTAGAAAGATATAGCAGTACTAAGAGTTCTCTTCTTTCTCTACCTTAAACATCTTACAAATTTTCCAAACCTTTCATTTAGCTTGAGGTAGATCAAGGCAACTGATCATTCTAGACCCTCCTGTGACCCTGGGTCTTGAGCATTTGGTCCCCCTCCTCTACACTAATAATGGTGGAAAATTTGAACTTCAAAAAGGCTAGAGAACCCTAAACCTTATAAAGTATCTTGGTTTTGGAAAGACCCAAAATTTTGGTTAGTGAATAGTGTCTTGTGAAATTTAAGGTTTAGTATATGAAGATGAGGTTTTATGTGATCTTACTCTAATGGATGTTTATCATTTTTTTGGGGTAGAACATATTATTTTGATAGGAAGGTTCTACAAGATGGAAGGAAAAAAACTTACATATACTAACAAAGGATGGAATGAAACATGTTATTTTACTATTAAACGAGGATGGTGAACAAATGCATAGTATTACAAGATTAATATTAGTAAATAGTAAGAAGTCCATAAATAACATTAAGAAGGACAAGATTTTTTTTTTCTAGTTATGAGAAATAAAGATACCATAAAGGCAAGAGAAGAAAATAAAATAGTGCATCTTGATATTTCTAAGTTGAAAAAATATAGTGAATGTTTCTAAGAAATTCATTGAAGGATTCCTATTGATAAGTATAAGTCAACATATGGATCTAATTATAGGAGATATTTTACCTAATAAGACAACAAATAGGTTGAAACCAAAATTAAGGAATTAAAATTGAGAAAATTGTAAAATTATTGAAGGATTGATAAGAGGAGAATGGAATGATAAAGAGGGAAAAATATTGCAAAAGTCTCTTTGTGGTACCTATAGTTTTAACACCAAAAGAAGGAGAATGGATAACGTGTATAGATTCTACATAAATAAATAATATTATTATTAAGTACTTATTTATTTTACAATGATGGATGACCTTATGGATGTAGTTAAAAAAAATTAGCAAGATAGATTCGAAGAGTGGGTATGACCAAATCAAAATTAGAAGAGATGAGTGAAAGTTTGAATTTAAGAAAAAAATTGTATGAATTGTTAGCTTTGCATTTTGGATTGAATAATGCAACTAGTACTTTTATGAGTTTAATGAATGAGGTATTGAATCCATATCTTGGTGAAAAAATGATGTAGGAGCATCCAGTGGTGTAAGGGAAATCTTCACCCAAAAGTATTGTATTTTCATTTTGTTTGTAGTTTCCTTAGTTGTTTTGGAGCCCATGGTGAATCATGCAGTCTTTGGGATAGTTAGAAGTTTGAAACAACCAAAAATAGTCACCTGGTATTTTTAGTAAGTCAGCCTATTCAGGTTCCTATGGACATGAAAATTGACCCCAAGGAGTGAAATTGGAAAATAATATTTTTGGTGAAAGAATCATCTCAAAATCCTATACCGTTTGGAAGATATTAAATTTTCATCCTAAGGGATTTCTCCAATGAAGTTTAAAACTAAAAATTGAGGCCTTTCGGAGCCCTAGAATAGGGTGCAAAATCTCTAATCTTTTAGATTTGGAAAAATATGGTTGTAGATCTCTTCGCAAGATTTGCAACGATATATTACAATTGAAAATATAACACTTAGATCAAAAGTTATGACCCCAAGAAGTTGTAAATATAAATATAAAAATAAAAAAAATAAAGATCTTCTAGAGCGGGAAATACACAGTGGAATTTATGGTGCCAAAATGGGGTTACACCTTCCAGAATATTCTAAGTTACACTTCTTGGATAAAGAGGGAGAACAAGGGTTACATAAGGGGGGCCCAATAGTATAGATCATGGTTTTGGCTTGCAGATTTCTATAATGAGAAGGCCCATGTGGTTGTAGTATGTTATTTTCTGAGTAATGTAATTTCACTTCATTAAGATAATAGAAAGCAAGTGTTTCTTTTTGCATTTTTTGTTTATCTGTAACACCCCTCCATTTTGGCTCTTTGATCGGCATTGTTCTTCCTTGTTATGATTGTGTCTGATTATGCTTTGACTTTGGAACTTGGGTACTTTTGATCGCAATTGTTAAACGATGTGAATGTTATATTTTGATGTGATGTTATTTTATTTTGATGTTATCTTTATGGCATGTTTTGGACTAACTTATAAGATATTTGATTTAACAATGTTTTATGATGTTGATCATATTATTGATGATAGAATCGTCAGTTAATAATTGTGTATTGGTGAAGGGGACTGGATTGTATCACTCGCTTGTGAGTGCCCTACGATTCTGAAATTTCCTCTTCACGGTGTGTCTGATCATATTATATATGTATGCATGTTCGATGTACTCTTTGTTCGCAGGTTGACAGGTACATGACATCGACTTCGCCTGGTTCACAGGTTTGAGTGTGTCCATTGACCAACAAAAATTGATTGGGAGATAGTAGCTAGGTTTTCCGTGCCAAGTCGTCACCCTAGTCATAGTGTGTTGTCGGGTTGTTGTCGGGTTAGTTGTTTTAATTTGGTCCATTGCACCTTGAGTATTTATTTAATTGCAAATTATAAAGGTTATTAAATGGCTTGCGTAGTTAAATGATGTTTAAATGTATTTAGTTGCAATGTTGAAACGTTATTTATTTTATTGATTGATTTGATTTAATTAATAAAATTAGTCTGAGTTTATTGATTAATTAGATTAAGGGTGATTTATTAAATGTGATAGTTGTTTTGACATTATTGTATATTATGATTTAATTAAAATAAAATTATATATCAGGTTTGGATAGTTAGAAATAAATTAAAATAAATAAATGAGAATGTGTTTTGAATTTCACTTTTGAAAATTATTGATAAAGTAAATTCTTTGCAAAGATTGTATTCTTTTAAAGAATTTTGAAAAATGCATGTGATTGGAATTAGAAAATAGAAATTTGTTTTAAATTTAAAAAAAAATGGAAATATCCTCCAAATTTTGCAATAAATTTAGTGGGTGGGGATATTTTAGGGGTTTGACCAATTTAGGGAAAAACTCTATTTTAGCAAATGTAAATTCATATAATTTTAAATTTCCAATTTGGGGGAAAAGATTTCTTGGCTGTGGCTTTGCTTGGATTGGTGAAGGAATTGGAGACTCTTGCTTGAGCTGAATTCAAAGGAGGAGTTGAAAAAGCACCAATTGCATCCTTCTATTTGTGGAGAAAAACCAGGTTCCTCCTTCATTTCTGGTTTTCTTTTTGAGAAATAAGTTCCAAATGTTCATTATGCTGTTGGTAAATCTTCAAAAATATTGTTTAATTGAATGCAAACACATGAGAATTTTTTTTAAAACTGGCAATAGAATTTGTAAGGGATCAAATGAAGAGTTTAAGCTTCCCCATTGAATTTGAGGAAAACCCATAATTTTATATCTTGATTTTGTGTTCAAAATCCTTCTTCCCAGTTTTCTCCTCAAGAAAATTTGCCCAATCTGTGTATAAAATGAAAAAAATACAAATATATATGTATATGGGAAGTATGTATATATACATGTATTGTTTATGATTGGAAATTAATTTACCTTCTGTGAAAAGCTATGGGAAATTTTTGAAATAAAAATAAAAATGAAAAAAATTTGTGTCTGATTTTCTTCTAGTTTTCTTTTCTTGTCAGGGGACTGTTTTTATTTATTTCTTTGAAATTATAAACAAAAAAAAAAAAATTATATTTAAGGAGGGGGAGTGGGGACTCTCCCCCCCACAGCTGCCCTTCCCCCCCCCCATGAGGGAGGCGCTGGCTGTGGAGGTAGCTAGCGTTGCCTCCACAGGCAGCGACTTCCCCAAAGGGGAGGCTGCGTCCCATGTGTAGGGGTTGCGCAGCAGCCAAAAAGAGGTTGGGGATTTTTTTAATTTTAATTTATTTTTAAAATATAAGTTTTTTTTATCATATATATATTATATATAATATATATAATATAATGTATATATTATATATAATATATATATAATATATATTATATTTTATTTTTTATTTTTTTTAAATATATATAATATATATATTATATATTTTTAATAATGGGAATATTTTTAAGTTGGAAATTTAAATTATGATGTATATATATATTTAATATAAATATATACCCATTATGTTTATATAATTATATATGTTGGATATATAATTATACTTAAATATGATTAAAAATTAATTATTGTATGAGAATAGTTGTGAAATGGATTCTTTTCAATCAAAATGATTTATTTTTTTAAATTGGTTTTTAACTATTAATTAATTGGAAAATCTTGAAAAATAAAAATGATATTTTAGAAGCTTATATTTAAATGATATTTAGATATGTTAGATGGGAATGTTAAAATGAATATTGCATTATTAAATGATTAAATTTAAATTCCTTAACATTTCTAATGCAAGTTGACTTTTATTAATCTATGTAATTGGGAAAATGAAATTAAATTATCAGTTTAAACTCCTTAAGTTGTCAACGTGATATGATTACTTTGAGTGTGAACAATTAATGTTAATTGTTGTATTGATTTCGTGTACTTTACCAGTGTTTGACTTGGGTTTAGGAAACCCTTGCACTAGGTTGTTAAGTTACTGGAAAATGCTTTTGAAATGATGTTATCATTCTTTTCTTGATGTTGGGCAGTTGAGTTGTTTGTCATGTAAGTCTTCCAGTTGTTCCTAGAGGATGGGGGTTGTTGTATTACGATGTCAACCATTTGTACTTTTCCTTGGATGGTGTGTATCGAGGTAACCTGTTAATGTACCCGGTTTTCATGAACAAGAATGGATTGTGCCCCCTTGAGTTTAGGAGTGGTTTTGTGGTCTATACCTCCTTTGGAAGGAGTGGACTTTGTATTTCGTATTCCTCCAAGTGTTTGGAGTGGATTTTGTTATATGTTACCTCCTTGGATTGGAGAGGTCATTTTTATTTAGTTACCATTGGATTGTGGTTTTATCGTGTGTGTTGTCGATAGGAGAGTGGCTCTTTGTGGGGGTCCGACACACAAAGGGGCGCCAGGGTAACTCACCTAGGGCTTAATTAAGTGATAACTTAAAAGAAATTAATGGGGCACTTTCACACTAAATACAGATAATAAATGTCTCTCTTGAAGCTTGTGTTTGTTAAGGCTTGAGATGAGACGAGACACAGTTTTGCATGAGGGTCCGGCGGCCGATAGAGGCAAGCCAGGGTAACCCAAGATGGGGGTTCGGTAGCCTAGGAAGGTTGAGCTAGGGTAACTCATGGAAATTTATGTATGACACTCTTCCTATGTCAGTAGTCAGTCAGATATGGTGTGGAGTACAGATGATGTTCATGAACCTTGTTCTCTGGAAGCATTGTGACTTTATGTTAAGTGATTTTGTGGTTGTAGTTGTTTCAGCTCAGTTTATATTTTTTGCCTGTGTATAGTGGTAGATGGTCTTGTGTTGGATTCCTGGGTACTATCTCCTAGCATGGGGGGTGAGCCTTTGGGTATCACATGGTTGGGTGGAACGTGCACCTTAATCCATTGGGTTGCCTTCTTGTTTGTGTGGATGAGATTTCCAGTTGGAGAGCTCGTGGGATCCAGTTTCTTGTCATGCTTTATTCTTTCTGTTGATCTTGTATTTTATTACCCCTCATTTGTTATCGGGGTGGAGTTTGTAATATGTAATCATGATTATTGGATTTATCTCATTCGGGGAATGAGCATTGTAATCTTATTATAAATTAATTGTTATTTGAAATCATGTGGTATTTATTATTCTTTGATGTAAATTATTATGTATGGAATGTATATGAACTTAATTGTTAAGTAAATCAAGTGTTGTGGTTATTTCATGTTTCTTGTTTGGGTTTTTGTAACTCAGTCTCTTAACCTTAGGGGTTGTTGGCAATTGGTTAGTGAACTTGCTTACTAATTGTTCTTTCAAAAAAAAATTAGTTCGTTTGTGTAGTAAATTGCAACTTCCCCTAGGGTTGTGTGGTGGGACATTACATTATCTCTCTTGTTTAGTTGTGTGTGTGGTTTTTTAAGGGGAGTACCCTCATCAAAAAATATGTTTGGATGATATTCTAATTTTTAATAAAAGTAAAGAAGAACGTATAGAGCATATTATATTAGCATTACAAAGTTTAAGAGAAGAAAATTTATTGATGAATATGAAGAAATAGTTGGCTTATGTAAGTATTTTTATTTTTTCTAATGGATTGAAAATGGATATTGAGAAAATAAAAGCTATTGTTGAATGGCCAAAATTTGTAAGCATTTTTTTAAGTTAGATATTTTCATGGATTAGCTAGTTTTCACCTAGATTTTATTATAAATTTTAGTGGAGTATGAGCATCAATTATCGATATCATGAGGAACGATAACAAAAGTTAAGTGGAATGTAGTTGTTGATAAAAAATTTAAATTCTTGAAGAAGAATTCAAGTGAAAAACCAATATTAGTTTTTCAAAATTTTGATAATTTTTTTCACTTTGATTGTAACGAGTGAAAATACAATTAGATATTTATTAAGTTAGGAAGGAATATCTATTTCTTATTTTAGTGATAATTAAAATAATGACAAAATAAAATTCTCTATTTATGATTAAGAATTTATGCCATCATCCATGCATTAAGAAATGGAGAATCTTTTCTATCAAAAGAATTTATTTTGTACATTAATCATCAAACATTGTAATATTTGAAGAACCAAAGTTATGTGATCAACATGTTTTAAATGAGTTAAATTTTTATGGAGTCATTCATTTGTGCTAAAGCATTTAAGTGGAAAGTCTAATAAATTAGTAGATGTACTAAGTAGAATAAATAAATTATTGATAAATATAAGAAATAAAATCAAATTGGTTTCAATGACTAAGAATTTATAAGAAATTAAAATTGATTTTACTAAAGTATGGAAGACATGTTAATTATCAATAATTGGAGATAGAACTAAATGTTTATAATACCTAATTCAAGGAGATTTGTTGTGGGAAATCAAGTATATATTGTCTTGCTAAAAATTTATGGATTGCGACTGTGTAAATTTCTAGATTTAAAAAATTAATACAGTTTCAATCCAGAAATTTTTAGCAAGACATTATCATGGACTATGGAAACGTGATGTTGTTAACAAGTATATATTCCTAAGAATTTAATGATAAAAAAAATTGATCAAAAAAACATACTGGTGGATTGGTAGAGAGCTTTGATTCTAAGAAGATGATTGCATTAATAAATTAAAAATTTGGCAATAGATTTATAGAATGTGAGAAGATATATGCAAAAGTATAGAACTTTTCAAATAAAAAAAGGATTTAGTAAAAATGTTTGTTTGAACAATTCATTGCCAATTTTAGAAATAACATGGGTGGATATTAGTATGGATTTTGTATTAGGTTTAATAAGAACTCAAAGCGAACATGATTATATTTTAGTAGTTGCTAATAAATTTTGTAAGATGGATCATTTCATAGCTTGTAAGAAAATCAATGATCTAGTACACATAGTTGACTTATTTTACAAGGAGATTGTAAGATTACATGGGTTACCTAAAAGCATAGTATTAGATAGGGATGTAAAAAAATTTGAAGATTTTTGGAGAACCATTTGGAAGAAAATGAATAGAGACTTTAAATTTATTTTAAAGTGTTAGTGTGAAAAGTGTCTTTATGCATCTAGTTATATTTTATCTAGTTTCCACACCTACTAGTATTGTTCACACTAGATTAAGTTCACTTAGTGGTTTAGTTGTCTCACCTCATATACACTTTACACATGCAATCACACTTGTCCCAAGTTGTTCTACATGTGTCACATTCTGGGAGGGTTATTCAATCTTTCTGTTTCACCTTCCTACAAGGAGAGTTCATTGTACATTTACATATTTTATGATAATTTATTGGCTAATCCATTATTCTTGATTCTTTTGTGGAAGTTCAAATTGTGTATTCATTGTTTGTTGTTCTAAGATGGTATTAGAGCATTGAATTGCAAGTTCCTTCTCAATTTTGGTGAATCTAACACCCATCCCTATCAAATAAGCATCATAGAGTCAAACAAACATTGATATTATGTCTAGAAGGCCCAATAAATAAAAAAATCACCTTTCATTTCTTCAAAAATAGTAACTTTGAAATTTTACAATTGTTTTTATAATTATATCCATTGTATGATACCATACCATATAAATCAATTTTTTTTAAATAAATTAAAAAAAAAATTGTAGAGAGAAGTATAGCCCATTCCAAATTTCATCATTCAAAGAAAATTTCATCATTTACTTTAGCCTCCATTTCCTCTACCTAGTGAGCACCTAAAATTGTTTTTTCCAAAAACACACCCTACGACCTATTGAAGTGGTGTCCCTTTCATGATTTGTTTGATTTTCATTGTGATATTCATACATTGTCAAACCTTCATCAATAGTTCCACCCTTCCACCATATAGACACATTTGGTTTTTGGTTTAACTTTGCACATGTACTCAAATTTTTAATGGATTATTAATGTTTTTTTTTTTTATATTTTACATATTCTAACATTCTTATATCATTGCAAACTCAAATGTTAGTTAACTATCAAACTAATCACTGAGTCATCTAAAGTGTGTAAAAGGGGGAGGTGTTCTTGGTTTGTTTCTTTGTTTCTTTGTTTCTTTTTTTTTTTTGGGTCATAACTAACAAATGGGGGGTCTCTGTTTTTAAAATTTGCAGTCAAGGGGAAGCTATTTTAATTGTTTTTATAGTGGTGAAGTCTATTTTTCAAAATTGTTTTTTTTTTAATCTATTTTTTAACCTTTGAAAATTAGTGTTTGTCGTACAATTTGCAATTGGGCATAATCTTTATCCTATTTGCCAAAAATTGATGAACTTAAAAAAAATATATATCAAAATTTCACAATGATTCCAGATTTGTAGTGAAAATTAAGTTTTGGATAGCCTATTTTTTCATAATTTGTAAAATCTCTATGAAATATAAATGAACAATTTGGCATCCAAACTTAACAAAGTCTTGTAAATCTTGTCTTGCATATTTTTGGAGGAGTCAACATTAAGATCTAATACAATTTGGGGGTTTTCAAGGAACAAATAAATTTCCTCTTTGTGTGCATCATGGATCCTAAGATCAATTTGTTAACTCCACATAATTTTCACACATTGAAAGTCAAAGTACAACTTCAATCTAAGGGATTATGGAAAATGATCAACAGTCAACTAATGTAGTTTATGAGCCAATATTGGCATGGTGTGATGGTTAAATTGGTGTGTTGTTATTCTTGCCATCAAGGTTCAAACCCCATTGGGATGTAATTGTTGAAAATTTATATTGGGGATGAGGTCCCACATTTGTGACCTCAACATTTCATAGCTCCGAGTCAAAAGCGTTTGCCCCTCTTAATATAACTAATGTAGTTTATGAGGGATTTTGAACAATTTACTTATTTGAACAAGTTATATGAGATAGTCAATATAATTGGTCTTCTTGTATCAAATAAGTTGCAATATCACATTGCCAATTGTACAACTCCTAAGAAAATATGGTACAAGTTTAATGAACTATTAAGTAAATTTGATGAATTAAAAATACTTCAATTGGATGTCAAATTGACAATATCAACTCGTAATGCATTCCTTTCTATTGAAGATTTCTTGGTCCAATTTAAGTCTCTACTTTCTTGACTTAAGGTTAATGGTAAAATGAAATAGATAGAGAGTGTATCTTCTTGGTTTTTTCAAAGCTAAAAGGTCCTTATTAGATCTTTGCTTTTTCTTTCTACTTTACAATGGATGCTCTTAGAACAATATTTGTCATATGCTTGATTTTAAACAATTTTATGATAGAATCACAAGAGAAAAATACAAGTTAATCTCTATGGATGCTATAACCTCTTCAAAAATTCAAGCATTAGTTTTCCAATCATCTAAGGGAAAAGGTAAGAAGTCTTCAAACAAACCTAAGGAAAAATAAACTTCACAAAATAAAAAATCATTTAAGTAGAAGAATAAAGATGATACATAAGCCACATCCTCTTCATAGTCAAGAAGGAATACTTACAATTCAAAGTAGAAAAATAGATGTGCATTTACCTTTTGTGGATCACAGAATAATAATAGAAATTTTTATTTTAGGAAGGTTGCAACTTTGGAAGATGTCATCAAGAAACACAAAATTTATAATCTCAAACCTACTAAGGGACATGCCCTTTTTTCTCTAGAGGTTTGGATATATACAAAAATAGTTAGATAATTGACTCAGGAGCCTCACATCACATGAATCACTCACACAAGCTTCTTCAATATATTTCTAACAACACTACTTATCAAATTTTAGTAGGAAATTTTTCATATATTCCAATTTTGGGGCCAGGTACAATAAATTTTGTATAGGGTTGTATTGAAGATGTTCTCTATGTTCCTAAGATTTCAACTAATCTTCTATTAGTTTACCAAATTTTTAATACTAGTGATGGAAAGATAGGCGACTTTTGCCACATACTGTTGTTCAAGAACTACATCATCTTGAGAGGATTTTTTCTTAAGGCAGAGCATATCATGAGTCTAGATTGTACAAATTTCATATATTTTACTTTTTTCATTTTACTATTTATATATTGTTTGTTAATAATTTGTTTTCTAATGTTATTTATTTTTAAATATTTTTTTTAAATAAATTTTTATCATTAAAATTTATATAAATATATTTGATTATATATATTCTTATGTATATATATATATATATATGAATGCATATTTAATCTATATATATGCTTATGTATATATAAATATATTTTTAAAATATATACATATACATGCATACATACATACATATATAAATAATTTTTATTTACATGAATATATCTAAATATAAATAAGTTGTGATTTTACAAAATAAAGCATATTCACATAACTAAGTATTTTTTTTAGTTATGAATATATATAACAAAAAATTAGTAAATCTCATGTGCAAAACTACATTAATAAATGCATGAATAGTTATATTAATGTTGAATGAATTAACACATAATCTAATAAACTAAATTAACTCAAGTTTCTTACATGTCAACTTGAATTTTTATTTATAAACATCCAAATATGGTTTTCACTCAATGTAGAATAATAATTATAGAATAGTAACTTTGTCTACTTAAGAGATAATTTATTTATTTTATTTTCTTGCACATAGTAAAAACAATGATAAAGTAAAGTAACATTTATTTCTTTAAATTTTCACTCAATACACTTAAAAATGTCTAGCGTATTTCTTTTAAATTCATCATAATTTCACGTCATCATCCCTAATCGACCTCTTCACCACTATTAATTAAATAATTTTTAATTATTTAATTATTTCACCATTTTCACTCATCCATTTTAATAAAATATTTTATTATTATTTAATTATTTAATCATTTCCCTCCAACCACTTTAATTAATATTTTTAAATTATTTTATAATTTTCTAATTTTCCCTCATCCACTTTAGTTAAGTATATTTTAATTGAAAAAGAAGAGGCGTGTCAAGGAGTGTGAGTTTCAAACAGCTAAACCTTAGTTTTTTTCCTGCAATTGGAGGCGATTCATTTTCTTTTCAGCGTTGCAACTTTCTGAGGCATAGTTTCATAGCGCTAGCTCTGCTTTACGGATGTTTTCTCTGAGGCTATTCTTCCTTAGTTTTTGTGGTTGGACTATTTCCCTTTCCTCTCTAGTAGTGTTAGTTATGGTATGGATTCATGGCCACATGGTTGTATCTTTTTGGTTCCATTTGTTGTTCATTTGTGTATATAAGAGGAGTGACGAGATTTTCCTATGGTTCATTGTTGTTATTTACCAATGAGACTCAAGGCTGAGGCTAGAAACATGGGAGGGAATGGAAGGTAGGGATCCCATAGGTGAAGTTGAGCCTCTTGAGTTTGATGTAAAAATGGAGAGTTAGCTATGAATATCACCTGTGTTTGAAATGTGGGAGAGTTAGTAAATCAATACTAAAGCACACAAACACCAATGAGACGTATTATATTAAAGATTTGAATCAAAGAACTGCTCTTAATTGTAGTTAAACAAATCTTCAAAAACATTCCATTGTTCTCTATTCTCAAGGATTCATTAAACCATATTGGCTCTCAAATTTTGTGTATGCACTATGGTTGTTAAAATGACAACTTGAGAAATGAGATGCTATTCTAAATGCAAGAAATCTAAGTTCCTACATGAAACTATGAGATGAAAGCTATGATGCTATGATAATGGAGATATTGATAAATGGATAATGTTGCTAAACTATGTGATACAACTGTTGTGATAAGAAGTTAAAATGATTTTTCATATGCTCAAATCACCATTGATATGATGAATTAAAATGCAACTATAAAGAAAGACATGAAATAAAATGCAACTATAAAGCAAAACATGATTCTAAGTTAACATGATGCTACAATGCAAACTTGTTAAAATTCTAAACAATGCTAACTATAAACTCCAAATGCTCCAATGCTCCAAAGCTATTCCTATATAATAACTCTACTCAAATATGGGATGTCAAATACTATAGCAAAGGGTTGTATTTATAGGATTTTCCAAGCATCTTGTGATGTGGCAACGATCGATGGTCCAAATTCAAACATGAGGGATGAACGGTGGAGATGGAGAGAATCAAGAAGGATGTTCCCTTGACCAAAGACAACATGCCAAATGGAAGGAATAAAGTGTGTGAGAAAAATACCATGTGTTCAAACTTTTTTGAAGATAATTCTAATTTAAAATTAGAATTATTTAATTTCATGTGACCTTGGTGAGGTGGCATGAAAAGTTGTAGACATGTGCTTGAATTCCAAATTTGGGATTAGTGAAAATTAATTAAATAAAACAAACTATAGAAAGTTGTTTATTTAATTAAATTAGAGGAATGTGATTTTAGATTTGGAGAATTAGAAGATATGAACTATTATATAAATAAATTGAGAATTTATTTATAAGTAGATGAAATATTATTTATTCAAGGGGTAAATGCTTTTGACTGGAGCTATGAACCGGATACAACCATTCAACAATACCACCCCAATGGGGTTTGAACCTTGGTGGCAAGAACAACAATGCCACCTATAAACCATCACACCATGCCAATACTGGCATAAGTAGATGAAATATTAATTAAATAACTAGTATTTAATTAATTAAATGTCTTGACCGATTTTGTGTATACATTTTGCCCCTCTTTGAAGTAATGTGTTTACACATTGCTTCAAAGAAAATTTTTGCTATTGATGTTGACAAAAAAAAATTTCGATGCCCCAAATGCTAATTTTCAGGTGATGATGGATATATGCCCCCTCAGGAGATAAATCGGTGAATTTTTGAATTTTTTGGATTTTTTGGAATTTTTGAAATTTTTGATGATTTGATGATAATCTCAAAATTTTTATGCTTCAAAAACTATTTATCTCCCAAAAAATGATGTTAAAGTCACCTGGTGATGATTTGATGAATTAAAGCCCCTTTGAAATATAAAATAAAACAACCCCATAAAAATGCCATTTAATTAACCTTAAAAGGTTAAAAAGTTGGATTAGAAGTTCATTTGATCATATGTAATTTTGAAAACTTGAGAGTGATTAGCAATTTAGCACTTTGGAGCAGAATGGTGATCCCTTACCATACACACTATTTCGAGCATGTGCGATGGCACAACCACCTGGTAGAGTATGGACCTCCAATATGTACCCCTGGAAACTGCGTTGTAATTTGTGCAATTATTTTCCCACTTGTTTTTATGTTTTGAATTCGAATTTTCTCTTTTAGTGCATAGAAATACTACAATAGCGCATTCATTGTTTGTTGTAGTGCATTGGTGAAATTTAAACTAGTTTGATGATGTTTGATCAATTTAGAATTTAATTTGATAATGATTGATGATGTTGATAGGTTAGATGTCCATGGATCTCATGATAGGTGAGATTCAATGATTGATATTGATAATTGACCTCATGATAGGCGAGGATAAATTATAGGTTGATTGATTAAGTGACCTCATGATAGGCGAGGTGCACTAATTGATGAACCTCATGATAGGCGAGGTTGAAGTGATTGATGAACCTCATGATAGGCGAGATTGAATTGATTGATGAACCTCATGATAGGAGAGGTTGAATTGATTGATGAACCTCATGATAGGCGAGGTTAAATTGATTGATGAACCTCATGATAGGCGAGGTTGAATGATAGATTGATGCTCACGATATTTGATCAAAGTCTCAAAAGAGCTGATTAGATTGATAGGCTGATTGGTTTTGATTGATTTGATTGACTAAGTGATGTCGATTGATTGATTGACTGATTTGCGATTTTGTGATGATAGGAGCCGTTGATGAGTCTGCAGATTAGAGAGCATTTTCCCAGGACATGGGACTTGATTCCACACCTTACGCCACCTAATGTAGCTGTCATTGTACGATGTGGTTTGTTGTCCCTTATTGATATTCCCTAGACTAGGATCAACAGGGGTTTGTTGACAACCTTAGCAGAGAGGTGGCACAGTGAGCATAACACCTTCCATTTTACCACTGGTGAGATCACAATTACTCCAGAGGACATCTACCGGATTATGCAGATACCTGTGGTTAGAGAGCTTGTACTATATGATTCACAGGAGCAGGGCAGGACTGATGCACTGCATAGAGTGTTTGAGGATGAGCATATATGCGGCTATGAGATTCCTTGGAGGGATATGGTTGATGCTTATGCCACTTTACCTTATTTTCTTGTTGGGTTTATTGGAGGGTTCCTTTGTCTTGATCGTAGGTCAAAGGGACTGTCAGTCGGATGGGGGCATATTTTGGAGAGCATGATTGCTTAGGGTACAAGATATGCATGGGGTTGTTTTATGCTTGCACATTTTTATCATGACTTACACCAAGTGGTATATCTTCACAGGGCTAGTTTATCAGTTGGAGTCACATTGCTTGAGGTTTGGGCCTAGGAACATATAGTAGTTAGTTGGCCAGTTGGAGATAGACAACAGCCTAACATCAGGTCGTATGTGCATATTTATTCCAGTCAACTTGCTCAGCCTAGGCTGGGAAAACTAGAGTACTGTAGGAGAACACTGGATGATCTTGAGTCTATGGTATGGCGGCCCTATCTGGATTGCGAGCAGTGGCCTGAGGATGACACTGAGATGTCATTTTTTTGTCAATCCCTATACCTGATTGGTCATACATGATTCATTATTGAGAGATTCATGCTGCTAAGAGTATTGAGGTAGTATGGTAGGGTTCAGGGTACGCCACAAGGAGTGGCCCACTATGCACGACGATGAGTAGATGCAAAAAATTGGGGACCTATCTTGTCTTATGATGTAGTAGTTCAACACTTCCAGTGATTATAGGTCATCATTTGGGAGGTGCATCCAGAGATCACCAATGCACTGATATTGGAGGAGCATGCACAGTACATGTTCCTATATCAATTCCCATGGATTACCATCCCAGATGAGCCAACACTCTTGCTAGAGGAGGAGGGGGCAGTAGGTCATAGGCTTAGGCGACGAAGAGGGGAGGAGGAGGAGGAGGAGGAGAGCAATGATGATGGGGATGGTGATGGAGATGGAGGAGGCAAAGATGGTGATGGGGGTGATGAGGGAGGAGATGAGGGTGGAGGGGAGCCAGGTTCTAATGTTGGAGAGATGAGAGTGCCTCGCAAGAGGCGATCATTAGTTGCCCCATCTCAGCAGTGTGTAGAGATTAGACTATCGCAGCAGCAACAAACATAGATAGTTGTTTTACTGGTGCAGGTTTAGGCATTGCAAGGTCAGCTAGAGCAGGTACATGATTTTCTCACACAGGAATAGGGATAGATCTAGACACTAATAGTCGAGAGGGATGTTGTGAGATAGCAGGAACAATAGGTACAGGCCTAGCTCACACAAGTACAAGCCCAAGGTCAGGGACATGTACAGATGCAGGGGCAGATTGCCACACTGACTATCGAGAGAGACAACCTGATACAATAGGTGGAGTAGGCCGAGGGTGTCTTTGAGAGATTACAGTAGACTACAGTAGCTATCGGTTCCTCAGACTATTTTAGGGAGATACGTCGTAGCGCATAGGAGGCAGAGTTTTATAGGGTTAGGTATCATGATGCAATTCCTCCAAAGTAGTGAGAGAGCTTTGCACAGTCCCAGTTAGGGAGGTCCCAGTCTCAGACCACTAGCATGGGTGTTACGCAGCTGCTTCCTAGAGATTGGAGAGATCCTAGTGCAGGTTTGTCATGTAGAGGAGGTACTAGTCATGTGATGCCAACACCATCTGGTGGGAGCACAACATAGCTCTGATTTATGATTTTGATGTACTTTGGACATGTATACACTAATGTTTTTGAGACATTGATGATGTACCTCTTGATTTCAGAAATTATGATACACCACCATTTTTGATATTGATGTATCTCTTTATACCCTTGGATATCCTTGTACACTTTGACATTATGATTTTGATTATATGACATGTGGTGATGATTATGATCTATGTGTCTATATGATGTTTATATGATGATGATCATGATGATTATGATGGATGCATTTAATTTCTATATTATGATGATGATCATGACGATTATGATGGATGCATTTTATATTATATATGCTATGTGATGTTCTATATGATGATGATATGATATGTTATGGATGCAAATGATATGTTATGATTCCATGATGCTTTATGAATGATGCCTATGTGATGGATTTTATTATGCCAATGAAATTTGATTCATTTTATGGTTTTGTAATTTTCCAATGCAGATAAATGATGCAATGAATGAATGAATGATGTATGAAATGATCATATGATGGTGCATAGTTCTATTGATGTTTATGATGTTTATATGATGTTGATCATGCTGATTATAATGAATGCATTGATGATTCTATATGCTTTATGGATGATGCCTATGCTATGTGAGATAGATTTTATTATGCAAATGATGTATGATGTTTATGTGATGATCCATTTATTCCTTTGTCAGTCTTGGATTTGAGTAATAAAAAATTCATCTTCACTATTGGTTTTAGATGTTCATAACAATGGCATTATGTTTTTACCAGTCATGTTCTTTAGCAACTTTTTCTTCTCAGAAATATTACTCTGTTAGACATGTCTTTCAATCATCTTATGTGAATCCAAGATCCATTTTATAAAAGGAGTAAGTGATTTTAGTGATGCATCAAATTCAATTATGCCCCTTGTGTGATCAAAAATAATATGCATAATGAATTAAATAAATACTATTCAAGCACACCAATAAAACATTGTATCAAAACAAAACATAAAAAGTAAATAAATGCAAACTCAATATTCTACTTCGATTGTCGTCCTATTGTCCTCTATCTTCAGTGTTTTTGTCGATTCCAGCTTTGCTCTCAGATTGTAGGCTAGGCTCAACAAAATGTCTTCCTAAAGAACGAGATTTTAATATGATGCGTGATGCAAGATTAAACTATGATATTGAATTGAACTACTATGCTTGAAATAAACATGATGCTATGATATGAGAATACTAAATGAATTAAATGCATGAACTCTAATTAATTTCCTATTACCAATGCTTGGATTCACACATATATTTATAGAGTTTTTCGAATGATTCTGATTGGCTGTCTTGATTGATGGTTGTGATAATTCCTGGCAGATCGAATGGTTGAAGAATGATGAAACTGAAGAGAAAATAGAAGAAACCTAAAAACAAGATTTTTCTATTTTTATGAAAGAGAAAAAGATAAGAAGATAAGAAATCATCTTTCTTTAAAAAGAATAAAAGAAAGATTAAAAGCTGATAAATATTGAATTAAAAATTCAATTATTTTATTTGTGGAGGATATTCAGCTTTTTCTTAATTAAATGGAATATTTAATTAAGCTTTTAAAAGCATAAGAAAGTTTGTGATAAGAATAAAGCTTTAATTAGGATTTTTGAAAAAAAGCAGAAGATCTCATATTTAAATAAAATATTTAAATATGATATGAGAAGGAAACAGAAGATAATAAAATATCTAGTTGTGATTTTAGAAAGAAAGCATAAGATCTTTAATTAAATAAAGTTTATTTAATTAAATCTCTTTTATGAAATTAATTAAATAAAATATTTAATTAATTAGAAGAAGAAATTAAAATAGAAGAGAGAGAAATATTTAAACTTAATTAAATTAAAAGATTTAATTTAAATTTAAACAATGATAATTAATTTAAATAAATAAAATGTATTTATTTAATTAATTAAGTGGACATATGAAAAATAATTAAATAAAATAGATTTATTTAATTATGAAAGAAGAATAAGATAAATGAACAATATAATTAAATTAATTAAATTTAATCATATGTAGAGGACTTTTTAGAAAACTAATTAAATAATAAATATTTAATTAATTTCCAGGATTATAGACATGACGATTTTTATGCGTATACATTTTTCCCCTCTTTGAAGTGATGTGTGAAACGCATTGCTTCAAAGAAAATAAAAAATTTTCCCCTGATATGTTTCTGATTTTTTGATGTCAATGATGCCCCCTCGGGAGGTAAATCACGGAAGATGATGTCGAGAATGATAGGGAAGCAGTGATTTAGCTCCCGATAGATGATGTTTGTGATGGCCTGGTGAAAAATAATATGAAAAGAATAAAAAATGTCACTAATTCCCACCCTAAAAGACCCTTATAAGGTAAAAAGGGTAAAATGAAGTGTCATTTTCACCATGCTGCTACAGTAAAAAGTGAGCTCTGAGAGTGACTTGGCGAGATGGAGATCCCATTGCATAGGCATAGATTCGAGCGAGCGCGCCGATACCAGAGACCAGCTGCGTACGTACCACCAGTGAGTGATTTCAACCGTTTATGATTTCAAATTTTGTATTTTAGATCAATTTTTCAAATTTTTTGAGATCGGATTTAGTTTTTTCCGCACGTTTTAGTGCATATAGGAAAAACTTTAGTGCATTCGACAAATTCTATAGCGCATATAGGAAATTCCGTAGCGCATATAGGAATAGGGTGAAAATTGATCCTTTAGCGCATCTGATAGATAGAGTAGCGCATCTAGGGAAAAATCGGCTAGGTTGATCCTGTAGCGCATCTAGGGCGCATAATTGCGCATATAGGACTAGGGTTTGAAAATGCTAGAGCTGCGCATATGTGGGTTAAAGTGGTGCATACACGGGATAGAATAGCGCATCTGGAGTTTTAGCGCATCTAGGAAAAAGTGTAGCGCATATGAGAAAAACTTTAGCGCATCTGTGTTTTAGCGCATATGGGCAATAGAATAGCGCATTTAGGAAATTTTTCATAGAACGCTTGTGTGATAAAAAATGATGTTTGAAATTGCTTCCTTAGTCAATAAATAGATGAATTGCAGTACCATCATGCTGATATGATAGAAAATCTGATAGAGAACTGATAACTTTGCTTCCATAAGAGAAAACAAAAAGTAGATAGCTGATAACTTTGTGACGAACAACAAAGAGTAAAATGATTGATTGATTGATTTGTGTTTGATAACTTTGATTCTCACGAACAAAGAGTAGAGGTTTGATAAATTTGCTTTCTGCGATAGAAACCAAATAGTAAAATGATTTGTGTGTTGATAAATTTGCTTTCCTGAAAAGAAAAGAAAAATAGTAGATGATGATAGAGTAACCTATTTTGATATTCAGATAGATTGATGTAGTACTTGATATGAGTCGCTGATGGAATTTGGATAGATAGATCACATGATATGAGTCTGATTGATGTGTCCTTGTGATGGTCAAACAAAATAGGAGGCTTTTAAAAGCCTCTAGATTAGAGAGCGGTTCCCACTATGTTGGGAGTGGATAGGAGAGCTTACCCCTGCCGAGCTACAGTTGATAGCGGATTGTGGATTGGGGCCTTTGTTGGCCATGCCGCGAGGTATTCGAGCCAACAGGGGGCTGTTGACCGCTTTGGCAGAGAGATGGCATTCAGAGCATAACACCTTTCACTTGCCGACGGGTGAGATGAGTGTGACGCTCGAGGATATTTACAGGATTCTGGGGGTCCCAGTTGTTGGTACCCTTGTGGTTTATGACCACAAGGAGATTGGTGGGACCGAGGCGCTACGATAGATATGTGGCAATCCAAGCATATGTGGTTACTGGATAGATTGGGATGATTTCAGCAGGTATCCAGCTTTAGTTGCTGTATTGGCTGCATTTATTGGAGGCTTCCTTGGACCGGACCATCGGTCGAAGGGATTCACCGTCGGTTGGGGTAGGATGCTGGAGTGGTTGGTGACACAGCCACAGAGGTTTGCCTAGGGGAGCTGCATATTGGCCAACCTGTATCACGATCTCCATCAGGTTGTATACAGAGGATCCACGAGTTTGGCAAGTGGGGTGACGCTGCTACAGATCTGAGCGTGGGAGCATATTGCAATCACGAGACCACTTTGTATGAGAGCTAGGCCAGCAGGGAGGCCGTATGTGTATGCATATTCTGGTGCAGTTGTTCAGCAAAAGCTGGGCAAGGTAGAGTATTGGAGACGGGTACTAGATGACATTGATGCAGTGATATGGAGACCCTACACGGACTGCGAGGCATGGGCGACTGATCACTTGGAGATGCCATTTGTCTGCAGACCGCGATATCTGATAGGGCGGACGCCCTTTATTATTGAGAGATTCCTAGCATTACGGGTCCTGAGACAGTTTGGGTTCACACAGGGGATGCCCCAGGGCGTTGCTCATTATGGGCGGCACAAGGGTGATCCAGGATGGGGGCCATGCATCGGATACCAGGCCGCATATATAGAGTATTCCACTTTACAGCCCGAGGTATAAGCCGACAGGCCAGAGGTGCAGGATGTAGGGATGACGAATGATTATGCACAGTATTTTCATACACATCCATTTCCACGTTTTACAGTGCCAGATGAGCCACAGGCGATCGGGATAGCACCATAGCCAGGGGCAGGGATACAGGGGGATGTGGCAGGTGGAGAGCAGGCTATGGGTGGCAGAGAGGAGGAGGAGGGAGATGAGGAGGAGGGAGAGGAGGGTGAGGAGAGCGGAGATGAGGAGGGGGACAGCTCAGATGATGGGGATGATGGGGGGGATGATGGTGGAGAGGAGAGGCGGAAGAGGTTGGATAGTTTGGGTAGAGCATAGATTGTTCAGCGAGTCAGATCCGGTGGTAGACCACGGACAGTGATCAGGGTGTCATCCTCTTCCCAGCAGACATAGATTGCTACATTGCAGGGTCAGGTTCAGACCTTTCAGGGGCAGCAGGCACAGTTACAGAGCCAACTATCTCAGGCTCAGAGTATGATAGTGCAGTTACAGGCACAGCTTGCACAGGCCTAGACGCAGATGCAGGCTCAAGCTCAGGCACAGGTTTAGGCTCAGGCACAGGTTTAGGCTCCTACCCCAGATCCCCAGGTGACACAGTTAGTAGCAGAGAGAGATGCTCTTAGACGACGGGCACTGGAGGCCAAGGGTGTGGCTCAAAGGCTGATGGGTACTATAGAGAGTACCTCATTACAGGAGGCCATTGCAGAGGGATTTGAGGCAGCCAGAGAGGCCGAGTACTACAGAGTTCGATATGAGGAGTTGTGTCCTCCAGAGCATCGAGAGACTTACCCCCGATCTCACAGCAGGACGAGGACCCAATCACAGACATCAACACATGGCAGAGAGGTTACAGAGCCTCGACGAGATCCTGATGCAGGGACCAGTGGTAGGCCGCCTCCTTTCGGACCAGCTCCTTCAAGGGCATCCACCAGTTAGCTGTTTGGGACCGATTTATTATGTATATTGAGTTTTGATCATATCTTATGTATTATGTTTTGAACCTTTTAGCTTCATTTGGACATTGGACATTTGTATTATTTTGATGAGCGATGATATGCAGCGGCAATGTTTTTGATGATGATATGTTTATGCATTTGTGATGTGATATGGATGTTACTTTTATGCATGTATGATATGAGATGAATTTTTGATATGTTTTTATTATTTTTGCGGACTAATCTTATGATGCAGGAT
Source organism: Sequoia sempervirens (assembly GCA_007258455.2). Lineage (NCBI taxonomy): Eukaryota > Viridiplantae > Streptophyta > Pinopsida > Cupressales > Cupressaceae > Sequoia > Sequoia sempervirens. The sequence goes on along the minus strand of VDFB02075321.1, from coordinate 208,975,785 downwards.
GATTTAATGATATGATGTAAATGGATGATCTATGATGTAGATGCAATGATTTGTAATGATGTATATAAATTTGTTGATTTTTGAATTTGTGTAGAAAATGCCAAAGTGAATAGTATGATATGAAAATGATAGATAATGTGATACTGTTAATGATAATGATGAAAAAATAAATGATATGTTTGGTAATGATTATGTCATGAAAATGGTAATGTGATGATAATGAAATAATGTGGAATGGTAATGAAATGATATGAGGTGATGATGATAATAACAAATGATAAATGATAAAATGATTGAATGAAAAATGGTAACGATAAAATAGAACTGATTAAAATGATAATGATAATGAGAATGGGAAATGGATGATAAAATAAATGATAAAATGAATGAATGATAAAATGAGAATAATGATGATAATGATAAAATGAGAATGAATGATAAAATGAAGGAATGATAACGGAAAATGATGAGGATAATGATAATGATAAAAATGAATGAGCGATAAATGATAGAAAATAATAATGATAATGATAAAGGATAAATGATAAAAATGATAATGAATGAATAGAAAATGAGAATGGTAATGATAACGATAAAGGATAAATGATAAATGATAAAAATGATAATGGATGAATGGAAAAACGAGAATGATAATGATAACGATAAAGGATAAATGGTAGATAATAATAAAAATGAATGAGTGATAATGAATGAATGGAAAAATGAGAATGATAATGATAACGAAGGATGAAATAGAAATGATAGTGATAATGATAATGATAAAAAAAAGAATGAATGAGGAATGAGAATGATTTATGATAATGATAAAGGATAAATGAGAGATGATAAAAATGAGTGATAAATGAAAATGATGATGATGATGTTGAATGATAAAATGATAATGAATGATAAATGATGAGGATGAAATGAGAATAAATGAGATGTCCAAATGTCCTCCCCAAAGAGTTCAAAACTACATGACAACCGTCAATGATTTCATTCATCCTTTCAGAACACTGATGTGAATCCAATATGCAGATATATACAATGATCTAACAAACATGCAACTAAATGAAACTAACCGATTTGTTGAGCCTATTATAAGCCTTCTTGAATCCTCATAGAACATTTAAAATGTTGGAAGTATGTACAAGCATCAGAGGGGAAATTAGCGCCAATGATGACCTGAGTACAACTTTCATGAATTTTGATGTAGCAAGCGAACACAAGCATCGAGGTATAATTGAACCAAGATGACTTGAGCATTTCTTGCATAAAGAGACAAAGATTAACCCCCTTTCTGATGCAGATGTGGAACTGTCATCAATGATATTGCTTTGGTCATCATGTCCTGTGACATATTTGCATCAAATTGACCGTTAACCTCAAGACAGCAGACAAAGAAAAATCATTCTCGTTCCTTGCCACTCTAGTTCAGTACATCATCGAGTGTGCTCCAGAGTTATGATATCGAAAATCAAACAACCTTTGGTCAAACATGTAATACTGTTATTTCATACATTATTCAGATTTTTAGATCATCCAATAGACAATGATATGGTATCTGCTGAAAAGTGTTTCATGAGAAGGCTCGATGATCGAATAAGGTCCCGTGTGAGTTGATTGTTTGTTCGTATGATCGGATCCTATGACATTGTTCAGCTGTCTTAGTATGCTATGAAAGTTAAGTGCCCCCAGTTAATTTTTTGCCCCAGTTATTGACACAACTTGCGAAAAGGAATATGTACAATGATCAAGCCATGGTAAGACGTTTTATCACTCTAGGCAAATGATGGCAGGATAATGCAATTATAACCCTAAGATGCGGAAAAAGAAGCAAAAAAGAAAAGCTAAAAATCCAAAGTGCAAAACAGGAACTAATAGATGGAGCGGTACAGATAGCGTCTGTTTGCTAGATTTTCACTATCTGCGTTTATTGCATTTTTCTGATTTCTTTTTGATTTTTTTGTATTTTTCATGTTAATAGACTGCCTGTTTGCCAGGTTTTCACCCTATGACATCTTTTTGATTTTTTTGTATTTTTCTGTCAATAGACTGCCTGTTTACCAGGTTTTCACCCTATGACATCTTTTTGATTTTTTTGTATTTTTCTGTCAATAGACTGCCTGTTTACCAGGTTTTCACCCTATGACATTTTTTGATTTTTTTGTATTTCTTCAGGACTTTTTCTGCTATTTTTGTATTTCTTCAGGACGTATTTCTTCAGGAGTATTTCTTCAGGACTTTTTCTGCTGTTTTTGTATTTCTTCAGGACTTTTTCTGCATAATGACAGCTGACTTAAACATAATATTTCTTGAGATGCATGCTATTGATGGGTTCATCAAACAGGTCTCCTTCTGTGTTGATAACTTGTATGCTCCTGAACCGTAGATTGCAATAACCACATAAGGGCCTAGCCAATTTGGTTCAAACTTTCCTTTCTTTTCTCTGTCTTGCTGATTTCATGGGTTTTCTTTCAAAACTAGATCACCCACCTGAAAGGTGCGTGGCTTTACTTTGTGATTATAGCTATGAGACATCATTTGTTGGTATGCTTTCAAATGGTCAGCTGCTCTCTGTCTCTTTTCATCTAGGAGTTCTAACTCTTGTAGTCGGGAAACTCTGTATTCATCCTCTGTTATGAGACCTTTCAGTGATACTCTTAGTGAAGGTATTTCAACCTCTAAAGGCAATATGGCTTCTGCTCCATAGACAAGGGAAAAAGGTGTTGCTCCTGTTGGCGTTCGGACACTAGTTCTGTAAGCCCACAAGGCGGGATTGAGTTGAACATGCCAATCCTTCCATGAATCATTGACAATCTTCTTCAAAATCTTTAGTATAGTCTTGTTTGAGGCCTTTGCTTGGCCATTCCCTTGTGGATAGTAAGGTGTTGAATATCTGTGCTGAATATGGAATCTTTCACAAAGTTCATCAACATCCTAATTCTTGAAAGGTCGACCATTATCTGTAATAATGGCATTAGGAATACCATATCGACAAATAATGTAGTTGAGTATGAAGGATGAAATTTGTTTTCCAGTGACTTTAGAGAGAGGTACCGCCTCAATCCACTTAGTGAAATATTCTGTCGCCGTGATGATGAACTTATGCCCATGCGAGGATGAAGGATGAATTTTCCCTACTAGATCTAACCCCCATTGAGAAAATGGCCAGGTTGGTGTGAACGAATGAAATTCTTGGGCAGGAGCATGAATAAGATTCCCATGAATCTGACATTTTGAGCATGTTTTAACAAAAGTGAATGATTCCCTCTCCATCGTAGGCCAGTAATAGCCCATTCTAATCAATTTCTTGGATAAAGTTAGTCCACTTGAATGAGTACCACAAATTCCCCCATGAACTTCTTGTAAAGCTTTATCAGATTCGTCACGTTCAAGACATCGAAGTAAAGTACCATCAAGACCACGGCGATAAAGGGTATCAGCGATAAGGGTATAGCGAGAGGATTGTCGGATAAAGTTACGTTTTTTGGTGGGATAAGTCAGGTGGTAAAATGTCATCTTTTAGGTAGGTATAAATCTTACCATACCAGGGTGAATCGGATCCTACCAAGTGGCAGATAACTTGGCTTTCGGGTATGTCATAAGTAGGTGTAAATAATTGTTCCACCAGAAATTCATAGCGAGTCTGTTTTTCTGGAAGTTGTACCAATGATGCGATCGTAGCCATGGTGTCAGCTGCTTTGTTATCCAGCCTTGGAATTTTTGTGAACTGGATGTTTACAAAGTACTTCTTGAAGTCATCGACCATCTTCTTGTATGGCAACAATTTGTCATCTTTAGTCTGATAATCATCATTGATTTGGTTAATGACTAACTGTGAGTCACCATAGACCTGTAGCTCAGTAATCCTCCATTCCAATGATGTCTTTAGTCCAGTGATTAGTGCTTCATATTCAGCTATGTTATTGGTGCATGGAAACATTAGCCTATATGACCGAGGAATAGTGTGTCCTTGAGGTGTGACGAAGAGAATGCCTGCCCCCGATCGATGTTGAGTAAAAGAACCATCAAAGTATAAAGACCATAGTTGCTTGAATTCTGCAGTGAAAACATCGGCATCTGGAAATTCAATGTGCAAAGGGTGCTCTGCTTGTAGGGGAGCATCTGCTAGTTGATCCGCGATAACTTGTCCCTTGATTGCCTTGCGATCAACATAGTGGATGTCAAACTCACTCAAAATCATGACCCATTTTGCTAACCTTCCTGTTAGTGATGCTTTACTTAGTAGATACTTGAGTAGATCAATTTTTGAAATAAGATTGATTGTATGAGAGAGCATGTAATGTCGAAACTTCTGTGAAGTGAAGACTACTGCTAAACAAGCCTTCTCAATGAAAGTGTAGTTAAGTTCATGACTTGTTAGTGTTCTGATGATGTAATAGATTGCATGTTCTTTTCCTTCATGGTCTTCTTGTGCTAATAATGCCCCCAAGGATGTCTCGGTCGCGGCAATATATAGGATCAATGGTTTGTCTAGATCTGGTGGTATTAGAACTGGTGGGTTCATCAGGTACTGCTTGATTTGTTGAAATGCTATTTTACATTTGTCATCCCATCTAAAAGGAGCATTCTTATGCAGGAGATGTGTGAACGGTAGACTTTTGTCAACCAATTGCGCAATGAATCTTCTGATGGATTGAAGTCACCCTTGTAATGATCTCATTTAACCAGTGTTCTTTGGGGGAGGCATATCCATGATTGCCTGAACTTTAGCAGGATCTACTTCAATTCCCTTTTCTGAAACAATATATCCTAAAAGTTTTCCAGATGTGACCCCAAAAACACATTTCTTAGGATTTAGGCGAACTTTGAATTTTTCCAATCTGGTAAATATTTTTGACAGTATTTCCAGGTGTCCTTCTCTGGTGTATGATTTTTCCAATATGTCATCCACATAATCTTCCATGAATGTGTGCATCATGTCATGAAAGATCGTAGTCATAGCTCTTTGATAAGTAGCTCTAGCATTCTTTAGACCGAAAGGCATGACATTCCAACAGTATGTTCCCCACGGACAAGTGAAAGCTGTTTTCTCTTGGTCTTCTGGTGCAATCTTGATTTGGTTGTAACTAGAAAAACCATCCATTAATGAATACATGGCATGGCCAGCTGTTAAATCAACTATAGTGTCAATGTTTGGAAGCGGAAAGTCATCCTTAGGGCAGGCTTTGTTAAGATCTCTGAAATCAATGCACACTCTAATGCGTTTATCCGGCTTTGCTACTGGGACAATATTGGAGATCCATTCTGCATAGGCAATTGATCTTATAAATCCAGCATCTAGGAGTTTCTTGAGTTCTTCTTTAACCAATAGTGTAACATGAGGATGCATCTTTCTAAGTTTTTGTTTCACTGGTTTAGCTCCTGGTTTGATAGACAAATGATGCATTATGAGATCAAGATCAAGACCTGGCATGTCTGCATATGACCAAGCAAAATTGACTTGATTTTCTTTGAGAAATTTCATGAACATTGGGATTTCATTATCTATCATTGATTTAGCTACCTATAGAATCCTTGGATTATCTGTAGTTTCAATATTGATTTCCTTTGTAGGCTCAATCAAAATGGGCAATCGCTCATGATAGTGCTCTGGGAGAGTGTCAAGTATCCCATCAGCTAGTGCCTTGAAAAGGTTTTCACCATCTGATACGCTCTTTGTTTTGTCTTTTGTCTGATCTAGTACTGCCAGATTCTGGTTTTCACCACTAGATCATTTTTCTTTATTTTCATTTTTGCAGCTAGGAGACTTGACACTCTCCTGATTAAAGACTCCATACCGAAAATTGCTAGTGGAACAATTATTTTCATCATCTGCGGAAAGAAAGTTTATGATAGCTTCGTCATTGGGAAAAATGGGTATATCAATAGGTTCAGCTAGATCCCAGTCAATGAGATCAGGATGGATCAAAGGTAATAAGTCATTTGGTCATGTGAAATCGGCGATGGTTAAAGTCAAAACAGAGTTATTGGTAGGATCCGAGGTATGAGGTAGATCAATGATGGTACTATTCTCATGATAGTCTTGTTCGTTAAAATCCGATTCAGTATCACTAGACTCATAGTTGCTTTGTAGTTCAAATTCTTGTGGTTGGGACCCTGAACTTTCTCCCTTGATTACAGTGGGTGTATACTTGTGTATCACATCTACCCCTTTGTCTCTCCAAAATTTATCATCATGAATGGTATCCCATTCATATTCAGCAGAGTCTGTATTAGAGTTATTTTCTATGAAATTCAAGGTTGCTGCCAAACATGTATCCTTTTTATCAGAACCTTCCTGTAGTGTAAAAACATTACCCTGTGATTGGTTGGATGGGGTAGCGTCATAGCCTAGTCTAGTTTTATCATATGCGGCAAGCCCTGGAAGATGGATAGGCTCGACTACGCCTTCTTTTCTTTTTCCAAGAGGACCATTGTCATATCCCATCTTTTGCATGATGGAATACCCTTTCCCATATCTGTCAATTGGTAAAGTGACATTTAGAACTGTTTCATCTTCATCTTTATAAAGCCAATTCAGAATTGTTGTGTCCTCAGGATCTCCCATGGGGAATTTTTCTTTGATAAATTGTCCATTGAACTTGGTAGTTGGTTCTGTTTGTATTTGTGCTGACGTTGATGCCACTGATATCTGTTGTTGTATAATAGAAGGTTTTCCATGTGATCGAGGTCATGTAGGTAGATTAGCAAGACAGAGAGAATATTCCCCAACTCCACTTTCCTTGAACTGTAGTTTCTTGTCAAAGCTTTTGGCTAATTGACTGATGTGGGTATCATTCTTAGGAGAGATTTTTGCAAGTGCTTCTCGATTGTTTGGAACCAAAGTGTCCTGACTAGCTTTTACATTGGCACAAGTTTGGATATTAGAATTATCAGCTGATATAGTGATTTCCTGTCCGTCATATGGAAACTTAAGACATTGATGGTAAGTGGACGGAACAACTTGCATTTCATGAATCCAAGGACGACCCAATAAGATGTTGTATGCAAGATCTCGGTCTAAAACTTGACAAAAGGTATTTTTGATAATAGGTCCCACTCTGATTGGTAGCATGATTAGACCTTTAGATGTTCTTTCCTCATCATCATAGGCTTTTATAGTAATCTTCCTTCTAGGATCAATGGAGTCCTCTGAAAATCCTAAAGCTTGAACCACCTTCAAGGTACATATATTTAGACCAGCCCCTCCATCTATTAGGACACGTTTAACACAGAACTTATGGATCATGACCTCTAAGTATAACGATGAATTATGGGGATGAGTCATGGAAACATCATCTTTGTCTGAAAATGAAAGACATGTGGGTGAGGACAAATGTCCTACCATGGCTTGAAATCGGTTCACATCCAAGTCCGTGGATACAGTTGTTTCAAAAAGGGCCTTATCTAAAATTTCCTTATGTGCAGGAGAAATCTTCAGGAGTTCTAAAATGGAAATTTGGGCCGGAGTCTTTCGAAGTTGGTTAACTAGGTCATATTGATGTTGAGGGAAGGTCTCAGTAGATTTCAAAGAGGTACCTTTCAAGACAACTTTGGCTTGTGCTCTCATTGTGACATTAACTTGTCCTTTGTCTATTTTCTCATTGAATTTTATAACGTTGACTCGCTCATCGTCCGTATAGAGGTGACGGATTACAATGTCATCGATTTGATTCACATTTTTGTCAGAAGACTCTCCCTTTTCATAATTTGGTAAAGGGTTGCAAAATGCTTGGTGATCGTCATTGGATTTTTGCTGTCCTTCTACTGTGATAATGCCTTTGTCAATTAGGTCTTGAATAGCATGCTTCAAAGTCTGACAGTTGTTTGTGCGATGACCTTGGCACCTATGATAGTCACAATAATAAGCTTCATTCCATGAGGGAGGTTTTACACTAGGTTCATAATTGCATTGAGGCGGTAACGTAAGGACATTTTTTTCCATAACCTCTTTGAAAGCAGATTCCAAGGATTGTCCTAGTGGAGTGAAAGTTCTTCTATTAGAGAAGAAAGAAAAGCGTTGTGGGTTCGTGTTTGAGGTATTCCCTAAGGTGTTGTTGTTGTTGTTTCCCCGGTAGTTTTGGTTGTTGACAGTCTCATGATTGTTGTTCGTTGGAGGGGGATGATTGTTTCCTTGATTCGTGACCGAATTGACATTGTTGTAATTATAGTTGTGAGGAGCATTTGGAGTACTTAGAACAAATGGCTTAGTTGAGACATGGTTTGCATCTACAACACCATCGTTTACAATGTTTTTGTTGCGAGTCCAAAATTTAGACTTGTCTTGATTGTTGTAATGGTTAGATGAACTAGGGTTGTCCCTGTCAAGTTTTATTGTCCCTCTTTTGACCAAAGCACTTTCGATGGTGATGGCATCCTCAATCAATTTCTCAAAGGAGGGTGGACAATGTAGATTTAAGTGATAGCTCATTTCTGAATTTAGGTTGTTGATGAAAGTAACCATTTTTTCCTTTTCAGGGACATGACGTGGATACCTAGCGAACATTCTTCTCCATCTTTGAAGAAAGGTAGTGAAAGGTTCACCAGGTTTTTGTGCAACTTTGCAAAGATCAATCATGGTGATTTGGTGTTGAATGTTGTAGGCGTATTGTGTTATGAACAAATTGATCAATTCCTCAAATGATTGAACAAGAGGTGTAATCTTAGATAACCATTCCATAGAGTTAACTCCAAGGCTCCGAGGGAATAATCGCAATAAATAAGTATCCTTGTGGGCGAATTCCAATGTCATGTTTCGGAAGTCTCTAACGTGATCAATTGGATCCGATTTCCCATTATAACGATCAAATTTGGGAATTTCACAATGTTTAGGAAATGGAATCATATTGAGACTTCTATCAAAAGGATAAGGACATATGTCATCAAGAGTGTATTTCTTTGTTGTGGTTCCCCCTTGTAACTCTTTGATTTGTCCTTGGAGTGCCTTAAATTGTTGCATAAGAGCAGTAAGATTAGATGGGGATGTTTCTTCTTCTTTGCTCTTTAATTTCTCAGTATCAAAATCCTTAGGTAGTTTAGCTCCTTGATCGGCTAGGAAGAGGAAATACTTTTCCTTGTCACGTTGTAGGATCTTTTCTATGGCCTTAATAAATTTGGGGTCTTGTTCAGCCTCTCTAAGGTGAAGTTCTTCCTCTTGCTCATCATCACTATCTACGGGAGTTTTGTTCATGTCTTTGTTCTTATGAGATGTATTTACCTCTCTATCAGCCATATTATCGTCACTGAAAAGAGGATTGCAATTCACACTAAAACGAGGACTACCACGTTCACCTTCTTCTTGAATGTTGTGGGTAGGAATTTCTTGTTGAGGGTTTTCTCCTAGTTTGTTGTGTTGAGATCTTGTAAAAATAGGCATATGGAAGGAAACTTATGATGTGATCATAGGTCACTGAAGGATTTGACTAGGATGTGTTGAATATTCAATCGAAGGTTGGGGTATATTCTCAAACTCAAGAGGTTGATCAAGATTGTGATGTTGAGATAATGCTAATCTTTGATAATAAGCTTGAGTAGCCAAAGGTTCCATAGCATAATCGTCAGTGAATCCTCTAATGTAGTCTTGGTATCTATGGAGAAATGTGCGATAATGGAGTAAGACGTGTCGACTCTTATACAAAAATTCTCTGCGGTCTAAGGTTTCTTTGTAACTTAAGTTCGTTTTGGGCTTCTTGATCCTATTGAAGACTGATTTCTTGGTGAACTTGGTTGATTTCCACTTTCTCAACATGGGAGAGAAATCTCAGAGATTCGGGTCTATGTAAAATTTTTGACAGAAACCTAAAAGTGCTATTCTGTTTCCTAAATGCGCTGCAGAAAGAGGTATATGCGCTGGAGAAAGAGTCAAATGCGCTGCAAAATACCTTAAATGTGCAGAAACAGAGCACAGATGCGCTAAAACAGTTCCTAAATGCACTAAAAAATGACTTAGATGCGCTGAACCAGCCAGTGGATGCACCAGAACAGAGTTTATATGCGCTGCAGTTTTTCCTAGATGCGCTGAAACAGTTTCTTAAAGACAGTTTTTCACCGGTTTTGAAAATTCAGCCAAAGTTTTTCATGTTCGTTTTGGATGATCCTTTATCTGAATTAATGTTCTTGAAAACACAGCAAACAGTCTGATTTAAGTTGATTGTAACCAAGCACAGAATAAGACAAGCACAACCTAGGTTAGGCCAGGACAATATCCGCTAGATTCCACGTAACTGCATATCTGTAGCGTGTGAATTCAAAAGCTTGGCTGCACGGGCTCCCCCTTACAGTGCACTCTCTTCTCAGGCCAACCAAGCTTCCAACCCCCATGAAACTCCCATGGCGAGCTGATTACCTCTACTACAAACTGCGAAAGTGTGGATGCCTTCACACTGACCAGTGCTGCGCTAGCAAATAGAAGGATTTTGGCTTACTACACAAGAGTTTTTAGTTCGGGACCCCCGTTCGAGTGGCCATACATGGGGCAAGAGATTAATCACCATTAAGGTGGCACTCCAGCCCGAAGAGGTTAAGCTCAACAGGGTTTAAGGGAGTACTACTCCGTCCGTATGACACATCCGCACAAGCAACCTTAGGTTTTCCCTTAAGGTTTACATGTATATACCAGTTGGGGGTAGCTTGGCCTTAGCTCCGTTGCCGGTTTGAGTCGCGTTGAGGTGATGAAATCCCTAGGCAGGCCCAATTTCTAGAGTTAATAACTGTTTCTCTTGTACCCAGGATCGTACAAGTGCGCAAGGGGAGAGAATACTTCAATTATCAAGTCAAGGTTACACAGGGAAAAGTGGGTCTGGTTTTCTGATCACCTAGTTTACACAGGGTAAGAGCATAATCACCTACCACTTTCAAACACAGTCAAGAAGAGTAGACAGATTCATTTTAGGTGCACCAAAATCAAAAATGATTTAATCTAAGTGAAGATTTTGCTTCACAAACAGACATGGGGTTCATTTTAACTGCATGATAAAGATGTGGTGGCTACCCTAGATTGATTCATTTTAAATCCAGCAAGAAAATGGAAAGAAATCTTGTCTGCGGAAGGCGTCAGACTCAAAATTTCTATACAACCTAGATGCGCAACTTTATTACCCAAATGCGCAAAAACAGAATCAATATGTGCAACTTTGTTACCCAGATGCGCGAAAACAGAACACAGATGCGCAATAACAGAATCTAAATGTGCAATAACAGAGATCTAAATGCACAATAGCAGAATTTAGGTGCGCAAAAATAGAACCTATATGCGTGAGAACAGAAACTAAATGCGCTAAACTAAAATGCAATTTTTTTTAATTTTTCCCGAAATAGATTTGAATGTATTTAAACGATGTCCTATATGCGCTAATTAAACTCCTATATGCTCTGCAGAAATGCCCATATGCGCCACTTTGTTTCCTAAATGCGCTGTAGAAATTCCCAGATGTGCCAAAGTACCTGCAAAAAGAAAAAAATTCGGATCTCTCAGGTGCGCTGTCGGATGTTAGAAAACCTGTACAAAAACCTACAAGAAAAACCTGCAAGAAAGAAGTCTAAAATGGGGGCCTATGCCCCACAGTGGGTGCCAAAAATGTGTGATCAAAAATAATATGCATAATGAATTAAATAAATACTATTCAAGCACACCAATAAAACATTGTATCAAAACAGAACATAATAAGTAAATAAATGCAAACTCAATATTCTACTTCGATTGTCGTCCTATTGTCCTCTATCTTCAGTATTTTTGTCGATTCCAGCTTTGCTCTTAGATTGTAGGCTAGGCTCAACAAAATGTCTTCCTAAAGAACGAGAATATGATGCGTGATGCAAGATTAAACTATGATATTGAATTGAACTACTATGCTTGAAATAAACATGATGCTATGATATGAGAATACTAAATGAATTAAATGCATGAACTCTAATTAATTGCCTATTACCAATGCTTGGATTCACACAGGTATTTATAGAGTTTTTCGAATGATTCTGATTGGCTGTCTTGATTGATGGTTGTGATAATTCCTGGCAGATCGAATGGTTGAAGAATGATGAAATTGAAGAGAAAATAGAAGAAACCTAAAAACAAGATTTTTCTATTTTTATGAAAGAGAAAAAGATAAGAAGATAAGAAATCATCTTTCTTTAAAAAGAATAAAAGAAAGATTAAAAGCTGATAAATATTGAATTAAAAATTCAATTATTTTATTTGTGGAGGATATTCATCTTTTTCTTAATTAAATGGAATATTTAATTAAGCTTTTAAAAGCAGAAGAAAGTTTGTGATAAGAATAAAGCTTTAATCAGGATTTTTGAAAAAAAGCAAAAGATCTCATATTTAAATAAAATATTTAAATATGATATGAGAAGAAAACAGAAGATAATAAAATATCTAGTTGTGATTTTAGAAAGAAAGCATAAGATCTTTAATTAAATAAAGTTTATTTAATTAAATCTCTTTTATGAAATTAATTAAATAAAATATTTAATTAATTAGAAGAAGAAATTAAAATAGAAGAAAGAGAAATATTTAAACTTAATTAAATTAAAAGATTTAATTTAAATTTAAACAATGATAATTAATTTAAATAAATAAAATGTATTTATTTAATTAATTAAGTGGACATATGAAAAATAATTAAATAAAATAGATTTATTTAATTATGAAAGAAGAATAAGATAAATGAACAATATAATTAAATTAATTAAATTTAATCATATGTAGAGGACTTTTTAGAAAACTAATTAAATAATAAATATTTAATTAATTGCCAGGATTATAGACATGACCATTTTTATGCGTATACACCCCTATTAAAATAGAGATGTTTGTCTGCTTGGAAATCTTACTCTGTTGGACATGTCTTTCAATCATCTTAATGGACCAATTTCTTAATCCATTAATAATTGATGAAATGAGTTGGATCATGCAAGTGCGATGGAATACACTTATTTTTGTGTTTTCTGATGCAAATATTATGATGTGATAATGTTTTCTAATGTATGCAAATGATTATGCAACTGATGTGCAACTATATGAAAATGTTGTGTTTTTGGTAATGTCAAGTGTACTCAATCCATTAGTGCCAGAGATAACATCATTGTGAAATTGTTGCAGCTTTGGAAATCCCATAGATACAGATGCAATCTAACATGCATGCAATCTAACTTAACCATGCAGATCTAATATGTAGATGTTGTCATTCATAACAACCGATTTGTCGTGCTTTTTATCATCATTGAGCCTTTAAAATGTTGAAAGTGAGTACAAGCATCGATGGCATAATGTAGACCATGATGACCTAAGTACTACTTCCATGATTTTTGATATTGCAAGTTAACACAAGCATCTAGGTATAATTAAACCAAGATGACCTAATTATTGCTTGTGTAAACAGACAAGAGTTAACCATTTTCCTATGCAAATTCAGAATGTCATTAGTGATACTTTGTAGAGCACATCCTACGATAATTTGCATAGTAATAATGATCAACTCACAGACAACAGACAAAGAAAAATCACACTCCTTCCTGGCTCCTATAGTTCAATACATCATTGAGGTGCTCCAGAGATATGATAACAAAAATCAAAGTTCAATAGTTGAACATTCATGCCACAGTGATAAATCCATGATTCAGAAGAACAATCATCCATTTGAAGTGTGCTTTTGGTTTGATTGATTTGGTTTTTTGATATGGATGGTTGATGTGTTCATGTTTGTGTGATTGATGTTCAATGTTGAGTTGCACTATGATCATTGTTTTGGGTTGTGTTGTCCTACTGCTATTTGTCTGTTGGTTTAAAATAAAAGTTTATTGCCCCTAGTCTAGGGTGAGACACGACCGCGATGCTAGGATATGTACATGATGCTTTCAGATGATAGGTAGATTGGTGGAAAAAGTGAATGGTCAGCATGCTCAAATAGATGGAAAATCTAGTCTATCACAAATAGCGTATGTTGCCAGGTTTTCACTACTTGTATTTTATTGCATTTTTTCATATTTTATGATTTTTTTTATTTTTTTTATTTTTCTCTTTTTCTGGTTTTTTTGGATTTTTGATCTTTTTTATTTTTTTTGTTGTTACCAAATGCCTTTTTTCCAAGTTTTCATCAAGGTAACCATTTTTTCAGGACATTTTTTGATGTTTTTATATTTTTTCAAGACTCTTTTCGATGCACTGGAGGATTCATGTGTAGAATTTCTTGAGATGTAGGCTATTGAGGGGTTCATCAAACAAATCCCCTTCTGGTGTGGACAACTGATATGCTCCTGATCCAAAGACTAATATAATCACAGAAGGACCTAGCTAGTTTGGTTCAAATTTCACCTTCTCTCGATCCTGTTGGTTACGGGGGTTCTCTTTCAAGACTAAGTCACCCACTTGAAATGTTTTATGCTTTACTCTGTGATTGTAACTTTTGTATATCCTTTGCTAATATGCTTTCAAGTGATCAATTGCTTGTTGACAACACTCATCCAATAGTTCCAGTTCCTGTAACCTAGACACTTTGTAATCCTCATCTGAAATGATCCCCTTTAGTGACACACAGAGTGATGGTAGTTCAACCTCAATAGGTAGACTGGTTTCTGATCCATAGACTAGAGCATATGGTGTGGCTCTCGTTGGGGTGCGAATACTAGTTTTGTAAGCCCATAAAGCAGGGTTCAGTTGAACATGCCAATCATGTCTAGCCTCATTGACGGTTTTCTTCAAGATTTTTAGGATAGTCTTATTTGAGGCCTCTTCTTGGCCATTTCCTTGGGGATAGTAGGGTGTAGAAAACCGATGTTGTATGTGGAACCTCTCATAGAGTTCTTGAAAATCCTGATTCTTGAAGGGTCTATCGTTGTTCGTGATAATGGATTGAGGAATGCCATACCAATAGATGATATAATTCAGGATGAATGATGAGATTTGATTTCTTGTGATGGTGGTTAGGGGAACAACTTCAATCCACTTTGTGAAGTATTTTGTGGTTGTGATGATAAACTTGTGTTTGTTGGATGAAGATGGATGAATCTTTCCTACAAGGTCCAATCCCCACTGACAAAAAGGACAGGTTGATATGAAAGGTTGCAACTCTTGTGTTGGTGCATGTATCAAGTTTCCATGGATTTGACATTTTGTGCACCTTTTTACATATTGGAATGACTCCTTCTCCATATTTGGCCAATAATACCCCAAATGTAGGAGTTTCTTAGCTAAGGTTAGGCCACTTGAATGTGTACCACAGATATCATCATGGACCTCACGTAAAGTGGTTTCAGCTTCATTGCGTTCTAGACACTGAAGGAGAGTATCATCAAGACCTCGTCGATAAAGCACATCAGCTATTAGGGTGTGTCGAGCTGCTTGTCGGATGAAATTTCACTTTTGGTTCTGGGATAAATCAAGTGGGAGGGTATTGTCTTTCAGATAAGTGTAGATTTTCCCGTAGGTAGAAGTGTTAGCCTCAACTAGATGACTTGGGATTTGGGGTTGTCATAGGATGGGTTGAACAGTTGTTCCACCATGAACTCATAACGGGCTCATTTCTCAGGAACCTATAAGAGAGAGGCAATGGTAGCCATGGCATCAACATCTTTGGTGTTGCCTCTAGGACTCTGCTCAAATTTTGTCTCCATGAAGTACTTTATGAAGTCATCAACCATTCTTTTATATGGCATTAACTTTTCAAATTTTACCTGGTTAATGACTAGTTGTGAATCGCCATTGACATGTAATTTTGTGATCTTCCACTCGACTACTACCTTGATTCCAATGATCAATGCTTTGTATTCGGCTATGTTGTTGGTGCAAGGAAGCATCATTCTGTAGGACTTGGGAATGGTATGTCCTTGTGGCGAGATAAACAAGATTCCTACGCCAGATCCATGTTGTGTATAAGAGCCATCAAAGTATAACATCCATTGTTGTGTAGATATTGTAAGGACATCAGCATCTGGAAATTCAATAAAATGGATGATTGTCTTGCAATGGGGCTTTAGCTAGTTGATCTATTATGGCTTGACCCTTGATGGCTTTTATGTCCACGTATTGGATGTCAAACTCACTCAATATCATGACCCATTTAGCTAGTCTTCCTGTTAGGGAAGCTTTGTTGAGTAGATACTTTAGTGGATCAATTTTAGTGATGAGTTTGATGGTGTGAGTCAACATTTAATGTCTGAGCTATTTAGTAGCAAATACTACTACCAAACAGGCTTTCTCAATGAAGGTGTAATTGATCTCATAACCATTTAAGGTCCTACTGATATAATAGATTTCCCTTTCCTTTCCTACAAAATCTTCCTATGCCAATAAAGCTCCCAAAGATATCTCAGTTGTTACAATGTAAAGTATTAATGGCTTTCCTTCAGTTGGTGGTACTAGTATTAGTGGTGACATCAGATATTGCTTGAGTTGATTGAAGGAAACTTCACATTTCTCATCCCACTTGAAAGAGACATTCTTGTGTTGCAAGTGGTTGAAGGGGTGAGTTTTGTCAGCCAGTTGTGCGATGAACCTTCGGATAGATTGGAATCTTCCTTGCAAAGATCTGAGTTGGCTAACATTTTTAGGAGGATGCATCTCCATGATGGCTTTGACCTTTGTAGGATCCACCTCAATGCCTTTGGTTGACACAATGTATCCCAAAAGCTTAGCTGATGTTACATCGAATACAAATTTCTTGGGGTTCAACCTCACATTGAATTTCTCCAGTTTGGTGAAGATCTTGTCTAAAATTTCAAAATGTCTTTCCCTAGTGAATGACTTTTCCAGCAAATCATCTACATAGTCCTCCATAAAATTATGCATCATGTCATGGAAGATGGTGGTCATCACTCTCTGATATGTGGCTCCAACATTTTTCAACCCAAAAGGCATTACATTCCAACAGAAAGTGCCCCAAGGACATGTGAAGGTTGTTTTATCTTGATCTTCAAGTGTTATTTTTATCTGATTATACCCTAAAAATTCATCCATAAGTGATAACATTTTGTGTCCCATAGTCAAGTCTATGATGATTTCAATGTTAGGTAGAGGAAAATCATCTTTTGGGAAAGCTTTGTTAAGATCCCTAAAGTCTGTACATATCCTAATGCTTTTGTTTGTTTCAAGACTGGCACAATATTTGATATCCACTCGGCATAGTCAATAGGTCTAATAAATCCCACGTCCAATAGCTTCTTTAATTCAAATTTTACCAAGAGAGCGATATGAAGGTGCATTTTTCTCAACTTTTTCTTTACTTGTTTTACATCAGGTGGTAGTGATAAATGATGCATGATGAGTTCTGAATCTATGCCTGGCATGTCAACATAAGAACAAGAAAAGTTGATCTGCCTCTCTTCAAAGAGTTTAGTGAAACTGGGTTTCTCCTCCTCTGTCATGGATGCCACTAGATGCAAGCTCTTTATTATTTCATTTTTTCCAACATTGATAGACTGTGTAGGATCAATCAGCACTGACGATCTCTCATGATAGTGCTCAGGGAGAGTGTCAAATCTTCCATCTCTCGGTGCCTCAGAGAGGTTTTCACCTTGAGATATGCTCTTTATTTTTACTTTTTCTGGATCTAGTAGTGCCATTAAATGGTTTTCACCATTAGATCTACTTTTGGCATTCATTTTGTAGCTGGAAGATTTGGCACTCCCCTTGTCTGAAGTTCCATTATGAGATTCAATGATAGAACATGTTTCAAGTTTATCAAAACAAAGGAAGTTAACAATGGTGTCATCATTTAGAAAGGTGGGTAGATCAAACAACTCAGATTGGTCCTAGTCAATCAATTCGGGGTGTACTAATGATATGGAATCATCAGATTGGCTAAGGTTAGAAGGGGTAAGCATCATGATGGCAATGTCATCAGAATGTCCAATGGCAATATCAAGGTCTAAGATGTTACTCTCTTCTGAAGTATCTATCTCGCTAGAAGAATGATCATCTTCACTTGAGTCATCGATATTCTATGATCCAATTTCAAGTGGTCGATAACTCAAGCTTTGTCCCTCTATATGTGTTGGTGTATAATTTTGCACCACATCAATACCTTATCATGACAAGACTCTTCAGAGAGGGAATCCCATTCATATTCATTAGAGTCTATTTCAGAACTATCTATTAATTGAAGGATTCTCTTGACAACTTGTTGTCTGGTTTCTTCTTTTGCTTCTTCCCTATATCCTATTCTCATCTTGTCCTTAGAATTCATTATGATGGGTTGTATCGGTTCTATGATGCCATATTTTCTTTTACCAATAGGACCTTTTCCCTCATATCCCATCTTTTCCAAGATTGTCTTGCCTTTGCCATACTGCTCTGTTAGTACATTTGAAGTGGATGCTTGTGATTTCTCTTCATCCTTGTACATCCAATTCAAAACCTCCTTGTCTTTTGATTCATCCACTAAGGTGCCTACTCTTACGAATTTTCCATCAAAGAGTTTGGTTGGTTGTGATGATTGTTGTTTTGATGTTGATGGTTGTCCATATGACTTAGGAGAAGATGAAAGTTGTGATAAACACAAAAATTGCTCAAATGAGTATTCCCCCATTCCTTTGTCTTTCAATTGGGTCTTGTCAACCTGTTTTGATAAGGCATTGAGTTGACTTTCGTGATTCGATGGAGTAGACTCACGAATACCCTTATCTTTTGATTGGTCCTTTTTCTCCACCCACTTTGACAAGAAATTTAGTTGTCTTTCACTGTTGGATGAACCAGGAGTCGTAGCTTCCCTATTGTGTGGCACAAAAGTGTCTTGGGTTGTTCTGAGTGTGTTGCAATATTGGGGGTTGTTGGAATCAACAACAATAGTGATCTCTTGTCCATTAAAAGGAAATTTCAAACACTGGTGATATGTCAATGGTACATCTTGCATCTCATTGATGTCCCAAGAGTATGTTGTATGTCAATTCCTTGTCCAACACTTGGCATACTATATCTTTGACAATTGGTCCTACTTGAATTGGTAGGACAATTAATCCTTGGGAGGATCTTTCTTCATCATCATATGCTTTTATTATGATTTTCCTTCTAGGATCAATAGCATTTTCAGAATATCTGAGTGCACAGACAAGTTTTAGAGTGCATATATTTAGGCCAGCTCCATCTATTAGAACATGTTTAACACGGTGTTTGTGGATTAAGACCTCAATATGGAGAGAAGTGTTGTGTGGATGGGTGATAGATACATCATCATGTTCGAAAAAAGATAAGCAGTGTGGTGCAGTAAAATGTCCCACCATAGTCTGAAATTGGAAAACTTCCAAGTTGTACAGTACCATGGTGGTGACTAGAGCTTGTTCTAAGATTTCCTTGTGAGCGGGTGAAATCTTGAGAAGTTCTAATATGGATATTTGGGCGGGTATTGTTTGCAACTAGTCAACGATGTTATATTGGGTTGCAAGGACAGTAGTAGTTGCTTTGGATGTGGAAGGGGTAGCTCCTTTCAATGCCACCTTGGTGTGTCCTCTTGTGATTGCATTGATTGATGAATTGTCTTGTTTCTCTCTGATTTTGATGACATTAATGTAATTTTTATTGGTAGCGATATTGGTGATCAAATATATTGGCACAAGGTCATTGATTTGATGTGAGGTGGTGTTGACATCATGGTGATTATTTTCAATTGCAATGATGTTTTGTTCATGTTCAATGATGCTATCATTTATTGGGTTATCAATTGCACTAAGATTTGGTTTGTTCATGGGTTTGATCATCAACCACCTCAATATGAAGAATAGTGGTGTCATAAACATAGTTCACATTTTTTCCTTTGGTGTTTGATGACAAGGACTCCCCATTTTCATAGTTTGGTAGAGGGTTCTTGAACGCTCCATGATCATTGTTTGTTTGGAGTCCTACAAATATGGTCTTGTTGTCAATAATGTCTTGTATCAAGTGTTTCAATTGCATGCAGTCATTGGTTTTATGCCCTTTGTTTCAATGAAAGTCATGGAAATGTTCATCATTCCACCATGGAGGCTTAACTTGTGGCTCCCAATTTCTTTCTTATGGTAATGTTATGAATTTAGCTTCAATAAGTTCCTTTAATGTTGATTATGATGATTTTCCCAAAGGTGTGAACCTTCTTCGATTTGAGGACATTCAATATGATGGTGTTCTTGATCCAACATTACCTTGATTGTTGCATTGGTTGACATTTTGGTTGTTGTTTTGGTTGTTGGGTGGATTGTTTTTCTAATTAGTTTTGGTGGAAGCTACTGTTAAGTTGAATACAGGTTTTGTATTTTGGTTTTCAACTACACCATCATTGTTACCCACATTCTTGTTTCGTTGCCAAAACTTTGGTTTGTCATTGTTGGAGGAGTTTGATGTGTTGTTTTCATTGTAAAGTTTTATGAATCCTCTTTTGACCAAAGCTTCTTCAATTTTAATCCCATTTTTAATCAATTTTTCAAAGGTATGTGGACATTACAATTCCAACCTGTAGCTCATCTCATCATTTAGGTTATCAATAAATATTTCCATCTTTTCTTTTTTAGGTATGGGATGAGAATACCTCACAAATAACCTTCTCCATTTTTGTAGAAAAGTGAGGAATGATTCACCCTTTTTCTATTTCAAGTTGCAAAGGTCTTTCATTGTTATATCATGTTGGATGTTATAAGAATATTGGGTGATGAACTTGTTAACCAATTCCTCAAAGGTTCTAATTGGTGGTGTGAGTTTGGAAAACCATTCAAGGCATTGTCCACCCAAGCTACGTCGGAATAACCTCATCAAATAAGTTTCTTCATGAGCAAATTCAAGACTCATGGTTCTAAATTCCCTCACATGATCAATTGGATCAGTTTTACCATTCTATTTGTCATACTTTGGGAATTCGCAATGTTTGGGAAAAGGGATTATGTGGATATCTTGATCAAATGGATATGGAAAAATGTCTTGGATCAAGTATCGTTTTAATGTTCCCCTTTGCATATCAAGAATTTGTTGTTGAAGGTTCTTCATTTGATGAGTTAGGGAAACCACTTGCTCTATTTTCTTTTCAGGTTTTTTGGGAGGCGCTTTTAATTGATTAACGTCAATGTCATCAGGAAATTTGACACCTTGTTTAGCTAGCATTAGTAAGTATTTTTCCCCATTTCTTTCGAAAATATTTTCTAAGAATTTGTGGAAATTCGGATCTTGTTCAGCATTTTGGATATCTTCCTCAGTTATTTCTTCCCCTTCATTGTTGTGGATTTCATGGAAAGGATTCTCTTCATTCTTAGCCATGGTGTTTTGTGTTTCACTGTTTTGAGTTTTGATGTTTGGAATTTTGATGTTTGGAGTTCCAATGTTTTGCGTATCAATGTTTTGTGTTTCAATATTTTGTGTTTCGATGTTTTGTGTTTCAAGTTCTTTTTCCTTGAGTTTTTTCCTTTGTAATATTGTTTGAATGGGCATACAAGTGTTATACTTTGACTAAACTTTTATATTTGTTTGGAAGAGTGCCAAGGATTACAACTAAGTCAAATAGAATGACAAATTCTATTGATGAGACCAAGTTTGATTTGATTATACAAATTTGTTTCGTGATGAGAGGATGATGATGAAACTAGGCTTAACAATCAAGGATATGATAGGTTTAATGATTTAGGCACTTTGAAATGTTAGATCTAGGTTTAGATTGGAGAATTCCACTTGTAGAGGTCA